>JAQFVV010012420.1:7353846-7770395 GCA_028023455.1 Epiperipatus broadwayi
TAACACACTGCAGAATTCAAACCCCAGACATGAAACTGAACATTCTAGGAGGGGTTGCCTTCTAGATATACTAAGTTCGAATCTAAAGCCCAAATTTCACAGTGCCATCTATGTGATAACGCATCGGGTGCCACTACTAGCATAACCTTTGACCGGTGCCTGGTGGTCAGGAAGAAACAAAAGACTCTATACTAAAAGAAGTTTGGGTGGCTAATTAACGTCTATGGATTTACAAAAGAAATGCAGAAAATATATATATAGAGACCGAGACAGTGATAGGAATCAAATAAAATAAGAGATCAAATTTAGTTTTAAATAATTTCACACAATTTATTTATATAAATATATATATAACACCACTGTCTGCTTATATGAGACAGGGACGCGTATTAAATAATTGTTGGCATTATATTTCAATAAATGACAAAGGGTCTTAAAACAAAGTGGTATATTCTATTCCTCGGGCTAATAGCATTACGATAATGTACTTGACGATATAGGAACATGTGCGAGGTACTTTGAGTAATTATACAAGTTTAAGATAATATTTGAAATTAAATGTTCTAAAATATTTATTGATTTTGAGAATAGTACGGACTAAAGCTTACTAAGCAAAAAAATGGGAATATGATCAAAGCATTTATTTGATAATAATATTAATAGAGTTGCATTGGGAGGTCAGTATTGCTGATAATGAATTTACTAAAGTTGGAGGGTATGACACGTTTAAGTCACGGATGCTTTGTAAAATAAATATAAAATAAAACAATATCGAATATCCGGAATGATTACGGAGGGCGTCTCGCTGCTAACCCGTAGGAAAGTATTTTGATGAACAGCCGAAACACTTAGCGACTGTGTGAGGATTGCGTTTAATTTCCAGGGGTGTCATTTGGGACACCCTCTGCCTGGAAACTTGCAATAAGCGAAAAGAACGGACTTTGCCGTGTAAAGAATCCTTGGAAAAATAAAACAAAGCGGTCTCAACAACCAATTCATTTACCGACAATACGAGACTAGTGTATATAAAAACATACTAAATGGGTTTTACTCGGATTAAGAGAAATGCCCAATCAAATTCCCCAAAATTCATTTAAAAGGGTCTGCACATTCTCGACGTCAATGATGAACTTTATAATTAAAGTAGAACATGGTAATTAAAATAGGAAAATGCATGCTTGTGGGTTTGAAGAGTAAGTATAGATTTATATACGCAATCATGCATTTGGGGACACATTTAAATCACTGACCTCGCACATACTCTCATGGTAGATTAAAATCAATAACATGTAGATTTTAAACTATGTGATTATATTATATTAAAGAAAAGAATCGCCCTCTAACGAGTGATTTGCAAGATAATAAAATTGGAAAATTATAAATTTAAAATATGCCTTAATAGAGACATCTTACTTTCAATAGAGGGAATAGTTCACTCGGTCAAAGACGATTCTGACACATTATCATAATAAAATAAAAGAAAGCTTTACAAATAGAAAATATTAACTCAAGGATAGAGCAAAATGTTGAGTATATTTAAACACATTAAAGAAATACATAATGAAGTTATGTGAAATATAAGGAAAACAATTTTAAATAGCTAAGCATGTTAGTTAGGAATCACAAGAGCTCTTGGGTTAATTTAGGTTACCTCTGGAGACGCATTTTCAGGTAGATGTTCGGCAGGTTTTATAATTCAGCAGCAAAATCTGAAATGTTCATATTTTTGGCAGTGGCAGCAGCAGTTCCGGGGTCCGTGTGATAACTTCCGATGGTATGGAGCAATGGCTGGCTATTCCGAGGGGACATAGCCATCTTAAAGCCTCTACTTGGACATGTCAAGGTTAGCAAATTATTAGAATAGAACACAGAATGATTTCTCTTAGACACATTAGAATAAAAAACAACTAACTGGAGAACAAAAGAAAAACCTCCTTTTTATAGTAGAATTTAACAATAGAACTGCCCTGGAGCATTACAAAAATATATCGGACTTATCAGCTGTAATCATCCGAATGTCTAAAGGAATTCAACATTAATTAATTTCTTTTGTTAATTTCCCTGTCGACATTCGAATTACAAACTAGATTTAGTTAAAAATTACTTTTATTAATTAAAGAAAACCTTAAGTGGACATCTGCTGTTTTTAGATAAACTTATACAACATTTACTAATTAAACTATTGTCCCTCATTGATTTTAACAGAAATATTTGGAATAACTTTTATTAAATTAAAGAAAATGATTTTACTTTTTAAATTGCAATATTTGAATCTATTTACTAAACGAATATTTACTAAATGAATTTTATTTTAAATCAAAATATATTACGACGGTAATATATTTGTAAATAGATTCAAACAAAATAACTTTAACAATTTATAATTTTGATATGTTTTAAAATGGATATCATAGTGTGTGCGCAATTACGACTTATATAACTTACTTTTTAATAAATGTAAATTATGTGAACAAATACATAATTCATAATATTTTATTTTATTTGGGAATAAGTTATATATATATAATACGAGCATTGTGCTCGTGGTTTAAAATTAGGTGGGATTTTTGGTATACAAGTGTATTGCAGACACACTACGATAGATTGGGGTTCAAACTAAGGTATGAGGGTAGGAAGTAGGTGAGAAAAGGTGAAATGAAGATCTGCAAAGCAGACCTTACTGTTTCATATTCCCTTAGTGACGGAAAAAAAAAATTGTTAAAAAAAAAGATCTTACAACAGGTGTCCACCTATGAAGCCTGCATAAACAAAATTTACAAGATAACCCATAATGTACAGGATATAAATATAACGAAGAACCGAAACTGAATTATATACCCGGATCATATTAATAAATCTACCATCTAGCGAACATTTTTTTATTATCCCCCCCCTCATTCAACAAAATTTTATTTAAAAAAAAACTAATCGTTTAACACTGTTTATATCCGATCTCCTTTTTATATTATCCTGTGACGTGTCAATTTCTTTTTTTTTTTTTTTGTTGTGGTTTTTTTTTTTTTTAAAAAAAAAAAACTACTATAATCCTGGGTCTGGTGGGTAATAACTGCTTTTATAATTTGATGACTGCAGTCTTGTATTATCAGGTCTCTTTACCTTGTCTGGCGGTTCTTTGGCCCAGGGACTGAAATCCAGAGTGGTTAAGAATTCAGCCATTTCCTCCACCTCTTTGATTTTGCTGCCCGCCATCAGCTGTTGTATCGGTAGCGGCATATTCTGTTGAACGGTACGTATAATATGAGTATCAGAAAATGCAAACGTGCTAAGTGATCGAAGGTGATTGACCTGGCAAATGAAAAATTGCGTGTGTGTTTCCTTGATTGCTCCGTACTTTTCCTGGCAAATGGTATTTAGAATTCCGCTCTTCTGATCCTCACTCCAATAATATCTTAGTAACAGGCTACAGTAATTCACAAAGTTGTTTGGTTTTTTCACCAACATGCCCCACCAATCTTTTGCATAGCCATATAAATGATGGCTAGTGATAGCAGTCAGTTCATGCGGATCCGTTTTATAAAATTGAAAGAAATCCCGCAGGCTAACCAGGTGTGGGTGGGGTTTTTTTCCTATTTCTCCTCGAAATATTTTAACAGTTAATATCTTAGCAAGTTGGGTTTGAACCCCGAAATCTGGAATTAAGGTCCTGTGGATTGTATCTATCCCACTACTATGTGCTTGAGGAGGTGGTAGATAATCGTTAGAGGTCTGACATCTTTGGTTTAGATCCACTGTCTCGTTGATACTGATTGTATCATCAGGTTATGTTTTCACTATCAGGACTTCGTTGTCCAGGTATTGTATTATTTTCGGCTCAGTTTGATTTTGGCATTCACTCATTTTTTTGTGATTTCCTGAGCAGTATTCTTCCAGTTTCCATTGGAGAGCCCTATGTCCTTCTCTCACTTGTGCCAATTCGTCGAGGAGCATCCTGGTAAACTTTTTATACTCCATCTATTTTCTTTGGGCTTCCTCTTCCTGCTTTCTTGCCCTCTCTTCACTTCTCTTATATAATTCCACTAGATAATCCAGATTGGAATCTTCCTTGCTCATTTGCTGGACAGTTCTCATACTTATTGGAGGAGATTCAAGAAATCCAGATGGGTCTGGTTCTTGATCAGCATGGTTGTTGTCCATATTATCCCTGGCCTTGGATGTTACCGTGATCGATGATGATTTTTTTCCTTTTATTTTATTGCTAACTATATTAATATATCCTAAAAACTCTTAAACACATTGTATAGCACTGATAAAGAAACTGTTTAAACTGTTTTACGTTGAGCTTATTAAAACTAATATGGTAAAAAAAAATACTCTTATTATTTTTCCTTGTTTGATTTTCTGCGATTATTACGTTTAATTACAATTTTATTAATGGCTAATAGGCTATCTCCCTCTCGGTTCTGTTGGCTTAATTGCTGCTTTTAGGTTTATCACTAAAACCCACCGACTACTACCCTTTTATTACTGCAAAAATTTCTTGTTTAACTCTGCTGCCACATACATATATTCTACTGCCTGTATATAAAAATATTTTAAATTCTATCTGTCAAAATATTTCGCTAACATATATATTTTTAAACTCAAGCAAATTTTATTTATATATGTTAACATTCGCTAGATCCGGGTATAATTATTTCGTTCCCTCTTATTTAAGATTAGCATACATATATATTTATTTACATAATTATTGATCCGATTCACGTCTCATTATTTGGTCTAAGAAAATTTACACACGTTGAAAAAAACAAATTACATATAAAAGAATTTAGCCTGGTGACAAAATTTATTTTAGAGGTAACTCCGTTTAGTGAAATTACCCTTGGGTGCCATGTCACCAGTTAAAAATATCCATAGACTATTAGCTTCCCAAAATTAATTTTAAATTATTCCATTTAACTACGGGCACTCGTTAAAACATTCACATTTTTTTTATTGATTATACCATTTGATTTATGATTATTTCTGAATTCCATACGATAGCCTATTACATATCTAGGTCATTACCGTACAAAATTATTATTATGCTATCTTGCACATTGAGCCGATAAAACTTTATTTTGATAAAAAATACAATATTTGAAATATTTATAATTGTCACAATATTCACTTGGGACAATATTTAAGTAATTTACGCTATGCGTACATAGCGTGATTTAAGTGAAACAATAAATACAGATAATACAGATGGCTCGTATCACACTATAGCATGTTTGGACAAGTTCTGATTATATAGGATAAGTAATTGAATGCCCGAGTCAAACAAAATATATGAAATATACACACAAATAAACAATATAGATAGTATAGAGTTTGGAAAGATATTTTATATATCAAAAATATAAAGGATTTGAGTGATTAAATACGAATACAAAATGCTAAAATTAAGCTACAGAGATGTGGGTGTTTATATAATTGAGATCTACAGGGATGTGGGTGTTTAAATATTCGAGGCTCCACATTTGGGCAAGCCATGGACCCGGAAAAAAAAATTTACTATGTAATGGTCAGAATCGTCTATCTCGCTAACACACTGCAGAATTCAAACCCAGACATGAAACTGAACATTCTAGGAGGGGTTGCCTTCTAGATATACTAAGTTCAAATCTAAAGCCCAAATTTCACAGCGCCATCTATGTGATAACGCATCTGGTGCTACTACTAGCATAACCTTTGACCGGTGCCTGGTGGTCAGGGAGAAACAAAAGACTCTATACTAAAAGAAGTTTGGGTGGCTAATTAACGTCTATGGATTTACAAAAGAAATGCAGAAAATATATATATAGACCGAGACAGTGATAGGAATCAAATAAAATAAGAGATCAAATTTAGTTTTAAATAATTTCACACAATTTATTTATATAAATATATATATATAACGCCACTGTCTGCTTATATGAGACAGGGATGCATATTAAATAATTGTTGGCATTATATTTCAATAAATGACAAAGGGTCTTAAAACAAAGTGATATATTCTATTCCTCGGGCTAATAGCATTATGATAATGTGCTTGACGATATAGGAACATGTGTGAGGTGCTTTGAGTAAGTATACAAGTTTAAGATAATATTTGAAATTAAATGTTCTAAAATATTTATTGATTTCGAGAATAGTACAGACTAAAGCTTACTAAGTAAAAAAATGAGAATATGATCAAAGCATTTATTTGATAATAATATTAATAGAGTTGCATTGGGAGGTCAGTATTGCTGATAATGAATTTATTAAAGTTGGAGGGTGTGATACGTTTAAGTCATGAATGCTTTGTAAAATAAATATAAAATAAAACAATATCGAATATCCGGAATGATTACAGAGGGCGTCTCGCCGCTAACCCGTAGGAAAGTATTTTGATGAACAGCCAAAACTTAGCGACTGTGTGACGATTGCATTTAATTCCCAGGGGTGTCATTTGGGACACCCTCTGCCTGGAAACTTGCAATAAGCGAAAAGAATGGACTTTGCCGTGTAAAGAATCCTTGGAAAAATAAAACAAAGCGGTCTCAACAACCAATTCATTTACCAGCAATACGAGACTAGTGTATATAAAACATACTAAATGGGTTTTACTCGGATTAAGAGAAATACCCAATCAAATTCCCCAAAATTCATTTAAAAGGGTCCGCACATTCTCGACGTCAATGATGAACTTTATAATTAAAGTAGAACATGGTAATTAAAATAGGAAAATGCATGCTTGCGGGTTTGAAGAGTAAGTATAGATTTATATACGCAATCATGCATTTGGGGACACATTTAAATCACTGACCTCGCACATACTCTCATGGTAGATTAAAATCAATAACATGTAGATTTTAAACTATGTGATTATATTATATTAAAGAAAAGAATCGCCCTCGAACGAGTGATTTGCAAGATAATAAAATTGGAAAATTATAAATTTAAAATATGCCTTAATAGCGGCGTCTTACTTTCAATAGAGGGAATAGTTCACTCGGTCAAAGACGATTCTGACACATTATCATAATAAAATAAAAGAAAGCTTTATAAATAGAAAATATTAACCCAAGGATAGAGAAAAATGTTGAGTATATTTAAACACATTAAAGAGATACATAATGAAGTTATGTGAAATATAAGGAAAACAATTTTAAATAGCTATAGCATGTTAGTTAGGAATCACAAGAGCTCTTGGGTTAATTTAGGTTACCTCTGGAGATGCATTTGCAGGTAGATGTTTGGCAGGTTTTATAATTCAGCAGCAAAATCTGGAATGTTCATATTTTTGGCAGCAGCAGCAGCAGTTCCGGGGTCCGTGTGATAACTTCCGATGGTATGGAGCAGCGGCTGGCTATTCCGAGGGAACATAGCCATCTTAAAGCCTCTACTTGGACATGTCAAGGTTAGCAAATTATTAGAATAGAACACAGAATGATTTATCTTAGACACATTAGAATAAAAAACAACTAACTGGAGAACAAAAGAAAAACCTCCTTTTTATAGTAGAATTTAACAATAGAACTGCCCTGGAGCATTACAAAAATATATCGGACTTATCAGCTGTAATCATCCGAATGTCTAAAGGAATTCAACATTAATTAATTTCTTTTGTTAATTTCCCTGTCGACATTCGAATTACAAACTAGATTTAGTTAAAAATTACTTTTATTAATTAAAGAAAACCTTAAGTGGACATCTGCTGTTTTTAGATAAACTTATACAACATTTACTAATTAAACTATTGTCCCTCATTGATTTTAACAGAAATATTTGGAATAACTTTTATTAAATTAAAGAAAATGATTTTAATTTTTAAATTGCAATATTTGAATCTATTTACTAAATGAATATTTACTAAATGAATTTTATTTTAAATCAAAATATATTACGACGGTAATATATTTGTAAATAGATTCAAACAAAATAACTTTAACAATTTATAATTTTGATATGTTTTAAAATGGATATCATAGTGTGTGCGCAATTACGACTTATATAACTTACTTTGTAATAAATGTAAATTATGTAAACAAATACATAATTCATAATATTTTATTTTATTTGGGAATAAGTTATATATATAATACGAGCATTGTGTTTGTGGTTTAAAATTAGGCGGGATTTTCGGTATACAAGTGTATTGCAGACACACTACGATAGATTGGGGTTCAAACTAAGGTATGAGGGTAGGAAGTAGGTGAGAAAAGGTGAAACGAAGATCTGTAAAGCAGACCTTACTGTTTCAATATATAGACAGAATTATATATATATGTCAAAGAGAGAGAAAATTTGAAAGTTTTCTTTTTGTCTTTTTTAAAAAAAAAAGAAAAAGAAAGATCTTTATAGTTATTTGTTTTAAAATAATTTTATAAAAATATGTTAATAAATTGTGGGAATGCAGTTATACACAAATATATATATATATTTTCTTGTATTATTAATTTATTTCAAATGTATACTTTTCTGTTGTTTTATTGTATATCACATTTTAATGAGAGTAATGAAAAGAATTTTGATATGTCTACCTTGAGGCAATTTTGTGTCTTTTGTTCCATTACTTAGCCACTCAAAATTCTGGGGTATCTTAGGTAGATGTATGGCAGAAAAAGAAAAATAGAGATCTGAGTACTGATAAACTATTTTCGGAAACAAAAGGAATTTGAGAAATTAGTTAGTTAGAAAGAAAGATTGAAGCAAGCAAGAGTATTTTCGAACTGAAATGTTATATTAATATTTTTTTATTGCTAAGTTGATTGATATGGCTATGCTAGTATTATAAAATGAGACACTAAAAAAAATCCTTCAATCAACCATCGGGAAAGGAAAATGAATTTAGCAACAGCAATTCATACCATCGCTACATTCGTAATGCAGGAGTAGAACAATATGTATAAGGCTACCATCCTAAGCTTCGAATATGTAGCTGTTGCTGTTAAGTGCCTACCCCTTCAAGAGCCATAGGGATCTCACCTATAAGCTGTTAAAACAATGCAGGAAGGAAGAAGATATCGAATTATGTACACTAAGAATGCCTCCAGTAAGCCGTCATTATTTCCTTAATACAAGTAATACCACAGAATGGATGTTCGTGCAAAATTTTTGCCATTAGCAGAAAATTTTTTTTTATTCTTTGATAGTGAAAGAATACCTAGATTTCAGTTGGATTGTCAAAATCAAGCTTACATGGAAATAAACTTGTCCATATAAAAAAATTCTGGGTACTTCAAGGTAACTATAACTAGTTTTATAATCTTAAAAGAACTGAAAATTGCCTATCATTACTTTCCAAAGGTTCAGTCATTGTGTAAAATTATATATTTTAATTTAAAACATATAAATGCATTTGTACCCTCGTGTTTAATTATATGTTCTTTTATATTTAATTAATACCATTTTTTGTGTTTTATGTTATCGTTGATATATAAATTATATATACATTTTTTTTCTCCATATTTAATTAACCATAGTAATAAAATTGTATACTTATGTTAAAACTAATTGTCTCTCATTAATGAACATATTTATCGCTTATATTGGCCTAAATTTCCTTCCTGGCAGAATATCAGAATGAATGAAATATGCTTTTCAGAATAGGCAATTCTATTACATGTAATTTTAAATTCCAAACCATAGATTTGATAAAGAAATAGATTGTGTATAGAGGGAATAAATGTGTAGAAAGAGGGAGTTCAACAGTAGCTAATTTTAAATGACATGCAATCTAATTTAAGGGGTATAGAAAAGAAACCATTACTAATACGTAAGTTTAAATATACGCAACTTAAGTTGAGAAGTATATAAAGCAGGGAAAGCTTGTTTCAACTATGCAAATTTAGTCAGTTCCCTCTGTTCAGCCTGATGGGTATGTTACCTCCCAGCCCTGGGATTTGAGCTAGCTAAAAGGGCAGGGCACCTAATTAGCGATAGTTTTAAGATTTCTTAAAAGGGAAAATTATAATTCTTATGGTACTAGTGAGATTGACACTTGGGATCAGTTTATTAATTGGCACTCATAAATATACTTTTTCCGAAGAAATTGTTGTTTGTCTTTTTAAATGAAATAATGGCCACTAGGTAGATTTTTTTAAATATTTTTTAACATTCTTCCTGATATAGGATACATCGATTTTATTTCTTAAGATATATTTAAGAAAGAGATTCATATTCGAATTCAATACAGTGGATAGTAGTCAAATTCTATCTGCAGGTGTTATGGTGACTATACAGCCATAATTTTGCATTTACTACCCTACATGGTTAACAGATTCAATTTTTTTGATAGACATTTATATAAACAACAAAATTAATACTGGGGTTGCCTGTTAAAATATATATAAATTCTATTATATATGTATTCAATAAATTATATATGGAGGTGCCAGGATGTTTCATTTATATCTGTAACCCTTGAAAATTTTTGATTTAATATATATATATATATTGTACCAACATTGTGTTGGCACATAATAATTTTGTTTAAAAAATTATTAAAATAAAAATCTTTCATAAAAGAAAATGTAAAATTAAAAGTCTAAGAGTTTTGAAATAAAAGTTACAATTAATTGATTAAAAGAGGCAGAGATGGGTTTGCTGTAGAAACAAACTAAAAGTTTCATAAAAGAAGTTAAAGAGTTTTATTATTATTATTATTATTATTATTATTATTATTATTATTATTATTATTATTATTATTATTATTATTATTATTATTATTATTATTATTATTATTATTATTATTATTATTATTATTATTATTATTATTATTATTATTATTATTATTATTATTATTATTATTATTATTATTATTATTATTATTATTACTACTAGTAGTAGTAGTAGTAGCAGTAGTAGTAGCAGTAGCAGTAGCAGTAGCAGCAGCAGCAGTTAAAATGTAACGTAAAGTTTAAAAATATAAATCTCTTTTCATTCAAGTAAAGAAAAGAAAGTGATCCTAAAACTAATATTGAGTTTATTAGAATAAAATATACAAGTACAGAAATGAAAAATTAATGCATGCCTGTTAATAAAACATATATGTGCAAGGTTAAACAAAGAAATGATAAATGCATGCGTGTTAAAATCATATTGAAAGAAAACACATGAAAATAAATAGTAATATGAATAAAGGGAAAATATATTTTAAAAACACAGTGATGACTACTAATTAAAAATATAAAAACAACATGTTTGCATGGCTACTAATTAATTGATCTACAAAAACATGTAATTAAAGGATTATCAAAGGAATTCGACAACAGATATAGCTGGAGGATATCAAAATGACAACATGTATGTATAAATTGACAAATTTTTATTGGACAGTTAGTCGAGTTAGTTGCATTAGAGTTGCATTTGAGATAACAGTTCTGCACAATCTATCAGTGAGTTATATCAGTCAGCTTATTATATATCCAGAATCAAGAATGCAGTGTTAAAACCTCGGAAAACATGACTTTCTCCAGCCTGAAGTCCGATGAAAACAGCCAACCTATCCAATAAAAGTGATGCCTGCATAACAAGCTGAAGGTGCTCAATATGTAATTGTCTTAAAGAAAATGCCTCGGAATAATGAGCATCAAATCTCCACAAGAAAACTTCAAATCTAAGTGGTTAGAAATACTTCATTAGAAGCAGGAAACAGCCAGAAGTATCCACATTCAAAATGCTAGGTAATAACATTTTTATACTCATTTCTAAAGTAGCCATCACATTCATAAAACCTCAAGAGTCAAGTTTAAGTACTCTATTGCATACATAGATGAACTATTAATATATGTGTTTAAAATGTTGTGTGTATTCATGTGCTAGTATATTGATTTCATTGTATTTTAAATTTCAAATATTATTTAATGCTTTCTCATAAGATATTATAGTGTGCAAATTATATATGTGCATGGGTAATATTAGTAAATAAGATTTATAAAATATTTAAAATTAGTTTAATAAATTTTAATTAAAATAAATTGTCTTTAAACTTAAAGCTTTATTTGTCGGTCAATTCTTTTCACCACTAATTGAATTAAAAAAATAGCAGAGCTAGTTAAGGGATTTTTCAAGCACTGTATTATGGGCCTACTGTCCGAACATGTCAGTCTTAGACTAGCTGGTGCCCAGGGTTCACTCCGAAACAAATAAAATGTTTGGATAGTAGGGGTTTGAATCTAGCGGTCAAGGTGGGCCATGATCTTGAAATGTGATCGTGTTATGCATTGCATAACTCGATATGATTGTGGGTAGTATTGACAGCTTTGCTATCAATAATATTCTCCACTTTGCTCGAACGTGCTGGTTCGTTCTCAAATATTTGTAATTAAATAAGATTATAAATGTATTATAAATTAAAGTTCAGCACAGCTAAACCATTGGAAGAAGTAAGAGTGAGCACATTGGATCAAACCCGGTACAAAATATTGATTATTGTTCCTTACTCGAAGTTTTTTTTCCCATTTTTTAAGCGATAGTTGTAAATAATTTTTAATATCACTGTAATTTTATCATGTATCATGTAACTAAAAAAAAAAATGTAAATGGTAAATCAAATAAAGTGAATTTAAAACTAGATATGATTATTTAAATTCAAAAAGATTTGCATAATACACTTTATATTTAATAATACTTAAATAATAAAATTTAATGCTAATTAACTTCTCATTGGTTGTCAGTTTCATAAATCAAAATTATTATTGTAGCTAATTATTATTTTTGTTATTACATATTTATTTAATGATATTAATATTTTAGGTTTTTGGCTGCTTCCTAGCATGGGAGACTCGCCACGTTAGTATCCCTGCACTTAATGATTCCAAGTATATTGGGATGAGTGTTTATAACGTGGTTATTATTTGTGTTATTGGTGCTGCAATCTCTTTTTTACTAAAAGAGAAACAAGATGCTGCATTTATACTTATAGGAGTTTTCATCATTTTTTGTACTACAGTTACTTTATGTTTAGTATTCGTGCCTAAGGTAAGAAAATATAAACCAATATCTTTACAAATAAGTGAGCATATATTTTGGAAATATCTATCTATCTATCTATCTATCTATCTATCTATCTATCTATCTATCTATCTATCTATCTATCTATCTATCTATCTATCTATCTATCTATCTATTCATCCATCCATCCATCCGTCCATCTATCCGTCCGTCCATCCATCCATCCATCCATCCATCTATCTATCTATCTATCTATCTATCTATCTATCTATCTATCTATCTATCTATCTATCTATCTATCTATCTATCTATCTATCTATCTATCTATCTATCTATCTATCTATCTATCTATCTATCTATCTATCTATCTATCTATCTATCTATCTATCTATCTATCTATCTATCTATCTATCTATCTATCTATCTATCTATCTATCTATCAATCAATCAATCAATCAATCAATCAATCAATCAATCATAAAATATACTTCCAGAGTAGGTAGACAATTGTCAACTATTACAGTAATAAATCTTTAGTATGAAATAATATTTATTTTGCTGAGACAGGCTTTTGATACAGCATATCTTTGTCAAAGTAGGAAAAGCTTGGTCAGCAAAGTAGTAAATATTGTTTTGTACCAAAAATTTATTACTGTAATAGTTGATATTCTGATAAAATATATTTTATTATCCATTATCTATGTTATATACATAACATATATATATATATGCTGATATGAAGATTTTCACAGGTTGCATATATAAAAGACATATTTTGTGGGTTCATCCATGTTAAAAATTTAAATATTTATATAACGATGTTTTGACTTGATCACACAAGTCATGTACTGGGTGATAAAAGCTAGAAAGACAGTTGTAGAGGCGCTACAATCACTGATTTGAAAAAAATGTTAAAGTTCCACCAACAGCAAAAATGTTAAATTAAGAATGTTTTTTTAAAAAAAATTTTCCAAATATGAGGAAGTTTGCATGTATGATCTCGCTTTATTGATGCTATCTGGCCTTTTAAGTATCTCAATGGCTTCTCTAATTTTGCACTGGTAGAGATTATCACATCTGGATATGATCCTGGTACTAGAAAAATCAATTTTATGACCTGAAACTTTTTTCTAGTACCAGGATCATATCCAGATGTAATAATCTCTACCAGTGTAAAATTAGAGAAGCCATTGAGATACTTAAAAGGCCAGATTGTATCAATAAGCTAGATGATGCATGCAAACTTACTCATATTTGGAAAGATTTTTTTTTAAAAAAACATTCTTAATTTAACATTTTTGCTATTGGTGGAACTTTAATGTTTTTTTTCCAATCAGTGATTGTAGTACCTCTACAATCATCTTTCTACCTTTTATCACCCAGTAGTTGACTTGTGTGATCAAGTCAAAACATGGGTATATAACTATTTAAATTTTTAACACAGATGAACCTGCAAAATATGCCTTTTATATATATATTCTTGTTAATTAAATATTAACATGAAACAGGTTTTATCTGGATACAAACAACCATCAACCGGGTAATACAAATCAGTAAAAACAGTTGTACAAATATATAAAAAGTAATGATAAAACAGACATTAATAAATAGCATACTGCAGAGTCAAGGCTTCTCTATTAGCTGCTGGCAAAAAAATGATAAAATTGAAAGAAATGCTCATCAGGCTTACCAATTACCAGTGAGTGTTAAAGCATTTTTTAATCTTTATTTTGGATTCTAGTTAAAAATAGCTAAATAACTATTAGATAATCAATATTCGATATCTGAGTTATGTATGGGTCAGTTAAACCACTACACATCACCTTGATTACCATTTTTAATGCTTGCTCAAGCTGTTAAAACATGCAAAACTCTACTTACAGTAGTGCCACTCAGTGCAAGCCAGAGTACTGTATGGAGGGTTTTGCCTGTTTTATGGGTCAGTTATTTAGAAAAAAGATCTAAATACCAATATATATATATATTACAAAAGAATTGAATTCAGACTTTCAAGCTCTGTACACCCTCTCCAGCTTATACAACCAATAGACATGACCACATGCATGTAAAAAAGATAAATGATCTCCAATATATATATTTTCTGCTGAACCAACACATCAGTTAGTCCAGATCATGATCTCCCACATGTATATCCAATCAGTGCTCAATTTATATTAAGATAACAAATCTTCTAACTTTAATTGATCATCTCCAATATTCTTCACCCTTTAACTCTTCACTCATCCATATCATTGAAAATCCAAGGATGGAATTCTCAAAATCCTTGATATTGTTGTCATATCCATTTTGACTTTAAGTCATTCTGACCAGTGATATACAGGAGAATATGTCCCCTTTAAATACACAGAAGAGGGATGAGCAAAATACAGGCTGAATACATAATATTTAAATACATGCATATTGCCTACACTAAACCTAATATAATTAGAAGGCACTTGAACTCAGAATTTCAAGTTTCTTACAGCTATCCAATCCATCTTATACAACCAATATACATGACCACATACATGTGTAAAAGATAAATGATCCAATATATGTATACTTAAAAGGGACATATTAAAGTTCTATATGTGGGGGTCAGAGTGACTTTCAAATCAACATTGATATGACAATAATATTTGCATAACAAAGGCTTCGAGCATTTCCATTTTGGGATTTTCAATACTATGGATGACTGAAGAGTTGCAGATTTGGAGAAAATTTCTGGTCCATTAAAGTTTGAAGATTTGTTATCTTAATGTAAACAGAGTACTGATTGTATATATGTGTTGGAAATGGTAATTTGGACCAACTGACGAGTGCTGATTCAACACAAAATACATATATTGGTGATTATTTATCATATTCAAATATGTGTGGTTATGTATATCAGTTATAAGATGAAGTAGATAGCTATAGGAAGCTTGAAAGTCTGAGTTTAAGTCACTTCTAATTATATTAAGTTTAGTATAGATAATGTACATGAATTTAAATATTATATATTGTAATGGTATATAATATGCTGTTACATTAATTTAAGATTAAAATAAAAACTTGAGTTTGTAAATAAAAACTAAAAGCTAAAAAATTAAAGAGTTGTTAAACATATATATATATATATTCGCACAGATGCAAAACTTTAAAGTTTTCTTTTTTAAATAAAAAAAAAGTATTTGAACGTACTTTTTTATAAAAAAAGATAAAAGATCTAAATATAAAATATTTTAGTAAAAAGTAACATAAGTAAAAATAGAAACAGGTATTAATTAATTCCTAAAATCTTAAAATGGAAATGATTGTGTTATTAATTATCGAAAAGCAAACTAGCCCTTGGGGGTCTTATATAATTAAAAAGTCAGATGAAAGATATAGATAAAAATTAAAAATTGTTTCGAACTCTGAAGTAGAATGTCCAATAGAAGCAAATACCAATGCTTGGACCTAAAGAAAATGATTGTTCAGTGAATCCGGATGATGTGTATAAAAAGAAAAAATATTGAAATTAAAAACATTTCCAGCTTGATTTTGTGAGAAGGGCAATAAGACGCACTTGTCACCCTCTCTCACTTATTTAAAATGAAATGACTTGAATTATGAATGGTACTGTTGCAGACCCAAATCATATGGGTTCTGAAATAAAATAGTACCAGGATTGAAGCAGCTAAGGCCATCTCCAGAACAATAGACCAGTCTTCCATGAAAGTCTTCACAGGAATTGGCAGCAGGAACCGGGAGCTTTTCTACTGTAAGATATAAACTGAAAAATTAGAAAAAAAATAATTAAGAACTTTCAAGATTTGACAAGCTAAACCTAAATTTTTTAAAATGAACTTTAATCTGACTTTTCAAAATCAATTATTAATGTTTAATTTTTATACATTTGAGTTTGCTAAGAATCATTTCCATTTTTTTTTGTTCCTTTAAGTTTTATTCAGATTTTTGTTTTTTCATTAAACTAAACTTAATAAATGCTAAATTTAAGTCAGGCATGACTGGCTGCATAGATTTTTAAAGTTATATTAGTTTAATTAAGGGGAGGGGGTAAATCTTAGGTTATTTGTTTCATAGTTAAATTGGGTCAATGGATTGGATATATTGGTGTAATTAGTAAATGTAGCATGAGATTCGCTATGCGCAGGATCCTATTATACACTGTACTTGGGCAAAATAAGTCCCATATCTCACTAACCATCAGAAGCAGATGGTATTCCCTGCCCCTTGGATCACCCCTTTTAGCCTATGGAATGGGATAGTAAGATGGAAAATGCAGTCCCTTCCTGTGGAGTTTTTTTATTGTTCTCACCAGACAGATGTAGTATTTCTGTACTGGATGAAAGTCAATGTCTTCTATAACCATGCTGTTCAGATGTACATTCCTGACAGTATGGTATTTGTGCTGTCATATTCATGCTGCATTGAATACATCGATGTATCAGATGGATTGACGTTGGTTTGACTGTGAACTTTTGGCCTAGGGTTAAATAAGGGATAGAATATTTTCTTATCAAATGTAATCTATGTAGTTTATTCATACTCAACACTCTTAAAAATAGTATCAAATTTATCAGTGCTGATTGTTTAAAATAAGAATTTAAATTTAAAAATTAATAACCAGCCTAAATAATAAATTTTATTCCTCAATTTTATTTTAAAAGTGCGTTAATAGAATTTGTGTGTTAATTACTGGCAGTGGCTTATTTCATTTTTTTTTAAATAATACATTTATTGCTTCAAGTTTTATATTAAATCTCTGCATCTGACTGAGCTAGTGGCATGGGCTGATGGTTGGAATAATAAATATGTAAAAAAAGTTGGATCTTTAACAGCACGTATCTGCCTACTCTATAAATTTTCTAGGTTCAAATAGCATAGTGGCACCCTGTATGGCAGATACAGTAAGTCATTAACTTCCAATCCACCCCAATCATTATAATTGGTGCCCAACATGGGGCAATACACTTTAACCACGAGAAACCTGAGAATCATGCCAGTAACATTTTTTCTGAAATGAGTATATATTTTTTGTATTAATGTAAAGTTATAGTTTGAATTTCATGTAAAAAGTACTGCCAGTAAGAAAATTGCACTTATGTAGAAATAAATGTGAGGAATAAAATATAATAATTAATATAAATCTTTTTTTTTTTTAAAAAAATGTCTTATTTAAAATCCAACCATTTAAGTTGCCTAAGTTATAGTTAAAGTATGAGAAAAGAAACTTGGAAGGGAGGTGGCAGAAATTTAGCTGGTAGTAAAGAATCAACAGTCAATTTTTTTTTCATTATATTCATTTTTGTAATTACTGACCAAAGTTTTGTCTTTTTTTTAAAAAAAAAAAAGTTTAGTATATAATTAATTTGTGTAACATAATTACTAACACTAAGTAAATTCTTTTTTTTTAATGTTTTTGTTTTTTAAGGAACTTTACTGATATGTAATGGTATATAATATGCTGTTACATTAATTTAAGATTAAAATAAAAACTCAAGTTCGTAAATAAAAACTAAAAGCTAAAAAATTAAAGAGTTGTTTAATGTATATATATATATATTCACACAAATGCAAAACTTTAAAAGTTTTTTAAATAAAAAAAGAGTATGTGAATGTACTTTTTATAAAAAAAAAAAAAAGATAAAAGATCTAAACATAAAATATTTTAGTAAAAAGTTACGTAAGTAAAAATAGAAACAGGTATTAATTAATTCCTGAAATCTCAAAATGGAAATGATTGTGTTATTAATTATCAAAAAGCAAACTAGCCCTTGGGGGTCTTATATAATTAAAAAGTCAGATGAAAGATATAGATAAAAATTAAAGATTGTTTCCCACTCTGAAGCAGAATGTCCAATAGAAGCAGAAACCAATGCTTGGACCCTAATGAAAATAATTGATTGTTCAGTGAATCCGGATGATGTGTATAAAAAGAAAAAATATTGAAATTAAGAACAGTTCCAGCTTGATTTTGTGAGAAGGGCAATAAGACGCACTTGTCACCCTCTCACTTATTTAAAATGAAATGACTGTTGAATTGTGAATGGTACTGTTCTTAATTTCACACAGATTAATTTAATATTTTATTAAAGTGTTGAGTATGAATAGACTACATAGTTTGCATTTGAAAAGAAAATATTCTATCCCTTATTTAAGCTTAGGCCAAAAGTTCCCAGTCAAACCAAAGTCAATCCATCTGATACATCAATGTATTCAATACATACACTTGTACTGTGGGTGTAAATAGGAATATAGTATAGACCAAACCCATTTGTTTATGTATCATATATAAATACTTCCAATACATCTCTAGATTACAATTTATTTGATCTATTAAAATTTTAATTTTAATATGATAAAAATTAACTGTGCTGACTCTTCAGCAACAGCCATTTTGTGCGTGGCCATTATACACGATCTGGCATAATACCCCCATCCCTGATGAGACTGTTAAAAGGAGATTGCTCTTTTTAATGGTCTTAATTATTTTTGGTCCGAGCTTATTAATTTATTAATATATATGATGATGATCATTCATATTTGTACACTCTCAGGAAAGAAAAAGGAGAATAAACAATAAAGTTCTTGAGTGAGGGTGGTGCAAGAGGCTGAATTAAAATATGTCAGTGCTCTTAGAGGTGTACAAAATCTAGAAAAAAATGATCAACATTTAGTTAATCAGTCAGTTATGGGATAATTTAACAGGGAAGGCTTTGATTGACCTAATTTTAGGTTGAATCTACTTTCTCTAATAATTCTTATGGTATATTTTTTTCATATTTAACCAACAATATTTACAGAGAATTATTATCGATTTTCCATTTTGCAATATATGTCACTTCATGCTTGGTGCGTATGTGGGTTTAGGTATATAAGACCAGTAGATGGATGAGAGAACCAGTACAGAAAATCACAGAAGCACAAATCATCTCCAAACTGCAATCATTTCTGGAAAGTATGCACCCTGGCCTTCACAGAATCCCTAGATTTGTGCTTCTACATTTGAGTCAGTTTACCGGCCCCATCGTGTGCACAATGATCGATATACTGGCAGGTGACTTTCAGGACACTTCAGACATTTACTCAGTAGCCTTAGTACCATTTTTAAAAAAACAAATATATCCATCCAGCTTATCAAACCTTCGGCCCATTTCCACGATTCCACTTCTTATAAAAATTATTGAATCAATAGTGAAAGACAGAATCCAAGAATAACTCTATCTGCACATCTCCAAATACCAATTTGCGAGGAAAAGTGCCTCCACATTAGATGCAGTACAAAGATTCATGCTCATAACAGAACATGTCAGGTTGTGCAGAAAGATAAAACCGCTAGTCATACAACTCGACTTCGCATCTGCATTTGACTCTGTTGTCCCATCAATACTAATCCAAACATTGAAAGAATACCAAGTGCCTGAAGTTTTTACAAATGTCATAGGAAACCTTTTCTACAGCTCTTGTTTCACCTCTCTAGATGGACAAATATCTGAGGGAATCAGACCTCATCTGTCGATCCCACAAGGATCACCATTAGCTACTTTATGTTTCATCTCCTACATTAACCCCCTCCTTACAGAAATTGAACACAGCATGCCTGTAATATACATCCCTGCATTAAAGTATCAGGTACATCATATCTCTTGTGTTGATGATATATCAATCTTTCTGCCAGAACAAAAGTTTTTCAGCCTCATGCAAATTATCAACAAGCACGTCAAAAAATTAAACCTGAAAATCAACTATGATAAATCCTCATTGTGGAAGATTACTACATGATCAGTAATACCTTCTATCTTCACATCTCAACCTCAAAAATTTCTGGGGTTTCCCATATCAAAGTCAAAGTTAGCCATGACTAAACAAATAACAAACTCAATACTAGAAAAAACTTGCAAAATTGTAACCTGTTTCCAGAGTCACCTTATCACTGCCTGGAAAAACATCCCTATTAAACATGTCTATTTTTCCCAGCTTGAACTATTTTCTTCCAGTAATTAGGCCTACTAAGACTTTTGAAACTGCAATGAACTCATTATGCTCCAGGCTTCTATGGAAAGGCAAAGTAGTTGCCATAAGTATATTCAAAATGCATATGCCAAAGGACATGAATGGGTTAGGCCTCCATTCCATATCCACATTTTTCCTTCAAAATGTGATGGGCATGATAAGATCCACATATCACAGATACCTGGAACATGAACCATTCCAGTAAATCCAACAGACACCCAACCACCTTTTTCTAGCAAGTGGCTGACAGAGTTATGGAAACACATCACTAACATGATAACATTAACAAAACCTATTTTAGATGCAAAGAAAACATATTGGCTGACATATAAATTAAGATACCCAAACCTCACTGCCTCTCAACAATCACTAGGGCTAAATAACAAGTCACTGATATGTAAATCAAAGAACTGGTACATTGAGTCCAAATACATAGACTTTATGATAAAATTAAACCTAGACTCCCTACCACAAATCACTTCTTGGTCACAAGAAGAGGATTCACCAAGCTCAATACGCTATGTCAGCTGTGCTCAACTGCAGATGAAACTATTACTCATCTTTTGTTTTTCTGTCCTTATTTAAGCTCACTTAAATTCTACATCTGCCAACAGGTGTCCTTTGACCACAGATACTCCCTCTGTATCCAAAATGCTATCAAGGCAGGAGTTTATTTTACCATCAGAACCTCCATATTCCTTACATTTGCACTTTGGCTCACCACATGCAAGCACATCTTTGGGTGCTCAGATAATAATGTTAGAGACACCTACATCAAAATTTTGACAAATTTTCATGCCAGAGATTCTCAATAGATTACACGCTGAATCCTAGGCCAGTGTCAACCTGTCCTAAGAAAATGAAATATCCCTCAGCTTCACTTGTATAAAGAGATAATAATGTCTAGCATCAGTTTTTAAGTCAAAACTCAAGTTTATATAGACACTGTTATTTCTTGTATTTTTTTAGCTAATAAATTTTATTTTTAAAAATATATATATATATTTTTAATTTTGTAATAAACAAACATTAAATAATAAAAAATTAAATCTGCAAATTAAAATACATTATAAAATCATAATTGAATAAAATATGAATATACTATGTATATTTTATTCATTTAATATAAAATATTCTATTTTTTAAAATATATACAGAAATAATTATATATATATATATAAAATAAGAAACATAATTTAATATTATTTTAATTGTATAATCTAGAACACGTATACATGCATTGACACACCAAATAACAATTGACTATTATGTTTATTTATGTTCATGTATTATTTGTTAAATGTATGCAGTAGATAAAAATATTAATAAATGAACTTATTAATACATAATTCAACATATTAATTCTTTATAATAATAAAATATTAATTTTATTTTGATATACAATTTGATATACTAGTCTGTTAAGAATATTTAAAGTTCATGAATGTTATTTTATTAATACCAATAACTATTTATTAATATCTCTGTAAACTTCTGAAAAAAATGTTTCAATGTACGAAATCATCCTAGTATATACTGTTGTCAATTTAAATTTTCTACTATCCTATCCTAATCTAATTGTTTCTATTATATTTTGACAATATTTTTCAGAATATAACATTAATCTGGGTCTATATCTTGATGGTTGAAAACATTACTCACTGTGAAAATAATTATAAAATTAAATGTTTTGATCATAATCTACAAATTCAAAACATAAACCTGCCTATAACTTCTCTCAGTACTTTGTTTATGATCCACTAGGATAAATCACTTTTTAATACAGTTTGATATTTTAATTGATTTAAGACCAAAGTTTGCTATAGATGAACTGTAATTATCTTCATAAAACTTTTGTATAGACCTGATAAAAGACTGATAGATCTGTATTTTTTATCTTCTTAACCACCTTTCTTAATATCATTATTACCAATATATTCTTCTTATCTTTATCAATTAGTTGTTTGATATTTAATGTTAACAACAATTTTTCTATTTCTTCACTTCTGTCATTATCAGTAATTGCCCTATTGTTTAGAAGATTTTTTTTCATCATTTGTAGATGTAATTGTATATCTTCCTCTTCATTTAATCCATTAAGATTCAGTTGTTATAATTATAGGGGTTACTTCATTTTTAATTGTTTATTATTATTTAACTCTTTGTAGAATTCTTGCATACATTTTGTAATATTGTATCTTTTCTTAGTAATAGTTCCATCTTTTCATCTTATTACTGAAACATCATTCTTTTCAATTCTAAGATATTGTTTTAGATTTTTATTTATTCTTATAATTTTCTTTTCCAATTCATAATTATATTTTTTTTATGTTATTGTTAACACTTTTTATACCATTTTACAAAATTCCAGATATTAAATTCTTTTTTAAACATTTTTATATTTCTTCTTTTACTCATAATTTGTCTTTTCTGGGTTGCAAATCTATGGATGAATTGCTGATATTTTGTTCCCAGCTACTTTTATAGCAATTCCTATAGAGTGTTAATTATTTTCTTGATTCATCTCAGTCATTAAGAACAATATTCAAAATAAGTTAATATTTTATAATGATTATATAAAATTTATTGGTTTCTGAAAATAAGGAATATCAACTATTAGTATTGTTTTTATTAATAGTTTAGTTTCTGAAGTTTAGATTATTATGTGTATCTTACATCTCCACAATCAAAGATTATTTCTTGCATTAAATCTATTAAAAACATTACAATCTTGAAATATATATTTTGTTAGTCAAAATATAACCCAATTTTATTATAGCTTCTTTCAATATTGCCATGTTTATTATATATATTTATTTATTCTGAATACATGAAAGCAGTTGAAACTCAAACAATACTAATATCAATAACATTCAACAATGTTAATATTTTGTCAAGTCATTTCCCTTTTTACAATAAATACCCACCTTCATTTATGATCCAATATGTTTATATAGGCATCAAAGATTACAATTTGACTAAAGAAAGTGTGATTATTCATTTAAAGAATTATAAATAAAGCTCATTAAATGGGAAAATATAATCTACTTTTACAGGTGACTAACAAATAATCAATTATAACTTTCAAACTGCTCTGAATCTATATATATTCTATCCTACATAATTGTGATTAAACGAGTCTCATTGTATAACTGCATACATGTAAACATGGCCTATGCTCAGTGATCGGTTAGTTCTAAAAAATTCAGCTGCAGAGATATGCAGTTAAGATAAAGAAAGAAATTAAAATCATAAAATAAATTATCTTCGGTAAATAAATATCTTGGGAAGAAAGAAAAACTCTAATAATTTTCTAATTAATAATTTAGAATAAAAATAACACTCTCCCTTTATCAAAAACACATTCTCTGAGCTATGAGTATTACCTTTAAACAATAATGATAACTTCTTCATGTTTTTGTTAATGTTTCTAAAAAAATATCTATTATGTAAATTATTTGCCAATATGATCTGAAAATACCTTTCTTATAACACAATTGAAAATTAAACTCTTTTATGCCACACCACAACTGTAATATCAATAATAATAATAATAATAATAGATCACTTTTTAAATAAAGAATAATGATAATAATAATCTCAGGGTTTCTTTGTTTTCTTTAATAAAATACTTTACAGTACTGTGCTGTCACACATGACTGGCATTCACTTAAAAGCCAATGTGTCCTCACATATCATAACAACCACTATAACTATTTAAAAGGGGTGATAAATATGATCAATAATGACATAAATAATTACATAAAATTTTGAATAATACATCCTTTTATCCAGAATCTCACCCAGAGTAATAGAAAGACATGGGTACCTTTTGTATCCTTCCATCATCAATAACAAAACAATAAATTAACTAAAACTAATTAATTCAATAAGTTAACTAAATGTAACTGGAATAATGTGTAGTCAGGATTAATAACTTTAAAATAAATTCATTTTTACAACTACATAATGTTTAGTCTGAAGTTTGCAACTCCATAAAATAATTATCATCAAAATAAAATGAAATGAAATATTCAGATCTGCATAAATTTGTCTATCTGGTATATTAAGATTTTGAAAGTTTGAAATGATTTCAGAATCAAGAAAATGTTTTGCAAATATTGTGCCAACACACTTATACTTGGCATATAAAAAAATAAATTCATAATGAATATTGAAAAGACTACAATTTATTACCAAGACAGAATGAAACAAAATGCACAAATTTATTAGATAATATCACATTGATACTAAACATAAATTATCACATTAAGCTGTCTACTATTCGGGTATAAATTAAAAATTATAAATTCATACATGTTTGAAATCATGCTATTACACTGGATTAACTAGCTGACATGTGAATCTGATTTACTAATACACTAATCTGTAATTTTAGTAAACTTTCTATAAATCTTTTACCTTGAGTTTGGCTAACTGTTTTTTCTTTTATCTTATTTATTACTATTATGATATGAAATCTATTAAAATATTAACTTTATTACTAATAAAGTTAACCAAGTTATGGCTTATAATTAAATAACTTATTACTAATTATGGGTCATTTATCAGAAGTCCCAGTCACCATTTCCTGCTTAATTTAATGTCCACCTAAATTATGATAAATATTTTAATTATAAATGTCTTAATTCAAGCTAAGAATATTTCTTAACTATTAGTAATATTAAAATATTGTGTTAGAATATTCCTTTGATAAATAGACATTTTAAATTACACAATTTTAAATTAATTTTTTCCATTGGTTTGCTTGTGAGCTACCAGCAAAGCTCAGTAGCACAATACAGATATTGATCTCAATTATTAAGGCACTACTGATAATAAAGTGCACCTTGAGGAACTAACACCTCAAACCTAACATTTATCCTTGCCATAACCTTTAAAAGAGCACAATAATCTACTCCTTCTTATGGTGCTACTATTTTAATTTCACATGAGGAATGCAAAATAACAACTAATGGTTGCAGAGTAAAATACTACACAAGTATTTGGTGGTTTCTCACCTATTTCTCAGGCATAAAAAGTGTATAGGTGTGGAGTATATCTCACCATCTCAAACATGCACCAAATATAATCCTCTCTTGGGATTAAAAAAACCTTAAGTATACTAAATATTATATAAACTCTTGATCGTCTTCTATCATGAGACTTGATCACATTGACTATTAAACCTACCGTGACATTATATCAAAAACTAATCCTTTCATGGAAAAATAAAGTACTTTGGGGAGAGCATTTTCATCCCACAAAATAAAATACATTATAAATATTAAAATATGCTGATATTAAGCATATACCAACTCTACACTTAGGCAAGATAGCAAAACACACTAATAATAATAAACCTATATTAAAATGTATACTTCAAACAATATCTGAAACCAATAAATTAAAATACACATATCTCAGCCTGCGATGGTACATAATATGCAGAAAAGTATAATAAATTTAATTTTAATGAAGGAACATTCGATAGCAATGTATAGCATACAAGCTTACACTAAAATAAAGTGGATATACTATTAAAGAATAACTTATTAAATTACTTAATTAATACAATATAAATTTTGCTGACTTTAAACAAGAAATATCTTGTTATAGCATTTTTTTAGTTACTTCTTATAAATTTAAAGTACTGTTTTACCAGTTAAAAAAAAATAAATATTTTTCTTTAAATACCTAACATGCAAAGTTCATATCTCCAGCTGCATGTAATTAATAAATCAGATATATTTCATAGGTATCACTGCATATCAATTACAAACTTAACCCAAAGCAATGATAGTACAATCTACACTTGTCATTACAAGATCCTTAAAATATTACATGACAGATATAAACCTTAACATACATTGATATTATAAAACAAAATAAAATTTTTACCAGTTAGTTTTTCTTTTAAAAAAAATTAAATGAATAAATGCACATTATCTCATTAGCAGAACTATTTCTCTGTTAAGCTGTCCATCCAGGTAAAGAGTTTCCATCCAATCACAGCCTATAAAGCACAAAGCATTGAAAGTAATAAACACATTTTTTTTTTCTAAATGAAAAGTTTTTTCATTTAGCAATTAATAATAATAAACATATAAAAAAATGTAATAGAAATGAAGCTTAATTCCCAATTGGATTATAATAAGAAAGATCTGGATCCGAAAAAACCCGAATATTATAACATCGATGATAAACATACACATTATTGAAGACTATACATATAATTAGCTAGCTAGAATATTGATGAAAATGCACACTTTTTTCTATAGATTAGTATGATAATAACTGCAGTTGAATTAGAGAATGGATAAAGTTATAAGAATTCCACCTTGCATACAGTATAACATATAATTTAATTTTATTCTCAGGTCACTAAAGATATTAAGTTATCTTTCATAATCTTAGCACTTTATTTTCAAGAAATATTTTTCTTTTAAAAAATGCATGTATATTTAATTTTCACATTTATTTCAAGAAAGTTTTTCTCTTTTCCTTTTAAAAAAATGCATGTATATAGTTTATTATTGTTATTGTTATTATTTTTCCTAGACAATTATTAGTGACCCATCTATATTCCAATGTATAAAGTGTCTCCGTTATTTATAAACGCAGATGATCTATTTTTAAAAGTGCAAAAAAAACGTTTCTAGTTTTTTTTTTCTAATATTCCTTTTACTTATTTTTCTCCTATAACAGGAAAATATTAACAAAGAACAAGTTATTAAGCAAAACTCTCTCCATACAGTAGTGCCACTCTAAGCAAGACAGAGTAATCAATGGATGCCAGAAGACTTGTGCATAATATCCCTATCTAGTGCCTACTCATCCAATATCTCCAAACTAGTTTCTGGCTTATGGCCTTCGTCAGTGAGGAGCCTTGGATCTGAGAGCACTGCACTTAGATTTCAGGATCTAATGCAACCCTCCAGCAGCCACCTTTTAACTCTATATAACTACTAAACTATGAGAATAAAATTGAAAACACACAGATATTTTCAATCTAAGCTCAATAGCTCAAATAGTCATATGGGTCTGAACTCAGTTCAGCACCCATACATTTTGGTGGCTTTGCCTCTTTTACAACCATAGCCACCACCTTCCTATAAGGCAGGATTGGTATTAAACCTTAAAACATCACATGATCACTATCTTCCATGCTTGCTCATAACTGTTGTTAAAATAGGCAAAATTTTCTCCATACAGTAGTGCCACTCTAAGCAAGACACCTCACTGATGAAGGCCATAAGCCAAAAACTAGTTTCGGGATATTGAATGAGTAGGCACTGAATAGGGATTTTATGCACAAGCCTTCTGGCATCCATTGATTACTCTGTCTTGCTTAGAGTGGCACTACTGTATGGAGAAAGTTTTGCCTATTTTAACAACAGTTATGAGCAAGCATGGAAGATAGTGATCATGTGATGTTTTAAGGTTTAATACCAATCCTGCCTTATAGGAAGGTGGTGATTATGGTTGTAAAAGAACCAAAAGCACCAAAATGTATGGGTTCTGAACTGAGTTCAGACCCATATGACTATTTGAGCTATTGAGCTTAGATTGAAAATATCTGTGTGTTTTCAATTTTATTCTCATAGTTTAGTAGTTATATAGAGTTAAAAGGTGGCTGCTGGAGGGTTGCATTAGATCAGGGGTCCCCAACCTTTTTGCACTTAAGAGCACATTCTATAATACTGGCCAGGTGATGGGTACCATTTATTTTTTCAATGTAAATTTATATTTGGATATTGTTAATAATACACTTAATGTACAAAAAAAAAATTATTTAAAAAATAAAATTTTAACATATAATTAATGTTTATATTTTTATGTAAATTACTATAGTTATATATAATATTACAAGTCAATGTAATTTTTGGTACTGCACTTCATTGGCAACTTAATTAGAGGAATATGATGATGTTTCTGCTCATATGCAATCATCAAGATGTTCGTCACTCAGTTAAGATCTGTAGTTTGATTTTATGATATTCATGGTTGAAAACAATGTTTCACACAAGTATGTGGAAACAAAAAATGATTTTATATGATGCTCTTTTCAAGATTGGAAATTTATTTCTGTCAACTATATTCCAGAAGTTTTCATCTGATACATTGGATTTTAGGACAATGTCATTCTGAAGATCCAAAATTTCTAACTCCGGTAGTTCTGCAATTTGTGCAGCTATTTTGGTTACATTTACTTGGCAAGTACAAGGATTAACAAAAAAAGGTGACCATTGGCTCAATGATATTAAACTGTTGAAATCGTTTTTCAAACTGGTTTTGAAGTAATTGAAGACTGACAACAGATGATGAAAAGTCAATTTCAGCATTGCCTATCATTTTTTCCATATTTGGAAGATATACAATTTTTTTCATTTGCAGATGTGATATCCACAAAACCAGTTTGGCTTTAAATGACTTTACAGATCCTATCATTGTAGATATATGTAAGTTTTTCTCCTGCAGCTGTAAGTTTGAATGATTCAATTTTTCCATTATATCTGTGATGAAATCCAAATCCACAAGTCAGGAAGAGTTTGTTAATTCAACAAAATTTTGAGTTTTAGAATTCGAGATAATTTTTTATTTCTTCAATTAAATTCACTAATCTTGAAAGAGTTTTACCTTTACTAAGCCAACATACTTCATTATGAAGTACAAGATCCAGTTCTTCAGAATTTTCCAATAGATCTTTAAAAATGTGGTGTTGTAAAGGGGCTGCTAATATAAGATTCACTATTATAGTAACTACTTTCATGGCATGTCCAAAGGGGAGTATCTTACCACACAAAACTTACTGGTGGATAATGCAATGGTAAGACATAAAGTTAGGAAATGATTTAGTCTTTCTTGCAGTGGGTGATAAATCCATTGACATTACCAACCATTGCTGGTGCTCCATCAGTGGTTATCACCGACAGCTTGTGCAAAGGCATATCTATCGATTTTGCATATGTTAAGAATATGTTGTAAATATCCTCACCTGTTGTTCGTCCTTTCATTGGTAATATTTTTAGTAATTCTTCTTTTACACTAAAATCACTAAATATCATGCTCACCATAACTTCTAATTGTGCTGTGTCTGTTATGGTTGTAGACTCATCAAATTGTAGTGAGAACCATTCACATATCTCCAAATCACTCTTTAATTGACTTTGCAAGTCTTTTGAAATGTTGTGTATTCTTCTTGTGACGGTGTTATCACACAACTGTAAGTCTTGTAGTGCTGATATAATCTCATGTTTGTTGGAAAATTCCTCAAATAAGCAATTGGCACCAGTCAGAAATGCTTCTTTTAACAATTTTCTATCCTGGAAAGGCTTTTTCTTCTTTGTGAGCATGTGAGAAATTTTCAAGGAAGCAATAGTGGCATTTTTAGATTTTACCACAGGCCTAGTGAAAACTTTTGTGAGCAGACAGTTCAATTTTAGTTGAGATATTTTCTTCTTTCTTAATTTAGATTTAAGTGGATAGGTGGCATTAAAAGTGGAATGGGTTGGCTGGAAGTGACATTCAATATTATGTTTTTTTGCCACTGCAACACTACTGCCGCACAACAAACAAACACATGTATCTTTAATATTGATGAAACAATGTGATTCTTCCCAGTCAGTATTAAAATTATAGGTTCTTTGTCTTTTACTCATTTGGGGTTAGAAATTTTTGAAATTTGATCTTTGAAGAATAAAGAATAATTCAATTTATTCTGAATCTGACTCCGCTTAATATTTCTCAAAATGGTGAACTTGTATGTGCAGATACAATTTATAAACATGTGCAAAGCAGAGAGATTGGTATATGTGTTAACTTTATTTATTCTGTGCTAGTGCAGTGTGCAGAGAAAGACTGCACTTGGTGGACCAAGACATAGACACTTTTATGCTGTAAAAGTATAGTATGCCCTATAACAGGGGTCAGCAATCTTTTAGTAGTGTCATGCCAAACCTATGTTAAATGTTAATCAGTGTTCTTATATGATTTTATCAATTTTATTATATTATATACTATCAAAATTAATTTAGTTATAATAGGCTTAAAAGTTATATATAATATTATAGTATATAATATATACTACTATATAATATACACATTTGAAATCCATTATAACTGGATGTTATATTATTGGTCATTCAATATTTTAAAATATTTAGAATCATATTGATAAAAAATCAAGTCATATGACCTAATTTTAATAAAGCTCCTATTTACAAACCGCGGTCTGAGGTTGAGGGTATTTTTGAAGCTTCATAAGAGTTTGTTTTTTAACTTACTCTATATATAACATTAGAATCATATGTAAAAAGTACCTTTTGTTAAATTTGTAATTTTTAACATGCTTATTAAAAATTATATTACAAATTATAAATTACAACTTTTTATTTTTACAAAATGTTCACATAAGTAAGTTCAACCAAATGCTGAAAGCAGAGCACAAACAGTTTTTTCTAAAGAATTAAATCTCTCAGGTAATGATTCAACAATTGAGAATAAAAACCAATTTTTCTAGACAGCTCCCTTCAAGAGTTTTGTGCAATTCTACAAATTTGGTTTTCCACAATTCTGATGACCTTAATTCGATTAAGTCCCTTTCAAAACTACCAATATCCATTCACTCAAAAAGAAATAAATCAAATGGAGTCATCTTTAAATCAATTAAGTCAGGTTTTAGGAGGAAAGAAAATATTGTTGTATATATTTGGAAGTCTTCACATCATTTGGAAAATTATTATCTGAGAGCTTCAATGTGTTTTTGAAGTTTATCTTGGGTAACATTAAATTAATTTGCATGGGCCTTTAAATTTGGAAAGTACTTCTAGGTGCTGGTGGTAATATCATGCCAAAATATATCTAATTTTGATGCAAATCCTTTCCAATATTCAAAATATTCTAGTACTGTTTGACCCTTCCTTGAAAATGCAAGTTTAACTCATTCAGGTGTTGAGTTACATCAGTCAGAAACATCAATTTGCATAAACAATCTTCATCGTTTATTTCCAGATAATGTGTCTTTTTCATCAAGAAACATTTTGATTTCTTTTAGACATGGAACAAACCTATTCAAGACGTTACCTCAACTAATCCAACAAACATTGTTGTATAGAGGGAAGTCCATATATGCACTATTCATTTCTTGCAAAAGAGATTTAAATTGCCTATGTGTCAATGAAGAACAAGAAACTATGAAATTAATTATTTTAATGACAGTGTCCATTGCAGAATTCAAGCATTGTGATGAGATTTTTGCAACTAAATTTTTCTGGTGTATAATACAATGGAAACACAATATTGATGTTTAATATGATTTTCAAAAAGTTTAAGAAATCCCTTTTCCTTCCAACCATTGCACAGCTGGCATCAGTAGTAACACTAAATATTTTATTTATGTTAATTTTCTGATTTTCAAAATAATTGAAAAATGCAGTGAAAATGTCATGTACCTTTGTTGTACCAGTAAGAGGAATCAAGCAACACAATTCTTCATAAATATGATTGTTGTCACAATATCGTGCAACTATTGCTAGGCATGACACATCATTTACATCAGTACTTTCAACAACAGCAACACTGAATGCAACAGCTTGTTGTAAACTTGTTTTCTGTTTTGTTGTTACATCTTCAGCCATATCAGTTATTTTTCTTTGAATTGATCTTGCAGAAGCTGGTATTTCTCAAATTCAAGATGGTATCATTTGTTTGTTTGGTAGATCACTGAATAAGATTTCAGCACTTTTCAAAAACGTTTTTTTCATGAACTGTTTATCTGTGAAAGGTTTGCCTTTCAAAGCCACACAATGAACAATTGTATAACTACATTCAGTGGCTTTATTTTGAATTCCAATTATTAAGTAGTTTGTTTCTTAAAGGCAGAAACAACTCTTTTTATGGCTTCGCATTTCTCATCTGAGTTTTCAAATGTTAACAGATGTTTAGTTTGATAATGTCTTTGTACACACAAAACATTCATAGCATAATGTACACATATCATAATCCTTTTGCTATGTAAATCCATATTCATTTGTCCAAGATTCTTGAAAAGGGTGAATATCATGTTTTTGTCTTTTGTGGGACATTTTGGGAATCTCTCAATCAATATGCCAAGAGAATTTCTTTTTTGAAAAAAGTGCCAACCATGATCATTGATTATTTATCATTCAACTACTGAAAATAGCTTTCTAGAATTGATAATGTAATAAGATTTTTATTTGAATTACAATCTCATTTTTTAATATAATCCGAAATAAAATATGAATATGTAGAATTTATTTTGTTTGCAAACAAAAATATCTTTTAAATGAAGTCAACTGCATTATTTTCTGATAAATAATGATGTAATCATTAATTCAATGTTACGTGAAAGCAACAACAACAACAAAAAGATGCTGTAATTAAAATATATTTTTTTACTATTTCAATTCATTCCGAGTGCCATTGAAAATCATTGACATGACAATAATTTATAAAAAATTTTAAAAATTAAATTTATTTGTATCAGATAAATAATTTTCTATCATGTTTGGATAGCGGCGGGCACACATAAAATGATCTGCAGGTGCCATAGTACCCACGGGCATAGGGTTGGGGACTCCTGCATTAGATCCTAAGATCTAGGTGCAGTGCTCTCAGATCCAAGGCTCCTCACTGACAAAGGCCATAAGCCAGAAACTAGTTTGGGGTATTGGATGAGTAGGCACTATAGGGATTTTATGCACAAGCCTTCTGGCATCCATTGATTACTGTCTTTCTTAGAGTAGCACTACTGTATGGAGAGAGTTTTGCCTATTTTAACAACAGTTATGAGCAAGCATAGAAGATAGCGATCATGTGATGTTTTAAGGTTTAATTACAAGTTATTAGATAATTAGATAAAACAAGAATTTGATTGATCCTTTTAGTTAATTTTTTCATTTTTTTTTTTAGTTTAACAGATCTAACTTTAACGATGCAATAATTATTAATGTAGAAAGTTTTAAATGTAGAGAGAGCATAGATAACAGAACGTCCTTACCACAATTTACCCAAGCACTACACATGAAACTTCCATTATTTTACCAATTTCTTTTCACAAAATCAGAAAACAATACTGTTACCAAATTTAGCACTGCTAAACCTTGAAAAACAGAAGCAGACTATCTAAAAAATAATTGACTTGAGTATGTATTGGTCGTTCTCTTAACTCTAGCGAGTCTACCAAGAAAAAAAATTCTTTGATTATAACATAAACAAAAATAAACTTATTAAAATCATATGGTTTTCAATATTATTTAAAATGTATTACAAAGCAGTTTAATAAATGAAAATAATAAATACATTGAAACTAACAATAATTATCTGTGATTTTAATTACACATAAATTATTTTCTTCAAAATGAATTTGGTGATACCACATAAATTCATTATATCCCATCCTGGTGCTACGATGTTTTACATGAGAACTCAACTTGTGATGATGATGATATAAATATAAATATTAATGAGATTTGAACAACTGGATTATAATTTAAAATATAAACATTTATTTGGACAGAATTCAAGATGAGTTATATATATATATATATTGAAACAGTATGATTTCATCGTCATACGTTTCACCTATTCTAGAAATCAATAGCCTTCATTTCCCTAGTTCAAACTCTAAAGGTACACATATATATAACAATATACTTGGGAATTTAACATATATAAAAACGTATATTTACACGTATATGTGTGTAATTGTATATGCACACACGTTTGCTATAATTGTATATATTTTGTAATAATTTTATTTGCTAAAGAAATGGTATATTCATATCTGAATATTATCATTATATAACGTACACACCTTATAATTTTATAAATATTCATCTTATGATTTTAAATAATTGAATTGGTTTCAAGCTGGAAAAATTGTAATAGATAAGAACAGAATTCTCTAAAGTATTTCAAACTGGCTTTAAAGTACCCAATTACTTAACCATGTAGAGCAACTAAAAACAAAGGTAGATGCCTCACGTCTAGGATAAAACGCTAGCAGCTTAAATCTCTTTCAGTAAAAGAAAAGGAGAAGCAATCCAATGTTTAAAAAAAAGAACTTTACCAATCTCATGGGACACCGCCGGTACAAATCCAGATTTTAGGATTCTTAATAAAATAAAAGTTGGACAATTAAACCTGCACTGAAATCCAGATTGGAACTAGAATCTGAGAAAAATAAAAGGAACAATGAATAAACCTGAAATCAATCAACCGATTCGTCTGAAGCTGATGCAATTAAGACTTCTTAGATTTTAAAGTCTAAAAATAAAGATTGTGAATGAACTGTAAGAGGGGGGATTAAAAAAGTATAAAAAAGGCAGTTGAAAGAAAATTGTCATCCATTTTGCTTGACTCGTGTTTCAATTTATATCCAGGCAGCAGGCCCAGTTTCTACCATGCAAATAATTGGCTAGAAAAGCCAAGGCCATCTTCCCGATGGTCAAGAACCGTTTATGGAGCCCGGAGATCCAAACCACAGCCCTACTTAAAGAATAGCCCAACGATGAACCAGCAGATAAATCAGTCCATGCGTGTATTTCATACTTTCAAGCTGCAAGCCTCCAGATAAATAACCGGTAACCACTTCTCAATCAAACTAAATCTAAAAGCTATAGCCATCTATAAATCTTTCCTAAAGCTAGCTATATAATAAGTAATGTGCACAAACTCTTCCATTCAAATTTTATAAATTAATCATACTATGTTTAAAAGGTGTATTCTCTCTTAAAGTAATTAACTGTATTAGATAAACGTATCTCAACCTGTATAATTTAAAATATGTTAAAAGTTAAATGTAAATCTTGCCTGATCACAAATTCTTAAATCTCTTTTTTAAATTCAACGTATAAAAGCTTATTTGTCCTATTATTTTCTCTATTTGCGTCTATACTTTTGCATCTATATATATATTTTGTTAAAATGCATTTATTGATTTATGCTTTGCCTTCGGAGCAGAGACTATTAATTATTATAACTTAAAAGAGACGCTTTGTTCTCAAGTAAAGTAATTATGCTGTTTGGCATATCTATAGATTGTCTCTGGTCCGAAACCTACTTTGATATATTATTTGAATGGCTATGCGTAGCTTAATATCACATATGTTGCTTATTAAAAGGTTTGTTTGGTTAAATAAAAGAGAGTGATAATTTAAGGCATATTCAGTAGTTAGCCAAGTTTAAGCCCCAGATATGCTTTAGACCCCCTTAATGTAATTGCATATAATATGTAGTTAGTTAATAAACTAGATCAATTTTAATAAAGTCCTCTTTAGCACAATTTCAGTGTTTATTTAACTAACTGGCGTAGGGTAGTTTGCAGAAGAAACTATAGATTTCGCGCTTTACTAGTTGTTATAATTAAGATTCCAAAAGCGTTGTGAATGAGTTTTTACGAAGCACTGAGGTGCATTCCGTCTTGCTATCATATAATTATTAAGATAAGATTAGGTTTTAAGGGCTATCTTATCATCCTTAGTTCGGGCAGCCTCCTCTTGAATGGGATAATGATTTTAAGGGTCATTCCCATTTCCTCCTTTAAAAACTGGAACACCGGAATCCAGCATCTTATATCGTGGCTGTTCGAGCATCCGAACTAAAAGTTCATGTATAGCAGGCGAGCGGTATCTGAGAACCGAGCAAACGCTGCTGAATCTCATGAGTAAAAGCACATTCAAGCCGCATCTGATGTAATTTGCATAGCGCCATAGCCTCAGAAGTTATGCTACAAAACGCCAGTTCATCTGTTGTATATTAATTGTTCAGCATTGATCTGAACCTAAGATCTAGTTTATCTAAGAATATCTACATAAAGAGCACATTGACTGCTCCTCACGTATTGATAAATTTAAGTACACATTGTATAAATTTGCCACTCTCTTAGAGTTTAACCCTTAACATACTGAGTAGGAATGGCAGACATAATCTAGACATCAGTATAGACGTAAAATAATTATTAATGTATAAACGATATAATAGAATAATGATCGTTAAGTAATTGATTACAGAACGTGTAGTTCGTATTTTCACCATCCCACCTGCGAGTGGAATATTCAGTATATTTAATTGTTATTGTTTGTTTGTCAAATTAAATAATTTTAAAATCTATTAACATCTGCAGTATTATTCACTTTGTTTATATTAAACCACCATCCATAATGATTTTATATGCATTAGATAATCAGCCATAGGTTGTGTGAGTGTGTTGGGTTAAGCTATAAACATTTAGTTAAATATCCCCGAGTCTCTCGTTTTACCCTTTGCTATTGCCGGCGCGGAAATTGAGAGATTACGAGTGTAACCTCATATATGTCATTCATAAGGTAGTAAGTCAGGGAGTGTTGGTGAAGGAGCTGAGGTGTGGTCAGATTTGGTCTCAAACCCTCATCTAGATCAGCCTTGGTATAATTTACCAAAACTCTGGATTTTGTTGCGTGGATGTTCAAATATGACTGTTACAATATATAATCAACTCTATGCTAGCAAAACTTTATTTTCATTACAACTATTTAAGAAGCTTGTTACAATTATTTTTATTTTAACAGATATTAATTTAATGCAGCAGTTACAAGAAATGGATTTATCAGAGTGGTTTGGTGGACGTTTTATACATAAAAAAATATATTTATAAAGTTACAATAGAGTTTTGCTGTTAGACGATTTCAATACATAAGTTTATTTTTATTTAGATATTTGATTTATAACAATTAAAATGAGGATACATTTTGATCAGCAGACTAAAACATTATTTCTTTTACATTTTCAGCATTTAACAATAGAATATAGCAAAAACTCTATAATTGCAGGAACGGCTTATTTCAGTAAAGGGGAGGGCAGCTTCTGAGAAGTTGTATTTAAACTCCAATGGAAAATATTTAAAAAAATGTTTATTATCACATATCATTATGATTAAACTAACTGTAAGAAATGGCAATGCTAGCATAATATCTATGAGAGGAAATGGCACATTTGGCCAGTACAAGGTCATTCTCCAATTTTCTTTAAAGGTGGTGCACACCAGCTTCATGCTAAAGTGGTACAGAAAGAAAAGGTAGGTAGGAAGATTCTATGGGCCGGACCATGGCACATCCATACAGCGCTTCATCTACTCTGCATGTTCTAGAAGTAAATGTAGACTTCTATTATGAATGAGAACACTAACAATGAAGCTTTGAATCCCTGGAATGACGTACAGGTGATTCAAAGCAGTATATCAATATATACTTGGATAAGAATGACGAACGATGAGGATCATGACTCCCTGGAGTGAGGTACAGGCAAATCAGATCAAAGCCCTATGCAGCTTATGAATAATTGGTCATATGCTAGCAACACTATCATAATAATATAAAATCACTAAATTTAAATGTCAAAGTAAAGCCTTAAATGGTTTAACAAATACGTAATGATATGCTAACATAATGACCCATGTAATCTACAGCCATTGGTCATAAATTAAACTATCATTAATGAAGCATGCATTGTTCCCCCTTCTTGAATCAATATTTTAACATAGGAAACAAAAACTAAAATTCACACACTTTATAGTGCAAATTACAAAACAAATTTAAGTTGACAGCCTTTGTGGTGATGATGATCAATAAGAAATGAATAAAAACTAATGGACACCAATATCCACCCCAGATTGCAGAGTGTTTATACATTTTGGATAAACTTATGATAAAATATTTATTTAAAAGCATGTATTCATTTAAAATACAAACTCAATCTTACAAACTATTAGAAATAAATAATAATTCCGTCCCCCTTCTAACTTCACAAGACCGGGTTTGATTGGCATTTATGAATAAAATTAAATGAGAAAATATAAAAATATTATTAAAATTAAATTATAACCACACTATATTATAAAAATAATAAGAAGCGTGAGTTGGATGACAGATTAGTTTATATAGTAGAGAATTGATACAAAAGATTGACAGACTCGCCAATCAGTGAAAAAAAAAATTAAACATAAAGAAAACATTAATTTACAAATTAAATTACAAATAAGAATTGGATAATGTGATTATACTATCTTTGTGCTGGTTACTTCAGGATTCTGTGAGGTATTGAGGGATTTTCTATGGCAGGCGGCATTCTTGAGTGATAAGAGCTACATCTCGGCACGAGTCAGGCTGAAGATGGAGGGGACCATGGCTTAGGCTCTCAAAATTTCAATAGACATGAAGTCGTCTAGCAATGATTGATCAAAGTATCACATAATAGATTTTTAGTTCTATTTATGTCAGTTTTTAGCCCCTCAGAGAATGTTTGTTTTAATTAGATTTCCTGGCTGTAATGGATCCTTAATTTAGAAGAGTCTTTACTCTATTGTTAGTAGAGATGCAGTCATGAGATAACTGTCTAAAATCAATTCAAACCAATTTCCTGTTTGGAAATGGATTTGACAAAAAAAATGTTAATAGCTAATTAAAATCCATTAGCTTTGTTTTATATTTTACTTTTTCTTAACTTTAATTTACAAATTCCTTTTTAAAAATCATGAAACAAACTTCCCACCCCTTAGACAATCACTGACTGCATCTTTCATCTTGAATTTATATGTAGTTTTATGAAAGAATATAATGACAATATTAAAATAAAAGTAAGAAAAAATACAATTTTTAAAAGACACAAAATTATTTAGTATTTTAAATTATATATATAAGCTCCTGTAATATACGTATATCTGAGTCGCGTCTATAAAAGCTAATATTTAAAATAATTAAAGTTTTTTATTTTTTATTTGTATTTATAAATCTCATAGATGCTTCTCAAAAATACACGTATGTTTATATATATATATTTTACAATAACAAACAAAAAAAGGAGCATGATGACACTTGGGCTGTGGTAGAACCATGAAACTTGATCTTGAACTAAGGTCAACTGTTTCAGTACAAATATATTGGCATCTGGTAAGATATTTAAAAGCTAAGAAAAAAAAAAAAAGTAAATTTGGCGTTCTTATTAAAAAGACGAAATTAAATTTTTAGTTTGTATAATCTTTTTTTTTTTAAACATACAATGAAAGTAAAAGTTTCGTCCATATTTTTTTTGTTGTATCTAATTAAAAATTAAGGTAAAAATTGGAAAGAACAAAAGACACACAAATTACTAATCCAGATAAGCTAAAAGAAAAATATTTTAGCTAATTAAAGATGGCAGAGGGACTTTGTGAAAGGAGGACTTTGTAACTTAAATTTAAGAGAAAGTGTACAAGAGTATTATTTTATATGCTGATAAAAGGACAAAAGGATGCGCAGAAGTTTCATAAACAGGATTGAGGTATAAAAAGAGGAGTACAACTTCGATTTAAATCTTCTCTTTACCTTCTAGTTACATGTCTGAGAGTTGGAGGTTTTCATGATTATAACCTGTGGCAGTAATATACTTCCGCACAAGTACGTCACTTGCTGTACCAAGCTGTCATGCAAGCATGCAAAGGGCCTTGTGAAGACTGCTTTTTTGCAGTGAAAGGGTCACTACAACCATGCCTTTTCTCCAGCTATAGAATGGAACAATAATGGAAGATGTCGGCAGGAGAGATCAATGGAAATTTTTATGAGCTCAGGATCCCATAAACCTACACCAACTTACCGGTAAGTTAAGAGTAACTTTTCCCAATTGTGACAAAGTTTGCAAACAATTCCTAAAATAATTTAAAATAATCCAGATAAAGACTTTAAATTCTATTATCAAGAGACTCTTGTTTACCTAAGAACTATAATTGTTGAACTGTTTTTTATTAATTGATTCATATCTGCATTATCCTGAGTGTCATCTTTCCAATTAATTCATAATGTGTTTTTTTTTTTTGTTTTTATATTTTAATTTGTTAGAATAAAAATATTTATTTCTAATACCAACTATTCACTGTACATTATTAATGATTATTAATAACTTTATTAATGTTAATTATTAAGATTTGAAAATATAATTCACCTTTGCCAACGCTGTACTGAAACTCAATCCTCTAGAGTTTCCAGATAATTTTGTCATAACTAAATAAATAAAAGGGGTTTAGCCAGTGGATTCCAATACAGAATCCTGGCGCCTTTCAAATAAATTAAAGCTGCTTACTTGATCCCATTATTTTAGTAGTTATATTAGTTAAAAGAGTGTTGTGTGACCAGGAAAAATAATTGTCTGATGAAACAAATTTAATAGATAGAACGTAATTTGGTCACCGAGTACTTGTAGTTAACTCGTAAAAAACTCTAATAGAGCAGTGGATGTTACAATATATTGTATATAAATAAATATTAGTCATTCTTCTCTTAAGACTACAGACATTGGAAGCCATTGTAACTATTTAAAATATACTAGCTATTTTGTTGTAACTATGTAAATAAATATTAGTCATTGCAACTGAATAAAAAATGATAGTGAAATCAATATAGGGAAATTATATTTATTTCTAGTAATAGATTCTTTCAACAAAGAGTCATCTTTCCTTTTTTCACATATATAAAACACATTCATAGTCACACACTGGTGCTATTTGTAACTAATCAAAATATCAAAAATTAAATATTAATCATCAAGCTTTAAAAAAAGGGAAATCAAACACTTTTTTTTTTTTTATTCAGTTTTTCTTATATGTAGGTATTTTACCAGGGTGCCACTAGGCTGTCTAAACCTAGATAAAGTTATATCACATACTTATTCATACATGTACCTGGTTCAAACCCACTTGTATGAAGGGAAAACGACATCCTTATACTTTAATTGTGCAAATAAAAGCTATAAGATTTTAATATTATAAATTCTCACTTATTATAATATTAAATCATGCTAGCTGTCAACAAACAGAAAACTAAATTAAATGGCTGAGAACTTTCAAGAAGATGTACTTCTCATATTCATAGCCAGTTATGATTCTTTCATTGAAATCATTATATAATTTCAATGAAAGAATCATAACTGGCTATGAATATGAGAAGTACATCTTCTTGAAAGCGCTCAGCCATTTAATTTAGTTTTCTATTTGTTGACAGCTTTACGTTGGTAGTGTGATAGCACGATTTAATATTATAATATTGAAGATAAACGCAAAGTATAAATCTACAGGTTATTACTTAAAATTCTCACTTAATATTTTCAGAGGTATTACCATCTCAGTTTAAGCACAATAGATTTATAGATTTATCAGATGCGTTGATAGTAGTAATGTCTCTATATATCTCACAAACAACATAGTGAGAACCATTATTTCTATATATGGCCATTAAACTCATTTATTTAATCTATTTATTAATAATAATAAAATGATGATGTGATGTGATATTTCCTGCTGCAGCTTTACAATTAACTCACAACACTAAAATTTCATCTTATAAACCTATAATTATTTACCTAAATATTATCATATTTAAATCATAACCTAACTATTGACATTGATTAGTGATGATGAATGATCATAATTAATAAGACAATGAATAACTCTTAATAAAGATATACATCTCTTTTAATAAAAAAAAATGAACATTTATTACTGACTGATAAGATATACATAATACAGATAAAACATTTATATAATTAATAATGACAAATTGTTTAGCTTTTAAATAATAATATTAATGATACTAAAATCTTCCCCCTTTCCCTTTAATGACACATATTCAATGTTTATATCATAGTATAATGTTTGTGTATCAATTTATATACTAAATAACTAAAAAGCTTATATCCAAAATAAAAATATTTCATTAAAAAAATAAACACTATGCGTGCACATACTTGCCTATTGCATATGACATATATATTTTCACCTTTATAAATTTAAAAACAATATATTGAAACAACAAGATCTGCTTTGCAGATCTTTGTTTCACCTTTTCTCACCTTTTTTCTATTTTCATACCTTAGTTTAAACCCCAATGTATTTTAGTGTATCTGTAATGCACTTATATACTGAAAATCCCTCCCAATTTTAAACCACAAGTACAACGCTCATGTTATATATAATTGTACAACTCATGCCCAAATAAATAAAATGTTATGGATTATGTGTATGTTCACATAATTTAGATTTATTTAAAAAGTAGGTTATATAGGTCGTAATTGCGCACACACTGTGATATGTATTTTAAAATTTATGTTAAAATAATAAATTGTTATTTAAAATTATTTTGTTTGAATCTGTTTACAAAAATATATTACAGTCATAATATTTGTTTTGATTTAAAATAAAATTTATATTCGTTTCATAAATAGATTCAAATATTGAAAATTAAAAAGTAAAATAATTTTCTTTTAGATTTAATAAAAATCACACCATATATTTTCCGTTAAAAATAAATGAGGGCTGGTAGGAACAATAGTTTTAATTATTTAATATTATAGAAGCTTATCTAAAAATACAGCAGATGTCCACTTAAGGTCTTTTCTTTCAATTAGTAAAAGTTTGTTTTAATTAAATCAAAGTTGTAGTCCGAAGGTCGACAGGGAAATTAACAATAGAAATTAATTAAAATTTTGTTGAATTCCTTTAGACCTTCAGATAGGATTAATTACAGCTGATACGGGAGCAAAGTTTGGAATATTTTTGTAACACTCCAGGGCAGTTGTATTGTGCAATTTCACTATATATAGGAGGGTTTTCTTTTGTTCTTCATTCTAATATCTTTCTAGTAATATTTTTAAAATTATTCTGAGATTCTAGTAATATTCCAGAAAATATTCTAGTATTATTCTATTCTAGCAAGATTTCTAATATATATTTGTTCTGAGATTTTCTGCTACGTGCCTGCAAATTTAAGTATTTGAAGCCGAGTTTTCGTCTTCAAATAAAAATTTACCATGTTCTACTATACCACTTGAAATATCTATGAATCATCCAACCTTTAAAATTGCTAACTTTGAAATGATGGAGTAGAGCCAGCAAGAAGGCTATTTTCCTCTCGGTAATGGCCGGCCGCTGCTCTATACCATCTAATGCTGTCACATAGGAAACCCTGAAACTGCTGCTGCTGCTGAAATATGAACAATCCCAGAGTTTGCTGCTGAATTGTATAAAACCTGTTGACAATCAATCTACCTGCAAATGCTTTTCCAGAGGTAACCCCAACATTAACCCAAGAGCTCTTATGATTCTCTCCTATAATTAATACGCTATAGCTATTTAATTGTTTTTCCATTTTACTTTACTTTATCATGTATTCCTTTAAAATGTTCTAATATAGTCAATAATTTTGCTCTCTATCCTTGGGTTAATATTTTATACTTATTAATCTTTCTCTTTATTTTATTATGATAGTGTGCCAGAATAGTCTTTGACTGAGTGAATTATTCCCTTTGTTGAAAGCAAGACGCTGATATTAAGACATTTTAAAATTATAAATAGTTCCCATTTTTATTATCTTGTGAATCATTCGTTTGAGGGCTATTCTAATCTTAGTCAATATGTGTAATAATTATATAGTTTAAAATCTACATTTATCGATTTTAACCTAATATGAGAGTAAGTGCGAGGTCAATGATTAAATGTGTCACAAATGCATGATTGCGTAAATAAATCTATGCTTTCTTTTCAAACCTGCAAGCATGCATTTTCCTATTTTAAAATATAGTTTGCTTTAATTTCAAAGTTTGTAATTGAGGTCTTGAGTGGGCAGATTCTTTTAAATAATTATTAGGGAATTGTTAGGCATGTTCTCAATCTAAGTAAATCCTTTTGCATACTTTATATATGTTAGTCGAGTATTGCTAGTAAGTGAATTGTTTGTCGAGACTGCTTTGTTTCTCTCCAAGGGCTTTAAATGGCCAAGACCATTTCCCATTTCACTTTCTGTGGTTCCCAGGCAGAGTGTGTACTTGAAAGTCACACCTGGGAATTAGACACAGCCATCACCCAGTTGCTAAGTTTTGGATGAGTCCAGAGTTTGGCTGCTCTTGTCACCACATTCCTATGGATCAATGGCAAGACACCCTCCATAGTTGTTTCACATTTCAATATAATTTTACTTATTTATATTTTACAAAGCATTCGTGATTTAATACCGACCTCCCAATATAACTTTAATTATAATTATAAAATAAATGCCTTGATCACATCCCCACTTTATCGAATAAGCTTTGGTCCATGCTATTCTCAAAATCAAGAAATATTCTATTAAACCTTAACGTTCAAATGTTTTATTAAACTTTTATATTTTACTCAAAGCACCTCGCACACCTTCCCATCTCTTTTAAGCACATTATTTTAATACTATATTAGCCTGAGGTTTAGATTATATATTTAACAGCTTTTTAATGTAATTTGTTATGGTATGTTATGCTAACACCCATTTTAGTTAGTGTCCCTGTCTCATATAAGCAGATAGTGTGTGTTATATATATTTCTTGCTATATAAATAAATCTTTTAAATCTTATAAACTAATTTTGATCTTTTATTTTATTGATCCCTATCACTGTCTCAGTCTATATATCTATTTTATACATTTCTTTTGTACTATCCATAGACGTTAATTAGCAACCCAACTTATCTCATAGTAATCACATTGTTTCTCCCTGACCACCAGGCACCGGTAAAGGGATATATTATTAGTACCATCAGATGCATTACCACATAGGTGGCGCTATGGAATTTGGACTTTAGATTTGAACTTAGTGTATCTAGAAGACAACCCCTCTTAGATTGTTCAGTTTCATGTTTGGGATTTGAATTCTGCAGTGTGTTAGCAAGATAGATGAATCTGACTGTTACAATATATATAGATATAAAGAGCTAATTAAAGAAAGGTTAGTCAAGTTATAGAAAGATAAGACTATTTACAGAAATAAGCTTCAAATTACGTATCTCTCCTTTTTACCAATGGAGATCATTAACCATTTTTTTAAAATCCATCTCTCTTAAAGTTGAACTTTCTACCAACTTGTGACACTCATACTTAACAACTATACATGAGAGTAAGCATAATTATATTACTATGTGTGTATATGTGTTGATCCCCATTATGAATAAAATATTAAACTTTTTTAACATATAATAAATAACATATTTCATAATTTTAAAATTAATATACAATAATACATTTTATAAAAATAAATATATTGATAAATGGATACATGTACTAATTTCAGAATACATAATATCATCAATAAATCAATAGCTATTATTACTGAAAATCTTTTTAATTGATTTTGTTTTTAAGGTTCAGAGATTAAAAAAGGTAAACGATTTGTTATTAAAAGATTTGTTAATAGTCACTGATAATATAAAAAAATATGATTAAATTTCATATTATCAGTTATTTTGAGGCACAATGATTTTACAGATTTCCATGATTTTAAAATCAGCTTATTGAAGGTTTAAACTTTGGCAGCAGCCACACACCAATTTGTAACATGCGTATATTTACAGCAGTTTACTGGAACAGTGCTATTCTTTTCTTGGATTGAGCTTCCAATTCTTTTACTATGATGATGAAATTACTTGCTTCTATAGAGACCATTTGGCACTGGAGTTATTTCATTCTTCTCAGTATAATTACTTTTAATAGACCATGGATATTTGATGTTTTTCCATATATTTAGCATTCTGCTTTGGGTTTAAACTCAGCAAATGGCATAAATGACAGCATGGTTGTCACAAATTTTCAGCATTTTTACTTATCTCCATTTAGATTTAAAAATGCAGGTGAAATAATAAATTTTTTTATTCTTATTTTTAGCATTCAGTTATAAGATGTTTAATACTTTAGGTCCAAACTCTTCACATGTGCATTGGTGTCTTGGATGGTCTGATGGGGTCCCTTCACAAAATATGTATTTAGCTTGTCATTGGGCTGTAGAAAACTTTCATATATAAAATAATGCTGTTTTGACAGCAATTAAGTCTTGTTTCTTCTCCACAATTTAATTTATTCTTTCCTCTAACAGTCTTATTTTCACCTTTTTATATAAGTTAGTCTGCCTCATGATCTCTCAACCAGAAAAACAGATGGCTTCCACCAATTAAAGCATCTAATTAAAGTCTTTCAATATTGTCATTTTTTTCTAAAATTAATTGTTGAGTCTGGTCCACAAAATGATCTTTATTTCTAGTTAATTCCAATGACTTGATTAATGACTCTGTTTTTACACTTCCACGTGGCCATTTTTAAGTCTAAAATTGAACTTTATTTTTTTTCCCATCAATCTCTAACCTTAGTTGGACAGGTCAAGTGAAATTCTAATCTTTTCAGACAAAATAAAAAGCCTAAATAATATAACTTTTTAAAACAATATAGCTTTTTCATAAAATTTATAAAGTGATTTAGAATAAAATATATTTCTTTAAAGTGTCTGTAAATGTTTTAAGTCTATGTTTGTAAATACACACATACTCAGATATTTCAAACATAAAATCTGCCTATCAAAAATAATCTGAATGAGTAAAAAAAATGAAAACTATAACTTAATATTCAGAAAACAATATAGCAAACCCATTAGAATTAAATTATTATAGAAAGAATAGTAGAATTTATTAAATATAAATTAATTTTGAAGGTTAATAATCAAAAAATCAGATAAATGATTAATTGAACATTCTGTATCCACAGACACTGTTTATATATTCTTACTATATAACTAATAGATATTTAAAATATGAGTTGTTTTTCTTTGATTAATAAATCAGTTGAGTAAAATATATTTCTTCAGCATTCTGAGGTATTTTTGGGAAAGTTATGTAGGGCTTGAATTTAATATCCTACAATATATATTAGTAAATGGGATCACCATAATATATAGAAGTTAAAACCACAATCTAGGTGTACTGATGTGCAGCAACCAGATATAACTCTGCAAGCTAAATGAAAGCAATAGAAAACCTGTCCAAGCTATCATTTAATCAAAAGTTGTAGCTAGGGAAAGTTTATTTTTCATTCAGCCTACAGGGTCACATCTGATTGGTTGCTACATTTATTAATTAACATCATATTAACTTTTAAAGGTCTTTTACCTCTCTAGATGGAAAGCTTTCTGGGGGATTCAGATCTCATCTATTCATAGGGATCCCCTTTGTCTACCCTCTGCTTCACAATGTACCTTAACCCCTTTCTTATGGAAATAGAATGCAATATGCCAGGCATATACATACCAGCACTGAAACATCCAGTTCACCACATCTCATATGATGATGATGATGTTTCCATATTCATTTTTCACAAGTCCCAGCTTCAAACCATAATACAAATCAAACAAATATGCAAAAAACTAAATCTTAAAATCAACTACAATAAATCTTCCATCTGGAAAATCAAAACAGGTATAACAATTATCTCAATATTCATGGCCCAGCCACAATCATTTCTGGGTTTTGCCATTTCCAAGTCTAGATTAGCCATGTCGAAAGACATCTTGAACTCAATACTAGACAAAACAAGAAAGGTAGTCAGCTTGCTGTCAAGAATTTCAATATCACTACCCGGCAAGGTAGCCTTACTCAACATGCTAGTCTACCCAAGATTAAGCTACTACCTGCTATTCATAAAACCCACCAAAACATTTGAATGATTAATGAACTCATTATGCTCTAGGCTGCTTTGGAATGGCAAATTCATGGCCATAAGCATGGCTAAAGCTCAAATGCTCAAAGAATCAAATGGGCTTGGCCTGCATTCAGTGTCCATCCTGTACCTCCCAAAAGCTCTGGGAGTGCTGCGTGTTGCCAGCCTTGAACAAACAAATCTAAACCTCATGCTGACAGTGGAGCCCATGGATACACCTCCTCTGCTCACCAGCAAATGGATGACAGATATATTGACTTATGTCAGAAACTCAGCAAACATAACGCAATATACAATAGAAGAAAAAAAGACCTATTGGCAAACATACAAACCCAAATACACCAATCAAACCATTTTACAGAGTGATCTAGGGTTAAACAATGAATAACTTATAGCAAAATTGCAAAATTGGTTCTTAGAACCAAAATACATTGACTTTCTGCTAAAGATCAACCTCTCCTCCCTGCCAACAAATCATTTTCTGGTGTGGAAAAGAGGGTTTAGCAAGATCAACCCTCAATGCCAACTATGTGCTACAGCAGATGAAACAATTCATCACCTCCTGTATTTCTGCCTTTTCTGAAGCCGATCAGATCCTTTATTAATGAAAGCATAGCGCTCAATATTAGAGAAGTTTTAGTCATTCAAAAGGCTATAAAGAGTGGCATATTCTCGAAAATCAGAATTACCATTATTCTAATCTTTGCAATCTGGCTATCTGGATGCAAGTGTATATTTGAAAATGTCAATCATGGTGTCTGCAACATCTATATCAAATTACTCAAGCAGCTCAGGAACAGAGATAGATTGCTGGTTCCATATTGGCTTTTCCATGAAACCTGGACTAAGGTCACCCTCCTAGAGGAATGATGGAAGGCAATGGTCCCCAGTCTCGGACCACAGCAAGTTCTACAGAGTGAATGCTTTGCAACAGTGGAAAAAGAATGTAGCTATGTATAGATAAACATGTTCAGTTGTATGTAATAAATTTTAATTTATTTTAATAAAAAAGAAAAATTTACATTTATACATATATATATAGTGAAATGATGTTGATGTTATATTTTTACTTTTGTTATTTACTAAGATTGTTTAACATTTTAAGAAATAATAAATGAAAAAAAATCAAAATCGTTCTAAATAATATTGATAAAATTTTATTTTTCAAAATTATTACTATTCATAATACACTATTTCTTTTTTTAACAATTTTGCCTTGTATAATTGCATTTTTCTGGTTAATAAAAATAACTAACATTAATAAATTAGATGAGAATATAAAACTTGTAGTTTAACATTCATAATTTAACATAGTAAAATGGCTGTATGCAGATTTTTATAATGAAATTAATTCTGTTATTTTAAATGCATCCTATTAAAAGTTGAAAGAAAACAACAAAAATGATCTTAATCATGTAAAGAAAAATACTTCATTAAAAAAATTTTTTGTGCAAATCTATTTTTTTTGCATTCTATTTTGAAACATGTTTCCAATAAGACAATTCACAGATTCTCAGACAATAGAATAAAACCATTATATTATAATAGGAAAATAAATTTGAATTGATTTGCCAATGTAAAAACATTAACAAAACTATAATGAGTCATATGTTTAAATGTATCTATGATACAGATATAAGAAAAAATTTATAATAAGATAAATGTATAATAAATTTATATAGCGTAAGTCTTGAAAGGAAAGAGAAAAATCTAACAGGAAATTAAAGTTACTATTGTTTTTAATATAATATTAACTCCATAATGAATTGTACTAATAATTTGGTATTAATGCAAATATTTTTTGCATTGAGCATAAAGATTTTAATCTTTAAATAAATTTTCAATGCTGTTTATTCTTTTCAAAGGCAAATTTTAGAATTATAATAGTTATTTTAATAATGAATGTGCATTTTTGAAATTTATGTTCTTAAGTATTAGACTTAATATAAATTCTAGATATGTTTGAAAGTTCCTTGTCTTAAAATAACTATTATTTATTGCCATAATTCTTTTATATTTTATCTAAAAGTTAAAATATTATTTGAAGCTATAAAAAGAAATTTAATAATTTATGAAAAATATCAATTGTTTTCTCATTTATTAATATTTTTATGTTTAATTTTATATATTTATTTGAATGTGTTTATGTGGCAAAAGGAGTTTATATGATGTCTTTTGTCTATGATGGATTGTAGATATTTGAACAAAATTCATTAATTTATTAATAACTTATCAATTAAACATTATTTTCTCTCAACATAAAAAATAGCAATAATAATATGAGATTAATATTTCAAATAAATCTACAGTAAGTTTGTATAGTTGCAGAAATGCACTTGGTTACAGTGTGATAAATGATATTAAATGTAAGAGGAGTATAAAATAAAGTGAATTATTGAATGCTTATTATAGGATATTAATATCTAATATTTGGTATCAAAAATTATTTATCTTTTCAGCATATATGTGCTAGAGTGTATCGGTGTTATTAGATAGAGTGGAGAGTGGTGGGTCATGTGAAAGTCTGTGCTCATATACCCTATATATTATAATATATATTTGTAAAATTTATTAAGTATGGAATTGTTTTAAAATAAATATTATTTTTCGTAATCTAGTTAGGTTTTGAAACAACCTATTAATAATTTTTATATTTTCAATTTATAAAGAAAAAAAAAACATTTTACATATGTGCTCACATGTGTTTATTTATTGGTTTTTTTTTTAGGTTATAGAATTAAAAAGAAATCCAAAAGGAGATGAAAAAAGAATTAGAGCAACTTTAAAATCCACAAAAAAAGAGCGGAAGCCCTCCGTATCATCAGACGTTCAACTTAGAATAAAACAATTGAAAGAACTAAATCAAAAATATAGAAAAACATTAGAAGAAGTAAGTATTTAATAATAATAATAATAAAATTATTGCTTTTATTTTTGTATTATTTATATGTTTATAAAACGTTTTTATGCTTACAGTAATATAATAAAAAATTAATTTCTATAATTAATAAAAATATCAATCATTTGTCAATAAGAATTACTTATTTAGTGTCTGCATAGTGCTTTTGTGATTGGGAAAAAAAATGTTTTCATTCTTAAACAGAGCTTTCTGGTTTTATTTATAATTTCAAAATTGTATTTCTATAAAATAAATCTGCAATACAGAGGAGTCACGTGATTATTTCAAGTTGGTGTTTGATGTTTAGATGTGACACATAATGGAATATATATTTTTATTTTATTATTGTAAAATTATTGTTATTTATTTTATTTTGGGGCATATCTCCATTTCCTTGAATAATCTTTACAAATGGCTGACATGATTTAACCAAAACGCTATTATTAATAAAAAAATGATAAGACAAATTTGAAATTTTTAATTATGAAAAAAATTTCATATTATTATGATATCATAAATTATCCATTATTTTTATATTAATTTATTAAATATATAGAGAGAAGTTTTCTATTACCAAATAAATTCATCTTCATCATCATTCAACATCATCATTTTCAATCATTATTAATCTATTGCAGGAGATGAAAGTTTAATCCAGTTTTGTCAATCCACAGCCTCTCTTCTCTACATCTAACTATCAAACTTCTTTCATATTTCATTTATTCATTGCATATGTGGTCTCTTTCTAGATTTTTTACAAACTCTTGAAATCAAATGCCCATATCTTTTCTATAAATATGCCCATCTTACCTTCATTTCAGTCATTTAATTCTTTCAGTAATATCCAAGTTTTAATCATCATCTTACTGTTACAAATTTACATCTCTCCATATTTTGGTGTGTGAACTGAAGTCTCTAAATTGCTTTTCTGTTAAATGTCCAACTTTTTAGTTTATAAGGAAAAACTGATAAAAAGTGTTTTTTTTTTCTTTTCCAACATTGTAGGTATATTTTCTTTTAATACACATTATTTTTTAATATAAAAATCTTTTTATTAAAACATTTCATCCAAGATTAATTCTACGATTAATTTCACATATATTTTCAACTGTATTAATAATTTGATCAAAGCATGTGCCATCTGAGAAAATCTACTTAATATTATTTTAGCATTTTTAGTATGTATCTTTAATTGTATATTTTTCTTTTATGTGATAATTCTTGTAATATTTTCTAAAGATCTCAAACAGTATTTTCAAAAACAAATATATTTTCTGCAAAATTTAGATGACTTACATAATTCCCATGTATTTTTATTGTCTTAGTTTTCCATTTTAATTCACAAAATACTTTTTGTGGAATCACTCCATCATACATACCCTTGTCAATATTAATCTAATCACTGTTGTTGCATTTTTATAAATATTCTTTATAATATATTAATATTCTGGGTCTAGTCCAAAGCTTTAAACACTGTGAAAATACTTATGAAATCAATACTTTTTATAATCTACTATTCCATACCATAATGGCAACACATATTCATTTATTCTTTCTATAATTTCTCTCAATACTTGGATATGATCCATCATGCTAAAACTAGTTTTAAATCCCGATTGTTATTTTTTGGTTAGTTAAAATCCAAAGTTACCTGTGACTATGTTGTAACTATTTTGGTAATGATTCTGTAGCCTTTGTCTAAAAGTTTGTGATGTTGGCATTTTAGTATTAATTATTTGTTGGACTATTTTCATCACCTAATATTTAAAACTGAATGTCTTTAGAGAAATTTTAAACTTTATTTAAACATTCTAAAACTGTTAATAATACTATACAGGTTAGCATTTAACACAGTGTTTTGAATAGTCAGTCCAGCAACATCTGAAGAAGAGAGAAGAATATTATTCAAAATGATATGTTAAATACTAATCTGTGCACTATTATTAACAGTTGAATGTATATAAAAAGTTTAAATAAAATTTAAAATTTTTCCAAAGACATTCCGTTCTTAATATTAGATAATGGAAATAGTCTGACAAGTAATTCATATTAATATTTTGTATAGCAGTATTAGAAAACTTACAGATTTGTAATTGCTAATATTTTTGTTATCATTTTTTTAAATATCAGTATTAATATTGTATTTTTCATTTGGTATATTATTATTATTATTTAAAAAGTCATTTGGTAAAAATTGTGCCAACTTTTTTTTTTATTCTTTATTTTTTTATATAAAATATCAATAACAATTTTATCCTTTATTGGAGCTTCTTCTTTTTGCACAGCTTTAATTGCATGTCACATCTCTTCATTTAAAATGCTTAGTAATCTAGAATAAATAGGGAGTGCAGTTATTAGTTTGCTTTTTATTATTATATAATTCTTTATAAAACTTTTCCACACATTTTATGATATTTATTTTTAATAATGGTTCCAATTTTTCTTCTTACTGTTAAAATAATTTTTCTTTCAATACTAAGATGTATTTTACTTTTAAAACTTTTATTTTCTTTTATAGTTTTCTTTGACAATTCACAGGAATATTTTTCTATATCATTATTAACTCTTTTTCTACCATTTTACAAAACTCCAGATATTCAATTCTTCTTAATGAATCATTTTTAAATATTTTCATATTCTTTCTTTTTTTTTCTTGCATTCTTTTGTCTCGGATGAAAATTTGCTGGCAAATTATTAGTTTTTTGTACTAACAATCTTTTAGTAGTATATTATTTATATTTTTATTGATCTCAATTATGTTTAAATAATCTATAAGTGTGTCAAAACTTTATAACAATTACCAACTAATTTAATTTTGTTAAAGTGTTTCTTAAGATTGCTATATCAATTATCAATAGTGTATTTTAAAATAATTTTCATCTTTTTAGTTTAGCATTCACATGTACTTTATACCTCACTAATCAAATATCACTTCCTCTTACTGAGAACAGTACAATCCTAAAATACATATTTTATATATCCAGTTTTTCTGTATTTAAATTTCATTGCTTTTATTTCCATTTTTATTTAGCATATTTTTTTAAATAAGTAATACATACTGTACAGTTTTTTTTGTTCTCTCTCATTTCTATCACCATAGCTAAATTTTTCTGTAATCTTTTTATTTTTCAATATTTTACCAATTCTATCATTAAAATCTCCTATGACAATTTTAAAATGTTGTCAGTCTTATCAAAAATATTTTGTATATCCATGTAAATTTTTCCTCCTTCTTTATTGGGCATAAAGTTAAATTATCTTCATTTGAAATCTTCCAGTAAATTCAATAACTAATGTTGCTACTATTCTTTATAAACTATTAATTACTACAATGTTCTTTCACTTTTATAATGAATTCCATACACTTGTTCTTTCAATACTTGTGTTATCATGTAAAGTACCTGTCCATTTTTAAATCAATTCCCTATTCATTTATTTTTTTAATTTCAAAAAGTTTCACAAAATCCCATTTAATATTGGGTAATTTTTTTTCAAATTAATGTATCAGTCTTTTACTTGAAAGTGAACTGAAGTTGTAAGTAGATAAATGGCAGCCTAGGTCTACAATCAGAAGATTTTTATTTTTCTCCAACTTCAGAGTCAACTTCTACCTAAACTGATGACTTTAAAGCATCCTGGGGGAAAAAGAGCTATAATTTAGTTTTATCTAATGTGATTGTAACAATCTTATAAAAGATCATTTACACACACATTTATTCTTCAAAAAAGTCAACTGATGATTAAGTTAAAAGTTATTAGGCCAACTAGCAAGAAAGGCTGTGATATTTTTTAATCATAAACTTTATCTATAAACTCCCAATTCTTATTGGGACATGTTGGTGAGAAGCCCATATATACTCATTTATTATATGAATAATCATACAGTAATAATAAATGGAATTACAAAAACACATGAAATGAATTAATGTCCCACTTGATTTTTTTAATGTCTCAAAGTTAAATCAAAGAATTGCTCGGTTAACAGCAAAATTCTATCAATGATCAAATCTATCTTGCCTGAATTAATTATATTAAGAAAGATGGTCAAGCAAATGAAAAATATATCAGATAAGTTTATGTATAGCATGAACATTCATTTTCGATATCTGAATATCTTTTTAAGAAAGAACTTATTATTGTAAAATGCTTCAAAATTTTAATTTCATGAATACTTAACTACATATACATACTTATGAGAGCTTTTCTAAAGTTTATAAAATATATTATGAACACATATACAGAAAAAATAGATTTTTAAATATTTAGCTTTATTACAGCCTAGCATGTTTTTGATATATCATGTATATCATATTCATAGCTTATAGTAATATGACTCAAAAGTTCTTGGTATTACTGTGTATATAGTGATTAATTAGATATTCAAAAATATTAAAATTTATTTAAATAGCCCACTTTTTTGATAGAGGAATACTTGTATCTTTTCAGTTGATCAAAAAATGATCACTTGCTAATGTAAAGGCCTCTTTGATCTTCCACTTTCAGTCCTCTTCCTCCATACATATAATTTTTGTTTTTGCTAATTCAAATCTATGGCCATTTTTTTGTTCATAGTCAGTGAATATTGATGAATATTTTTTTATTTTTAAGGGCCCCGTTGTATAAATATATATGTTAGGTCAATCTAGTTGAAAGGTTGGCCTGCAATTCACCATAATATATTAAGTTGCATGCAGGTCAGTTGCAGTTGAATTTTGTAAACCAATTGATGTTCAGATTCATTCAACAGTTTGACTTTGGAATTGTTAATTAATTGGTTCAATTTATGTTCAATTTGTTATTGTAAATCTTTTTTAATTTATGTGTAACTTTTGGATGTAAAATAAACTAATCATTTTTTTTATTTTCCTCTTGTTGAGTTACCACTTTTCAATCAATAGAAAATGTACAAATATTCCTTTATCAGAAAAGTGAGCTATTTAAATAAATTTTACTATCTTTGAATAGCTAATTAATTACTATATATATATACTAATACCAAGAACTCTTGAGTGATATTACTATAAGCTATAAATATGATATACATGATATATTGAAAACATACTAAGCAGTAATCTACTTTTTCTGTGTATGTGTTCATTAACAGTTGTTTATTACATTAGCTCAGAAAAAAGGAAATAATTTATAGTTAAATTACAAAAGATACTATGAGAGTCAAATCTATATATAGTACAAATTTGGCTGCTTTTAAAATTTGTACTACTGGAAAACTGCATTGTAAAAATTATTCACATTTTAAAACAATAATAATTTCAATATAGGTGCCACTTCCAAATATTTGTTACTTTGAAATTATTTGCAGCATAGAAGCATGAGATTTGAAATATAATACAGACTTCAACTTGTAGCTGCTTTTCTATTCTGCTAACATATTGTCAATAAATAATTTTTTGATTCCCTTTTATAATAATATAACACCAGTGTACAATTTTTTATTTCAAAATATAAATACAATAGCAAAATCTTAAATATAATTGGTTTGTTTTTCAGTATGCTAAAGGTAATGGCATTGAATTTAGTATTGTAAGGACATACTTTCATTTACATTAGCAGTTAATTAAATGAAGAGTAACATGCTTTTTTAAAAAAAATATTTTATAGTAATCTGAGAGAATAATTTTTATAAAAAAATACATCCTAAAACTTATTGTAAAAATATTTTTAAAATGCATTATTAATTGGTTTCATTGATAGCATAGATAATGGAAAACTATAAGTAGACATAACATTAAAGCAGTTCAAAAAAAAATTATAAAAAAGTTAATAAACAATGATAACAAATTAATAAAATAAAATTGTAACTAAGTGGATTTCTTTATATTTCATTGACTGGATTGTATAGTTACCTTAAAGTTTTACTTGTCATCTTTTTTTTTAAAAAAAAAAACAAACAAAGCACCTGATAATAATGATTATTGTAAAAATAAATTTATAAAATGAAAGTTATCAACTATTTAATCAAACTTATAGTAAAAATAAATTAGATTTGAAATAATTAAATGAAATGAGATATAAAAATGTGTTATCATTTTATTCAAAGTAATAGACAATATTAAGAAGTTCTAATAAATATTTTGGTACATTAATACACTAATATTTATAATAATAAGTATAATTTATCAAACTTAAGATTGTAGATTAGCTGAAAATAGTTTGTTTGCTTGGATATAAATATAAAAACATAAAACAATTTAGTGGCTTATTCCTTTGGAGACTATATGACATTCAAGGACCAGAATAACTGAAATAAAATGCAATACATGAAAATTTGGTTCTTTAATTTTTACATTTACAACTCTGCCACTGTAGTAAATCATGAAAGTTATATACATTAAATATTATTTAAAAACAAACAACAAAAATATTTTAAATGTGTAAATCTTCCTCTTTTCCATCCTATAATATAAAGCAAAATAGCCTTAAAATTTTCATTTTATGGTAAAGTCTTCTATGGTATCTTCTTATGGAGAAATAATCAAGAAAAAGAAATTAGTGCTGAGTGGGGTAAAATTATGTGTGAAAAAAATTTATGGTTCACAGTTTTTTTCCTTTAGATAAAATTATTTAAAGTTCCATTTAAGGTAAGCAATTATACAGAAAGTTATACACTGCATCATTAAATTCAAAATCTTCAACTTGCCTGAAACATAAAAAAAATGTTTCATATGCATTTGAATCTTATGATATGAGTATGGCAGATAGATATTTAAATCATAAATCCCATAGTAGCTTTTATATATTTTTATGTTGCATATGTAATTGATAAGATTAGATTACTTCTTTTATATTTATTAGAAATTACCTTAGATTTTGTATGATATATTGTTCTATGAATTTAAATATATACCATTTTCTCAATATCCTGCATAAATTAAAAAGTATAGACTACTACATTTCTCATTTTACTACTAAAGAGATAGATTTTTAAATAAAACATAACTTTTGTTCACTTTATTTAATGTTGACCCAAGTTCTTAATCTGTACTAACCCCATAAAAATATGCATTACAAACTGTATGCAAATATAACAGTTTATTAGATTAAATCAGTATTGATTCCAGTAGTTGCATATTTACAAATAAAGTATAGTCTTATTAATCTCTGTGGTGCTTATTATAGTTTATTGATGGTATTTTTTTTAGGATTTTATATGGATAAATAAAAGATCTTAAGTTTGTGAATTAATTTCATTACCAAATAATATTTAGCATTAAAAAAACTTTTTGGATAGCTGCAGTAAGCTTGCTCAAATGAATATAGGCATTTGACCTCAAGAAAGGAAGATAGAAAGATAAATAATAATGATATATTAAAGATAAATATTGCCAGATTATAATCATAGACACAAATATTATCATACATAGAACCATCTAATTTATTTTACTCATTTATTTGCTGTTTTATGATGCTGTCTTTTAGCTAATTTTTTTTACAAAAAAATATTCCTTCCTAAATGATCTTAATATTTTTCTAATTGTAATTCTCTATTGTATCTTCAATAATATATTTCAAATGAAAAAAATCAAAAGTGTTTTTGAAATAATTTTATAATATAAAAAAGATATACCTCTAAGTTCACCATAAAATACTTTTTAGTAAACCTATTATTGTTCATTTGTGCCAAATTGACAAATAAGTGATTTGACAATTTTAGACTATTATCACAACTAGAAAACTAAAGAACATATTGCTTGTAAGTATAACTTCTAACATGTGTTGTAATATGAGTATAAGAAAACCAAAGCATTGTTTTAAAAAATAAATAAATTACAACATTGAAACTAATTGTTTAAGTATGTAAATAAATAAGAGAGAGCTACAACATTAATATTCAGTTAGTTAAATAAATGAAATAGTTAAATACATCATAGTATTATTTTCAACAATTATCGATCCACTGGAAGATGAAGGTCTATCCAAATTTAATCCAGTTTCTCTGATTCCTAATCTCTTTTCAATATAACACATCTGCAAATTTCCTTATTTCATCCATTCATCTCACATATGGACTTGTTATAGGTATTTTACAACCTCTTGGGATCCAATTTAAAACTTTTTTTTTTTTTATCTTTTTTCGTTTTTTAAAAAATATATATTCAGCCCAGCTCAATTTGTCTTTTGTTTGATTCTTTCAATAATATCAATAATACCAGTTTGTTCTCTCTACCTATAAATTTTATTTTGGAGCTGGTTTTATTACTTTATCTCCCTATGCTTAATTGAGTCATCTGAAGTATATTATTGAATGTCCAAGATTTATTTCCCTAAGTAAAATTGGCAAAATAACATGTATTAAAAATTTTCTTATTATTTCTATGAAAATGACTCCATTCAAAACTAATTTTATAATTAATTTTCTATCTGCATTAATAATCTGCCCAAGTAATTTGTAGTTATTAACTTCTTCTAATTCATGATTAAGAATCTTCATTTTCTTCCTCTGATAAAATCCATTAAAATTATTTCAGACTTTTAAGCATTTACCTTTATTCCTATGTTCTTACTTTCATTTGATAAGCTCATGCAACATTCCCTGAAGTTCTGAAGTATTACATACAAAACAATAACCACATCATTTGCAAAATCTAGATGACTTAATTAATCTTTATTTTTATTTTCCTAGTTTCTCATTTTAAGTCATAAAATAATTTTTGTAATGCTGTTGTAAAAAGTTTTGAAAACAAGGGATCATCATATATCCTTATCAATGTTAATCCTTTTAATATCACTATATAATCTAATCACTGATATTGCATTTTGATAAATATTCTTCAGAATATAACAGCTTTATATCTTAATGATCCAATGTTTTAATCACTGTAAAAATGCTTATAGAGTCAAAAGTCTTTTCATAATCCATAAATCTAAAGAATAATAAAAATTTATATGCATTGGTTCTTTCGACAACTCCACAATACTTAGATATGATCAGCTTGTTATTTTGGTTGGTTAGGATCCAGTGTTCACTTTAGAGAAGTTGTCAGTATGCAAAGAATTTTGTATAAAATTGATATGACTAATAAGTCTGTAATTTCTAATATTGTTTTTATCATCTTACTTAAATATCAATATTATTGCTGCATTCCCCAAGCATCTGGTACATCTTTAACATTTAAATATTTAGTATATAATTTTACTAATGTTTTTTGTTTGTCTTCTTTTAAAATATCAGTAATAATTCTAATATTTTCTGGAACTTTTATTCATAGATTTAATTGTTTGTCGACTTATTCGTTTAAAATTCTGGATAATTTAGAAAATGTAATAACTATAAGAGGATACTTTGTTTTCTTGTTCCTTATTACTTTATAATTTTTATAGAACCTCTCCACACATTTCATAATATTATCTCTTTTTTTTACTATTAATTTCATCATTTTTTCTTATTGCAGAAACAATTTTCCTTCTAATAGCAAGATGATGTATTGCACAAACGAGATTTTTCTTCTATAGCTTTCGTTGGAGTCAGTTATTTATCTAAATTTATATATAAACTTGATTTTTTTTATCATTATTGGTTAGTTTAACAAAGGATACATTATCTTAGTTTAATTGTATTAAACATAGTTGTTTTTTAAATAATTCTGTCCAAGAAATTTTTGAATAATACTTTACATCTCTTTCTAATTGTTTCATAGAATTGCTTTTGATTTATGTCAAATGTTTACATTAGTTTTAATAATTAAATTTACTGCAATTTAATAAACTTTTCAAAAGTTATGACATTTTAAATAATCAATGAATAGATCGTAAAGACTTGAATAGAATTTTTATTGACTATTTTGTTATTAAGAAGCTATTTTTTTAAGGTTCTGTGTAATACATATATCAAACTCTTCTGTTTGATATATGTATGCAAAGAAAAAAAGAATTTAAAATTTATTTTGAAATAATTTATTAATAGTTATGGTTTTATTTAGATATAATGACTAAAAATAATTTGTTTATGTGCATTTATTTGCATATAATGTAGATATATACCAACTTATTCTATATATTTAATTTAAAACAGTAAGTGAACTAAATTTTATACAAGGAAAGCCAGCATAATTTCATTTAGTATCATATACATTTATAATTAATAAGAAAATATATATCTTATCAAATATTTAAATTTATAGTATATGATAAATATATTGATTTCTAATAGCATTTGAATTTGTTATTGTACATCTCTATTTTATTTTTTGTAATTGAATCATTTTTAAAGGCATTCATAACTTCCCTCAGAGCCCAATGGTTCAGAACAACAAAATTGTATATGGAATTACTTTTATCTCATTTGTATTAAGTTCTTACTGTCATATTCTCTTACTCTCAAATTTAACATTTATTTAATAAAACAATGATTAATTTGAGTTTGAATATAACACAGCATCAATATATTTAAACTAAAAATAATCCTGTATAAAATTCTATTTTTTAATTAAAAAATACTTGCTATAATTTTTATTTAATAAGATCGAAATTGTCTATGAAGAATAAGATGAGGCTAAAGAAAAATAAAAGTGACATTGCTTATTACTATATTTTTACTTTTATCAGTGCATCTCCACTCCATTTTATCACATCATTTACCAATGCAGAAAAACACACCAGTCTCTCTCACTATGTATGCATTTTACAGACAACCTTTATATGAAAAGTGAATAGAAGTATCAAATATCTGAATCTCCATGCTCATGTTGATTCTTTTTATTATTATTATTGCTACTACTACTACTACTACTACTACTACTACTACTACTACTACTACTATTATTATTATTATTATTATTATTATTATTATTATTATTATTATTATTATTATTATTATTATTATATAACTCTCATGCAAAACAAGAAGAGATTATCCATTTTATTACACATTAAATAATGTCTAATATGTGCCTACTGGAATATAAATATTTGATAGTATAAATTATATATGTGTGCATTTTTTAATTAGTTGATGTATGAATATTGACAAATATGTTGAGGTATGTATGATCATACACGTTAATAAAATAATTTTATTCTATATTTTAGTTCATTTACTGTTTTGAATTAAAAATAACTGAGTAGGTAGATAGTACAGATAAATATATGTAAATATACATCACCTTATTTTTTAATTATTTATTTTAATTTAAATTAGAGGAATAGAGAGCTACAAATATTAATAGATCAATTAGAGGATGACTTATTAGATTTAGAAGATTTGTCGTCCAAATCACCACTTCCTAAGAAAGTGGTTGAACTCCGTAAAGAAAATAACTCCATCCCACATGCTGCATCCAGAGGTAATTTTTTTCCCAATTTGCCTTTATATCGATAAAAATGAAGTAATGACTGCTAATTTATTATGATACATCATATTTATATTCATTACAAATATTCCAATTCTACACCAGATAGGTTGCTATCAATATCTTAATGCATCATATAATTAGTATATTAAATAATAATTGTGAATGATAAAAATTGAATAAAAATGGAATATTTATTATTTATTTGATTAAAATGTAATTATTTATGTGTATAATGTTAAACACAATCATTTAGCTATGTAATATTAACAATATTTAATATTATTTAGATTATATATAAATCTAATATATACTTATCATGTATATATGTGTATATATGTGTGTAATTAGAAGGGACTTGAACTCAGACTTTCGAGCTCCCTACTGCTATGCAAATCCCTTCTAATTATATTAAGTTTAGAATAAACAATATACTTATATTTGAATATTATATATATCTTTGTATTATTTATAGGTTTGTTTGTATATAGTCAGAGCAAAACTCTTATGTAATTTTTTCACTAACTTTCTTTTTTTCTGGACATGGAAAGTCATACTCAATTATGATAAATGCATTTATCTTAATTGAATGTATATTGCGCCATATAATCCCAATTGTGCAAGTAGAAAGTGAAAGCAGTGATTATTTATTTTATTTATCCAGTATTTTTATTCTTTAAAAACATCGATCTCTTTATACTAGATTCTACAAAGTAGAATTTCAAACCCAGAATAAAGTAAACCAAAATATGGAAAACTAGGTTAACATTCTATATTCATTAGTTATTAAACATCTATTCTTTTATTATAATAAAATGGCCAATGGTCATTAAAATATTTATACTTAATTTGTGTTATTCTTCCTGGCTATCCAACTTCAACTTTCCTATCCTCCTCCAGTAATACAAATCTTTTTAGTACATAACAATTTCATTTTTTTCAGTCTTTGAATTTCTTAAGATATAATTCAAATTTGAAGAATATCATTCACTGTGAATAAATAAAATCAAAACAAACTATTAATAATTAAATCTATATTATTACCAAATAAAATCATAAGTAAAATTAATAACATTTATCTAAATAAAACAAAATAAAGTATTTTCCTCTTTTTATTTAGTTTATTCTTTGTGTGTAAGTATTAACTCTTTAATTTCTAATCTGAGAACTGATTCCGGTTTTACAATCAGCTCCAAATTATTTGAGAAAAAAATTGGTATTTAATTAACAAATAAAAAATACCAAATATTCTAACAATTTATTTACAATATGATTATTAGCAAATATTCTATATAATATCACAAAAATATTACAAAATTAAATATATTTTATATTTTTTCAGAATGTTAAAACTAACAATTAAATATGTAATACAGTAACTAATATTATATGTTTGTATACTTTTTATATATAATAGTTTCCATGCATCTTTTTTATTCTAAATAATTAAATTTTTATTGACTTTATTTCAATAGAAAAAATATCTTTTAGTATTTGAGATTGATTCATCATGCAATAAAGTTCAAAGCATATATGGATCATAAAATTCTGGATTTTTGTATTTGTTCAAATGACATAAGATAGCAAGAATTAACAAATGTGTGTCCTCATCTTTATTAGAATACTTTAAGTTAAAGAAATTAAAAATATAAAATAACTTCCTGGATTTTACAAGATAAAATTTTAACTGAAATCATAATGGAAGATTTACATTCCCCTGCAAAGAAATGAAGTTCAATTAAACATAGTTCAAGGGAGTTATGTGATAATAGTATCTTTGTTGCTGCCCTCATTATAATCTTTAAGCCTTCCAAAGTAAATAAAGAATGGAAATATTACATTCAGGAACTTTAAACAACTTCTCAAAAATTATTTGTTATGAAAAATCTTATTCCAAAATTCATTATAAGCTTTAATCAATTTTCATGGATTAATAAACTACATTATAACAATAATAACCTTGGTTTGAAATTTGTGTGATAAAAGTTGTATTTTGTACAATATCCTAATAATTTTGAAAACTTTCTCTTTTGTAAAATATTTTTTATAAGAGATCATGCAATACCTGCATTCTGTTGCAGATGTATAACACACTTATTTAAATATCCCTTTCTCTCAAAAATGATGATAATTCCAGAACATTTTAATCATTTATAAAGTAATCGTCACTTATCATTCATTAAAATCTGTCAATATTTTATAATTTTAGATGATTTTTAAATTAATTTGATGAATTTTAGACATACTAGACTTAAATAATTAAGAACTATTCTTAGATAAATTAATAACTTTTAGATATATATCCACTTAGAATCACTTCAAACATTCAATATTTGAGTTTGGATATTATACTTCAGCTATAATATTTAAGACTAAGAAATATTTTCAATGGCAGATAAAAAAAAAAGAAATATGTAAGATTGCAAAATTAATCAAAAAATATACAAAATAATGCACTGTAAATAAATTAAATTCAGAAAATATATATAGCATTTTTATAGAATTTTATATCCATAATTTAATTTTCTTTTCTTTCACCAGTTTATGTGTTATGATAATTCAATTTGAAAAAAAATATATTATAATTAGCAAACTATAATGTAATGATCATATTAATTTTACAAAAACTAAATATTCATGGCAAAACAATGCATTTTTTATTATTATGACATGTTTAATTCTAAGAGAGAAGCAAAAAAGCACAGACCTGATTGAACCTTATTTTTTCTTTTGATGATAATTTTAAGTAAGATATTCATAATCTTGCAAAGTAAACAGTTCATTTTGTCAGTGATATGTTTGTTTTTAATATGATTCAATTTCTTATTATCCCATGATAAATAGCAATTATTATAGATAAACCAGAATTATTATTTGGATAATTTGAAATTTCTTATTCTAAAGATGGCTAAGAATATAATTTTCTAAAAATTTAATATACAATAGATTATTTTAAAATGCAAATGCTACAAAAATAAGAACTTAAAATTAATATTTCTTTATGTTTTGATTTTTCTGAATGAAATAAGCAGAATAAAAAAAAATTGTAAATTATATTCCAAGTTATATCTTTTTAACATATGTGTTTTATTGATTTATATAATATCTCAACAATGCTGTGTTGAGTACAGAGGAATTTAGGTTAAAGATAAGATGGCTGCTCTTATCTTTATAAAGTCTCTATCTTGTGTTTGGGTTTGAGAGTTTCCTGTATACTCAACACAACATTGTTGAGATATCATAAAAATCAATAATGTGCATACATTAAAAAGGTGATATTCCTTCTCTTTAATTTCATACTATCTATATGCTTAATAAATAAATTCTAAGTTACCTATTATTTGATTATAAATCTTGCAATAAATATTTTAATAAAATTTAAAAAGTTTTTGTCTTTAAAGTATAAATATAAAACAATATAAATTTGAAACTTTAACTTATGATATGGGTTGAAAAATATTAATGTTCTATTATAGGTAAATTTCTTTTTTAAATAGCTTGTATATGATATTGAAAAGTCATATGCTCTTTAAATTTTTTTAAGTATTTAGTTGATTAATATGACAAAAATTTTGTTGATAAATTATTCATTATTTATATCTTCAAAATATAATTATTCATATTAATTAAATGAAAATATATTATGTAATAATGTTCCAAGTTAACTTTTGAAAATTGTTGAAATTTTGACATGATGAGAATTCAGCAATAATACATTTCCCAAACTATACTTTAATAAGAAACTTCTTATATCTATTCAAGTTATAACATATGCAATATTCAGTAAAGACACTTTGCTGTTAAATTTTATATAATATGATATAAAATGGAAAAAGCAAATTTTTATATTCTTTTTTTAAAAATTTATTTCTCTGAACTTATTTAATTAATTGCTAATTGCTTGCACATTCTCTTCTATATTTTAATGATTAATTGGTTCATTATTTCCATGTGACTTTTACTTCTAAAAATAAATTATTTTGTGGATAAAAAATAATTAATTGGAAAATGAAATTGTTTAAAAAATATTTCAATGTAATGTGTTTGATCATATAATCAAATGAAAACATATGAATGCAATATTTATTTATTCCATAGTAAAAAGTTAGAACACTAATAATTATAGTAATTGTAATCATTTTACTATTTTAATTAAATTAATTTCTTAATCAGCTTATTACTTTTGAAATAATGTTTGCTGGAGCCATCTACTATGTAGCTAAACTTTTTTAATTAAAACTTTTAAAGTGATATTTTTCATATAAATGTGACTTATTTAGAGTATTGATTTGTGGAAAATGGAATGAATTATCTCAGTATATATAGAGAGATATTTAATATTATGTTACTCTTTTTTTAATTTTTCCTATACTATAGAATTAATTCAGTCATTATAATTAAAATAAATTGAAAATTGTTCATATAAACTAGTAACTGATATATTAATAAAGGAAAGTAAAATTAACTTTTAATTACATAAAAGTTGTATCTTTATATCAATTTAAGATTGTATAATTAATCCATAAAATCAATTTTATTCAAAAATAAATTTATTCATATAATTAAAAAATATTGTGGCTGTTTATAATAGTTGTTGTAATTAAAAAAAACAAGTAAAAACTTCTCATTAATTAAAATAGTCTCCTACTTTCTCACAATATAATTACTATTATTGTCAAGGATATCAAAATTTATGGATGAAAGCAACTTATAAAATATAGGCATTTTAAATGTGAACCAGGAACCTATTATTGATGATAATGATTTGATTTATCTGCCCTTTTATATATCTATAAACACAGATGAAGCTTCTGATATGATTTAGTCTTTAATAATACTTATTTTGTCAATGTATCTAATTATTACTAAAATCGGATTTGACAATAATGATCAAAACTTCAATTCCATATATGAATATTTACATCTCTGTTAATATTTCCTGATCACCATCTATCAAATCTTTTCTAGAAAGGTCACATTTAACATTCATTCCTAAAGGTTTTATTAGAATGTACAGGTTTTCAATTTAATTGCCTACATTTAAAGCACCACTTTCGTTTAAGGAAGGCCACATATGAATATTTTACCCTCTGGCACCATCATCACAGTTCAGTCAGTAACAATCCCACTTTTCACAGCTCAGAATATGAGCGCTTAACTTGAATATAGAATCAATGCATACGCATTAGAGATGAGATTATTATTTATTAAATAATGCACAACTACCAAATAAGTTAAATAAAATATTAACAATTTATTTAGACATTCAATTGATTTCATAAAAAAAAAAAATAAACAAATAATAAATTTAGTAAACGCTATATATAAAAAAATAAAATATAAAAATTATAGATTAATTAGAAATATATGCACATCTAAATAATTTACAACCACATCTTATGATGTCTTAAAAATGGTCTTAAAAATATGTGTTAATGAAATAATATAAATAATATACATTCAAATAACAATAAAAAAATTGAAAACAATTAAAATACCAATTCTTAACATTGAGAAATCATATTTCTATTTTAATAAGACCTTTTACATATATGTATAAATCAATAAATTTTTAACGTGAATTGGTCAAAAAAATTTACTAAACTTACCTCCGGTGGACTACTTCTGATTTAACTTCTTACAATGTTTCTGTTCTATCAAATAATTTTAGGATTAGTGTTCAGTTGCCACTTCACTTATTGCTTGTCTATTGAGACAAGATAAAAGCATCTGATTGGAAAACAATTCAATAGGTAAAAGGTTATATTGCATTAGGTTTTCCATTCTTGGGTTTTTTGGCAATTTTCTGAAGTTGAAAAGAGTTCAGTCAGTATATTTTGTGTCCATTTAGTAATTTATGCTTGTTCTATTCTCTTCAACTAAACTAGATATTTTAGCTATGTGACAGTACTGAGAATACTATAACTGATTTGAAACAATCTACAATGATTCTGCAGCTAAATTTGATTTTTTTAAGTTTATAGACTGCTGCAACATTTTTAAAATTAAGTAATTATTTTTTAAGCAATGTTTAATTGTTTTTATTTATTTCTATTTGATTTATGGATAATTGAAACTGTAAATGTTAAGATAAAAGAATTATAATTTAGATCAAATCATTACAATCTGCTATCATTGGCAAAGTAATTGTAATGCTATATTATTCATTATATTCATATTCTGACATTGCTATTAACATCAAAAGAAAAATCAATGAATTATTTTTTTTTTTTTTAAAGAAAAAAAAACAATTTTAAAAAATAGATATTAAAAAAATATCAGTGAAAATCAAAAGAAAAGAACAAATGAAAGTGAAAATTGTTCATTTTAGTGAAGAGAATCTGGTATACAAATAATATGGTGGATAATCTTTAGTTAAACTTAAATAAACAAACTGCTGAAGATAAAATAAAATCTCAAAAGTATATTTCAAATAAGTCCCAAATGATTAAAAATTAAAAAAAAAGTATTATACAAAAAGAGTTAATAGTTAAACAGCATTAAGCTGTTGCACATGCACTTTGCAGATTTTAACTATAAATGACTGAATACTAACACTTCAAACACATGATAAAGTCTTTGGGAAAAGATAGAATGGCCATCTATCTTTTCGAACCCAAATGCTTTTGTATGGGCAAATCTTAAGTGTTTGAAAGTGAAAGCATGAAGATATTAAATAATCACTTTAAATTACTTTTACATACTTGAATGAATGACACTGGTCAAAATTACTAGAATTTATGATACGTCATTCTTATTTGAAATTAAATATATGTAAATAAATCAATTATTTTATATAGCGCAATGTTTATAAACTGTAATAGTTAAACAGCATTAAGCTGTTGCACATGTGCTTTGCAGATTTTAACTATAAATGACTGAATACTAACATAGTAAAGAAATTTATAAATTGTATTAATTTTATCATAATCTTTAAAAAATGATTACAAAATGAAGACAAAGTACATAAAATTGCCTACTTTACATCATGGCATAAATATAAAAACTCTTATATTAAGATATCACATAAAATTCTTCATGTCATTAAACAAAAAGCTAAAATAGTCATAGAAAATAAAAATCTATAAATGAGCACTAATCTTTAACTTTAAACTTAGTTAAAAAAAACTTTAAGCATTTTAAAATAAAACTCTTTAGGGCAATCATTTTTAAAATAAAGTGGACTCTCTGTTATAAAAAGATATAATAAGTGAGTATCATGCAACAGTAATTTGCTAATGTAGAAATGATTTATGTTTAAAGGTGGTATTTCATATTCTAGGATTTGTAAATATATTTAAGAATATATTTGAGTACTGATATAAGTTTGATACAACAGAAACAATAATAAAAACTGCCTCTGACAATGCATTAAGGATATAAAAATGGTAATTAAATATTAGTGAATGTTAATAACACAAATTATTTCAAAAACCAACAGACACGTTAATTATGGAATTTTGTACACAGATATGGTTATGGCAATTAAGCATGAGCAAAAGGCTAATCTCTATCTTTGTATTTTACAGCAAAGATAATTATATAATTAGTATTCAACTTCTGTTATTGATATTTAACAATAATCTAGACACAAATTTATTTCTTAAATTTTATTACTTAAAAAAGCAAGGCATTGTTAAAGCAAAAAAAAACAAAAAACAATCTAAATACAATATTAAATGTAACAAAAGAATGTATTTAATTCAATTTAGTACAGAAATTTTTTCACAATATGTTGTCAATTTCTATACTGAAATAGAATTAAATAATTTTTTTTAGATATAAATTATTTTCCATATTATTTATTTTCATAATATTTTTTGTTTCTTAAATTTCATTCATTATTCAAATAATATTTTGTGAATTTTATTCTTTGTTCTCTATTCAACTTTTTATACATGTATTAAGTATCATTGTGTAATTATAGAATATGTCAGTCTTTTGTTCTGATATGCTAAGATTAGCAAAGTTTTGAAGTATAATTCTTTATAATAAATATAAAAATGAACTTTGTGCTGGCACTTAATTTGCACATTAATCAGCAAAATCATTAATGGTTCATATCACATTAGAACATAGGATAAATTTTAAATAATATTTAATGCTTAAGGTACTAATTAAGAAAGCGTCTTATTCTTCTTTAAACTACTAGCTTTATTTTTTGTATATTAATGGCATAACACTGTACGCATACACTGAATCAATATTAATTGACCATGAAACATTATCCCACTCACCTTTACATGTTATGTTAATTTCATATATATATATATGAAATGTAAAATATAGTACCCATTATAAAATATTATATATATATAATAAAATAAATTTTAACGGTAAATATAATATTATAGTTTAAATTCTTTTGTAATGCTTTCAATTACATGGTAATCCTCATCAGCTTTAACTGAATTTCAAATTTTCAAACTTAATGTTACATATATTTCCATAAGCTGTGTATGGCCATATTCACAACTTGCCTATTAATAACATCATTCTTATATTTATCAATTAATATTGCCTCTTTAATTTTCCTCTTTTTATGATTTCTTTCTGCCATTAATATTTTTATTTCATTACTATTAAATGTAAACTTATAATTACAAGTTTTTTCATGGTTAAAGAATACTGGATTGTAATGAAATAAAAATATTAATGGAAGAAAGAAATCATAAAAAGAGGAAAATTAAAGAGGCAATATTAATTGATAAATATAAGAATGATGTTATTGATAGGCAAGTTGCGAATATGGCCATACACAGTATATGGAAATATACATAACATTAAGTTTGAAAATTTGAAATTCAGTTAAAGCTGATGAGGATTACCATGTAATCGAAAGTGGTACAAAAGAATTTAAACTATAATATTGTATTTACTGTTAAAATTTATTTATTTTATACATATATTGCTTATAACAGTTTTTTCATATACACTTCAATGCAAACAATTTTTTTAAAAAATTTCTTTATTTTCCTTAAATAATTTAATTTTAATTAAATTAAAGCAGAGAAGAAGCATAGAGCTCTGATGAAGACTGCTGGACAGTCGAAACTGTAAGGAAAATGAAGTTTTTAAGAAAATTTGTTTGCATTGAAGTGTATATGAAAGAATTGTTATAAGCAATATATATATATGAATATATGAAGATATGCAAATAAAGTGAAAGAGAAGAATAAGAGAATGTGTTAATTTCATGATCTAGTTCAGATGAAGAATAAACTATTTTGCTCAAGACATTTAAATATGTACATAGACATTAAGAAATAGCAAAGGCTTGTAATAAAATGGGAATGTATTAAATTAAGTTAGTAAATGAAATGATTCAGTTATACTTTTAACTAATATATTGATTTATACATGATAATAGAATTAAATTTTAAATATTAACTTAGTTTAAAAAATGATAGAGAACTTTGATATTTAAAAAGTTAGAATTTTAAATAAAATACTTTGAAATAAATTATTTTGCCATCCATTTACAAATAAACTTAAGGTTGTAGCTAAACCAGAAAGCAATTATCTTTTTTTTAATATCTTACCTGAGCCAAAAGATAGCTTGATTTAAGATCTTTTATAAGCTAATCATTTAATTGGAAAGATATTTTAAAAAATTATTATTGAGGTATAGACTTGATTTATATAAAACAACAAAATAAATAAATTTTTTAAAAATTTGTTTAAATCAATTAATATAACAAATTTGATTTTGTCTAATGAATAAAATAAATATATTGATTAAAGTTTTTGCTTTTATTTTTTTTATTTTTTTTTTACAATTAGATTTAGACAAAAAGGCAATTAAGATAATGTTTATTTGTTTTTTTTTGTTTTTTTTACTCTTTTTTAAAAAAAAGATCTTTGTCTTTAAGAATAAATTCTTTTTAGTTTCTTTACATTTAGAACATTTTTACTAGAGATTTAAATTGAATGAAAAGAAAGAAATATTTTTTATATAGTAGACTTTATAGATACTACTATGATAAAGGCAATAGATGATTTTTGAAGAAAGTAGCTTATGGCAAGCTGAAAGCATTTTTTCTTAACAAGATAAGATAAAGTGAATTTCATAAAAACCATGATCAACCATAACAGTATAGTAGATAGACAAGTATTTGAATGTAATATCCAATACGTTTTTAGCCAGTTTCTTTTCACTATAGTTGATTATAATAGTGAAGAAGTTCTCTAGGTTGCTAATCCTTTCTCTCCAATTTGAATCTAAACCCACCATATTAAATTGTTTTTACAGCCAAACTATACTTTTATTTTCGATTAACAAATTTAAAATGTTATTCCTTAATTAATCAAGTTATTTCTTTTCATAAGTATACTATTATCTTTATACACAAGCACAAAACATGTTTAACAAGTGTCTAATAGACACTAAAATCTATAAATAGAAAAAAAAATATTTTTTTTCTTTAAAACATTTTAAAACAATATTATTTACAACTTCATTTTTTAAAAAAAGTTAAAATTAATTTTTTTTTTAAATAAAATAAGAGAAATTCATTATATGCCTATATTATTTACACGTAGACATTTATAAAGTAGTTAAACCAATTCCTTATATATTTCTATCATCTGCTTCTTTATTTATTTATATTGCATACTTTACTGCTGTATAAAACAATAATATGATAACCATCATCAATGATACTTTCTGCCTTATATATATATATATATATATAACAACTAAGATTTTCAAGGTTATATGGTGACATTAAAATACTTTTTGGTATTTTTTGTTGTTTAAATTGCAGATGTTCAGATGAAATCACAAAGGCTGCAATGGAGAACTATTTTGCCACAAATAATGAGATTTTGATTGCAAATGAATTAAGAAATGTTAATTCATTGTGTATAGGTGGATTAATAAAAAAAGTTACTCCTGATTTACAATCAATTGATTCATTAAAATTGGTTTTAGAAGAAAAAATAGTTGTGCTTCTATAAGGCTGGGATAAACTGTATTTCATTGTGTTTATTTAAACTGTTTGGCCTTGTTTTTTATATAAACCTAAAGATCTAGTATCTTTGGAATATCAAGATGTCTATAAAATTCCATGTTCAGAGTGGCATAAAGCTTTGTGAGTCAATCAAATAGCTACCTATTGATGTCAGAATTGGAAGCACCAAAATGCCTTTAATCAAAAGTTGGTTAGATCAGCTTTTATAATGGATTTTTAAAAAAATTGATCACATTCATGACATTCATAATACTAAAATATTAGCTACTTTGGAAAAATGTGATTTAAAAACTATGAGTTAGTCTCTGGAAATTTTAAAAAAGCCAATTAGTTTTTAAAAAATACAATATAATCTAGCCTTATGGGAGCCAATTATTTTTCTTCTAAAATCAATTTTAATAAATCAATTAATTGAAAAACAGAAGGAAGTAAAAAAATTGTTAATCCACCATATATATATAAATGAACATTATTCAATTCACACACAATTACAATCACATTATTATTTGAGACAAAGCAAGTCATTACAACCTTAGCTTTGACAAGGATGAATGTAATTTTATTGAAATAGCAAATTAAACATAATTTTAATATACAGTAATAATTGGTTTTATAAGAGTAGCCAATAGAGAACTGTTTAACTACTCCACAAATGAATAATATTTGAATGAAATCTGATCATACACAGGTACTTGTAGAGATTTTGACTTCATCCTATTACTATATATATAATTTCAGAACATTGTCATTTATGAAGAATATATGTGAGAATGCTATATAGTGGCACTAAAAACATTAACATTGATAACAAAGTTGGAAACAATAATCCTTGATCTCCAAAATGTAAGTACTTTTTGAAAAGAATGTAAGAGTAAAATAAATACTAAAAAGACTAAAATAATGTGGAATGGATTTTTTCAAAAAAAAAAAATAAAGATTAATATAAAAAAGTTATTGATTATTAAGAAATTTGAAGTAAGAATAAAAAGGAAACTAAAAAGAATCATCAAGAGAAAAGACAATTATTGATAGTGTAAGGTACCCATACATTCCAAAAATAGCAGGCAAATTAAAGAAAGTCTGCAGTCAGTATAACATCAGAACAGCTTTCCAGAGCCATACAACCCTATGAGGAATTCTAACATCTACAAAACCTAAACTTGAAATGATGAAAATAAAAAACTGCATCTATGAAATACCACGTGAATGTGGAAGAACTTATATTAGTGAAACCATTCATCCCGTTGAAAAGTGCTTGAAAGAACACAAAGTGATGATTAGTAGAGAGAAAACATATGTCTAAGGTAGCAGAACATGTATGTGCCAATGAACATATGTTCAATTGGAATAATACAAAAATATTGGATAGAGAAAAAAAGGTACAAAGAAGAAAATTTAAAGAAGCTGCTCACATGATAATGGCAAAAAATCCCATAAGTTAACCCAGTGTGATTATACATAATATATGGAAACCACTAATCAATTCTGCTCTTAGGAAAAGTGGAGAAATCAGGAGTAACCTCATAGATAAGTATATGAAATTATTACAGACTTGCCTTTGGCAGGATGTCTCAGTTGGGTAAAGCATTACCTTAAAATTCAAAACTCAAGAATCTAATGACTCAGGCTTGAATCCCATGCTAGTACTGTCACTGGTCAGGCCAGCAACACCTGAAAGAGAGGAGACTAATACCTCTCAAAACATTGCACATATACTAACCTATTTGATGTGCTATTACTAACAGTTGAATGTATTTGGAATATTTAAATAAAGTTAAATTTTTATAAAGATATTCAATATTTATATTAGATGATGGAAATAATCCAATATAAAAAGTCAACTAGAACACCATCATCACAAATCTTCAGGAAAACATTATAATCATTATTCTATGTCAAACACTATAGTACTAAACTTTTGTGATAATTTAATAAATACAAATAAAATTTTAAATGTAGAACACAATTTTATAGCTTTATGAAAAAGTGGAATTTATTCAACATAATCTTCATTAATTTACTTCCTTTCAGTAGTGTTATGATAATTAATGAAGAAAAGTAATTATTCTTGTTACATATTTCACTTTAATATTTTTCCCTTATATTTAAAAAGTTCAAAGATGATGTATTCATCATCATCATCATCAACCATTATCAATCCACTGCAGGATGAAGGTCTCTCCAAGTTCAATCCATTTTCTCCGATCTTTAGCTTCTCTTCTCCACATCACCCCACACTTTCTTATTTCATCCATCCATCTCACATGTGGTTTCTTTCTGGGTCTTTTACAATCTCTTGGACCCCAGTTTAAGATTTCAATTATCTATCATCATCTTTTCTAGAAATATGTCCAGCCCAACTCCACTTCAGTCTTTTAATTTTTTCAATGAGGTCAGTAACACCTGTTTGTTCTCTTACCCATATATGTGTTACTCCCAGCATACATCTCTCCATACTTTTTTGAATGGTCTGAAGTCTGTATTGCTCTTCTATTAAGTGTCCAAGTCTCAGATCCATAAGTAAGAACTGGTAAAACATTTATTAAAAACATTCCTTTTCAAACACATAGGCATATTTCCTTTTAGTATCAAGTTATTTCTACCAAAAGCACTCCAACCAAGTTTAATTCTATGATCAGTTTCATCCATTATGTTTCCATCTGTATTAATAATCTGATGAAGGTATTTGTAATTGTTAACTTCTAACTCATCATAATCAATCTTTATTTTCATATTTTGAGAAAATCTATTAAACATTACTTTAGTCTTTTTAACATTTATCCTTAGTCCTACTTTCATCTGATAACTCCTGCAACATTTCCTGCAGCTCTAAAGCATTATTTGCAAAAACAACTACATCATCTGGAAAATCTAAATGAATTAAATAATCTCCATTTACTTTCACTCCTTTAGCTTCCCATTTTAATCCACAAAATACTTCTTGCAGCACTGCTGTAAAACGTTTTGGAGATATGGAGTCACCCTGTCAACATTGACTTTCTCAGTATCATTATGTAATCTAATTGTTGCTGTTGCATTTTTATAAATATTCTTTAAAATATGACAATATCCTGGATCTATACCTTGATGATACAATGCTTTAATCACTGAAGAAATGTTTATAAAATCAAATGCCTTTTCATAATGTACAAATCCAAAGCATAATGGCAACTCATTTATTTGTCATTTCTATAACTTCTTCCAATACCTGGATATGATCTACTGTACTAAACCACTTTCAAATTCACCTTACTCTCTTGGTTGGTGGAAATCCAATGTTTTCTGTGGACTAGTTGTAATTTTCTTGGTAAAAATTTTGTATAAAACTGATAAAAGACTGATAGGTCTGTAATTTCTAATATCTTCTTTATCACCTTTTTTAAATATTAATATTAATACTGCATTCTTCCAATCATCTGGTAAATCTTTATCATTTAGACATTTGCTATCTTTGCTAAAAAAAATTCTATTTCTTGACATGCCTTTTTTTTTTATATCAATTATAATTCCATTATTACCTGGAGCCTTTCCTTTCTTCATACATTTAATTGCATGTCTCACTTCTTCATTTAAACTTCTGGGCAATTCAGAAGATGTAATAGATATAGGAGGTACTTGTTCTTTATCACTATATAATTCTTGATATAAGTCTTCTACCCATTTCATGATGTCATCTCTCTTTTTAGTAATAATTCCATCTTTTTTTCTTATTGCAGATATAAATTTCCTACCATTTTTCATTATATTTCTAACATATTAAGCCCCAATTTATTGACTTACAATATTAAATAAAGGTTTTAATACTAAAATTGAAATGTTGAACTATGCTACATGGGATAGTAAGAAAATGTTGAAATGTAAAAAAGTTAAGAAATTGTAATTTGAAATAAAGTAGACAAGTTAATATGGGAAGCTCAAAGGTTGACTTATTATTTGCATTCTCATTTGCTTGATGTTTTATATACATATAAGCAGGTATAACATTTATATGTGTATATTTTTGAATGATTATTCATTTTGGGACAGAGATCAATGATTAGGAGCTGTGATTATGGAGTTTATCAGAATAAGCTAGTACAATAATGAGAAGTAATGAAATTATAAGGAGTCTATGCCATTTAAATAGATTTTAGAAAGAAATTTAACTGAGTAATTCAAATGAAATATTATGGTGTGTCAATGATTATCTTATAATAAATGTTGATTTGGATAAATATATATTGATAAAAAATCAATAAATTTAAAGTGTCAATAGTAATAGTAATATACAGCAATAATTTGAAGTTGGATAGTTCTTAATTAATATTATGTCTGGTGGTAAATTATTAATTTGAAAAGGAGAGAATGAATATAAATAGGAAGTGTTCATATATTATATGACTCATATTATGCTATCATTGTTTAATCCTTAGTATATTGCAACCACAATAGATAATTACTTGCATATTAAAATATAATAAAATATTTATTACTGATAAAAGATTATGAGAGTTTTATTTATTTCCTAAAAGTTTAGAATAAAATTATTTTGTGAGATTGCATTTAGTTGGATTCAGTATAAAATATACCTAAAAATAATAAATGAGATTGTATGTCATGTTCTATCATGCATGCACATCCTTCATTTAATATTTGAGGATTCCTAAACAGAGAAATTTGGAATAATATTTTTTGAATTGTTACAGATTAAGACAAAGAATAAACAAAATTAAAAGCTAAATTCATTAAGAATAATGAAAAGATAAGTAATATTACAGACATTGTACATCAAATTATATTGTTAAAATATAATCTTTATTTAACTGAGAAAGGCCTATATTATAGAATGAAATTATATAATGTGTTAGTCATAATCATGTTACATTATCTAATGCTAATGTGTTTATAAATTGTGTTATTGTTTAGTTTTTAATCATTTTGAGTATTTTATTAAATTAAAAGCAATACTGGGGTGGAAATGAATTCATCTATATGCTGACCATTATCTAGCTACCTCAAGGATAGTACAGTAAAAACATTATTTATTTAGTTGAATGTCATTAACTAACCAGTATATACATGTTTCATAATGAATGGCACCCAACTTTAGTGATGATTGATAGACCAGATTATGAATCTTCCATCTGTTGTCAAAGCAACTTTTACTGTAACAGATTGATATTTCTATATTCCTAGAAGTTCAAATAAACCCCATTAAATAGGCAAATATAATAATGCTCATTTATATTATATATATGTTGAAAAACATATCAATATTTCCACTTTATTCTTGGCTATAGATCTAGTGTTGGATATTAAAACAGGCCAAACTCTCCATATAATAGTGCCACTCAGTGCAAGACAGAATAATAAATGGATGCCAGAAGGCTTGTGCATAAAATCCCTAACTAGTATCTACTCATCCAATACCCCCAGACTAATAAGTGGCACTACTGTATGGAGAGTTTTGCCTGTTTTAATAACAGTTATGAGCAAGCATAAGAAATGGTGATAATGTGTTGAATATTACTGTGCTTGATGTCCATTACTGTAGTGTATAATAGATTTGTTGATAAATAATCATTACAATAGAATACATATTTTTTAATGAACTACAAGTGTACACTTTAACATATATTTATAATCATTTTTAAACATTATTGATCCATTGCAGCACAAGGGTCTTTTCAAGATCAATTCATATTTTTTAATATCTAGACACTCTTCTCCACATAACCTATCACACTTTCTTATATCATCAAACCATCTCACATTAGGTCTTTTACAATATATTGGAATCCAGCTTAAGATTTCAATTCTCTATCTGTTACCATCTCTTCTAGCAATATGTCCAGCTCAACTCCACTTCAGTCTCTTAATTTTTTCAATAATTTCAGTAACATCTCTTTGTTCTCTCCTGTATTTATTTTGTTTTTGATCACTTTTTGTTACTTTTAACATGCATCTTTTCATACTTTGTTAAGTAGTCTGAAGTGACTGCAATATTTTTTTTGTTAAGTGTCCAAGTAGTAAACAACATTTTTTAAAAATATTCTTTTCAAACACATAGGCATATTTACTTTTAATATTAAGTAAAGCACTCCAATCAAGTTTAATTCTATGAGTAATTTCATTAATTATGTTTCTGTCTGTAATAATAATCTAACCAAGGTATTTTTAGTTGTTTTTAATCTTTATTTTCTTCTTTTGAAAAAATCCATTGAACATTACTTAAATCTTTTTAATATTTAACTTTAATCTTACATTGTTATTTTCCCGAAGCTCTAAAACATCATTCACAAAAACTATTACACAATCTCCAAAATCTAGATTACTTAAATAATCACCATTTACTTTTAAGCTTTGGTTTCCCATTTTAATCTACAAAATACTTCTTGAAAACCTGCTGTAAAAAGTTTTGGAGATATGTGGTAATCCTGCAGTACACCCTTCTCAATGTTAATCTTTTTAGTATCATTATGTAATGTAATTGTATTTATATATTGGAGTATTTCATCATCTAATATGAGTATTGAATGTCTTATAGAAAAATGTAACTTTATTTAAATATTCCAAATACATCCAACTGTTAGTGATAGCACACAGATGTATTCAGGTGTTGCTGGCCTGTCCAGTAACAATACTAACATTGAAATTGAACCTGGACTATTAGATTCTTGAGTATTAAATTTTAAGGTAATGCTCTAACCAACTACAGTCAGTAGAAATTTCATATATTTATCTATGAGGTTCCTCCTGATTTCTCCACTTTTTCCTAAGAGGAAAGTTGATTAATGATTTTCATACATTATGTCTAGTAACACTAGATTGACTTATGGGATTGTTTGCCATTGCTACTTGAGCAGCTTCTTTAAATTTTCTTCTTTGTACCTTTTCTTCTCTATCCAATATTTTTGTATTTTCCCAATTGGTTATATGATCATTGGTACAAAAATGGTGTGCTACCTTAGACATATCATTTTTCTCTTTTCTAATCTAATCTTGTAAGTGGTTTTCACACCAATATACATTCTTCCACATTCACATGGTATTTTATAGATGCAGTTTTCTCCTTTTCAGCATTTCAAGTTTAGACTTTATAGATGTTAGAATTCCTCATAGTGTGGTATTGCTCTGGAAAGCTGTTCAGATGTTACACTGTTTACAGATCTTTCTTAATTTGTTTTTTATATATGTATGGGTACACTACAGTACCAATAATTTTTTTCTTTTGATTGTTTCTTTTGTTGTCTATTTATGGTTTTCTAAAACAGCTGATGGATATAGATCTTTTCTTTTTTTAAATTGCTGGTATCTGAAGAAACTTCTTGTTGCTGTTACATTATTATAAATCCAGATTTTTTTTTGGTTTGATTAGTTCACTGTAGAAATGTTATAATTATTGCGGTAAAATTTTGTATAAAACTGGTAAAAGACTAATAGGTCTGTAATTTTTAATATAATTTTTATTATCTTTTTAAAATATAAGTAGTAGTGCATTCTTCCATCATATGGTACATTTTTGTCATTTAGACATATTGTTTATAACTTTTCCAAAAAATTTTCGATTTCTTCACCTGCTTCTTTTGAGATATCAATTATAATTCCATCATTACATGGAGATTTTCTCTTCTGCATGTCTCAATTTTTCATTTAAAATCCTGGGCAATTCAGAAGATATAGTAGTTGTAGAAAGTACTTTTCCTTGAACTTTATTGCTTGATAGAACTTTTCTACATATTTCATGGATATTTTTTTTCTAGTAATAATTTCATCTTTTTTTTTTCTCTCTGCAGAAATAAGTTAATACCAATATATTGTTTCCTTCTCTTGGGACTTTTATTCTCTTCTACAGTTTTCCTTATTAATTCACAATTATATTTTCTTATATCATTATCAACTTTTTTTGCAGCATTTTACAAATTCTAGATATTTAATCCTTCTTAATGCATCATATTTTCATATTCCTTCTTTTTTTCAAACAATGTCTTATTTTAGTAAAATTTTTACTCCTCAATTGCTGCTTTTTGGTATCAGTTATTTTTGTTGCAGTTTTTAAAAGTGTATCAGTTATCTTCCTATTGATTTCATTCAAATCTGAATCAAGTTCAAAATCTGCTAATATTTAAAAACGATTTGCAAGTTCTAATTTAAATTTATTGGAATATTTAAAAATTAGAATTATCAACTATGAATATTGTTTCTCATAATATTTTTTGTTTCTCTAGTTTTGCATTAACATGTATTTTATATCTCACTAATCCATGATCACTTACTGTGTTGAATTTATTATGAACATTAGTCTTGAAATATATATATAAAACTCTAATCTCTAACTCTTGCATACACAATTTTCACTTTTTTAAATATATATATAAAAAAAATAAAAAAATCAATAATACTTTTTCTCCATATGCATTGTATTATATGATCACAATTATGCATTAAATTACAAAATTCTTTTACTAGAAATTATACAACAATGTTGATTTTTTCTTCATGTTGAAATGTAACAGAACCTTTTGATACTCTTCTTTAACTTGTTTAAGGGACTTGGGTGCCATATTGAATTTTTAAAAAACCGACTTGAAACACAATTTTCACAATAACTTCAGTTTTCATAATGTTAGAGCAAAAAGATTTATATTGATATAAACTAGAAAAAGGAAGGAAAACAATAAGGCTAAGACAAATAGTGTTACCATTAAAAAAATCAGGAAAAAAAAATTTGCAACATCCAAAATATTTATTACTTTATTGTTTGTTCATAATTTCTAATTTATCATTAATATTATATCTTCATTGATAATTTATTTGTATTCTTCACAAAATTCTCATTCAAACCATATATAATACTTCTTACATAAGATAATCCATACCTTCACAATCTACAAAAATAGTCACATAAGAATTCTTCATTTTTATTTTGTACCCCAAAAGTTAACAAATCTCAAGGTGTCTATAAGAAAAAGATTTATTCTAATAAAAGATACAAAATAAATCATTTCCAGAAGGTGGATATGCATTTATTATCATAGAAATTTTGTCTATCCAAAACTAGAAATTAAAGACTACTGTCTGTATCAATGATAAAATGAGTTTCATCTCTTCATTTTATATTGTGTATACTAATTATGTTTATATTCTTTGTGCACATCAGTGATGCTATCTTGTTATATTTATTGTCCCACATAGATATAATTTATTTGCATATAGATGATTTTCTAGATATAGACTTGAAAGTAATGTAATGCAAGATGTGGCAAAACTACTGATTCCACTGTATGAGTAACAAGGCATATGCAAGTATCAGGATTTGATTCTTTGCCTGCATACAATTCCATGTGGTACACATAACCAATGTGGCTACCACCACACACATCACTTGAAACCTCTCTTTATTGATTTTAAGAGTTTATATTTTTACATGGTATTATGCCCTATAAATTGTGTGAATGCTTTATTAACTGCAACCTTTCTATACATCTGATAATCAGTCTTAAAATTTACATTGTACTGCTCTATAATACCTTAATTATATATATAAAAATTATTACTTGTTATACAAACACAGACATCCAAATACAAATACAAACACACTAATACATATATAAACACACAAATTATTATGCCTTTTGAGAATCATGTCTATAAGATAAGGTTACCTCAAGCTTGGGTCAGAAACCCAAAATTACATTGTACATAAACCACTAGATTATATTGGAATATAAGTATAATTTATATACTACACACACTAATACAAATGCAAACATATTAATACATTATAATTTATAAATATAATAAAACTATGCAAATAATAGAAAAATTAAAAATATTATGCAAATAAAAAAAATTTAAATTGAATACTTACGAGCCCCAAAATTACATTATACATAAACCACTACATTATATTGGAATACAAGTATAATTTATATATTACACATGCTAATACAAATGCAAACACATTAATAAATTATAATTTCTCAAATAATAAAACAATTAAAATAATACTATGCAAATAATAGAAAAGTTTACAATACCAAAAAATTAAAATTGACTACTTACTTATTACATTTTTATCGGGATGAAAGCCTTGAATCATCGAGACATTATTAATCCATTTACTTCAGTCTTGCCAAAATGAAAATTTTATCTTTTGACTTTGTGCAATCTAGTAATCTGAGCAGAAAAAAAATTTAATGAACTTACTAAGAAAAATATTAATAAAAAATGTAAATTTTGTCCGATTTTAATATATGATATGCCATTTTAAAAGTGAATTCAAATAGCAATGACTTCTGGGATTTCTGTTGACATCATGTTTATAGTTTTCATGCAATATTATAAAGAAAAAAATTTCAATGAATCATCTGCCACTAGCAGTTATCACGCTGCAACCGCTCAAGCCATCAATGTTTTTTAAAAGTGTTCATTGAAGCAGCAAAATTTTAATATAAATATTTGGCATTGAAATATTTATTTAAATTTTTATTTCTGTTATTAATAATGAAATATTATGTAAATATTTTGTTGGGAATTTTTTTTTACATTTTCACTATTCATTTATTTTTAGTATATTAATAAAAAAAATTTTCGATAAACTTATTCCTTTTATATTGTAGACTATTTGGATATTTTATTTTGATTATGACAGGGAGTCATGTTTTTTCATTTTTAAATAAATCAAAAAGCTATTTAAATAACTTTTATTTATATCTCTCTTTTTTTTATCAAATTTTTCTCCTATTCATCCAAGCAATTTTTCTGATTATTTAAAATGATTCCCAAATAGTTATGTCTATTCACCATTCTTAACTTTATATCCCCCATAAAAATTTTTGTCTTCTCTTTCACCAGAAATAATCATCATTACTTTTGATTTTTTTTCACTAAATTTAATTCCAATTTCTTTATCCAGACTTGTTGCATGTCCTCAGCATAATTTTCTTATTTTCCCTTTTTTCCGTACACAAAAAGACATCAGTCACATTTTCCTCCAGATATTTCCCTTTCTATAACAATATTAGATTTCTTTTTTTCTTTGTGGATAAAAATTATTTGGATCTTCTTTTAATTAGCACTGCATATTAATTATTAATAGTACTACTGGAGAAATTTATGTGACTTAGCAGGTTTTAAAAAACTTCAAAGTTTTTATTTTATTTCAAGGTAATTCTTTATCAAGCATATTGGTTGTCTGTATATTAAAAAATGAATTTTTTACAACAATTTTACTTTTTAAACAAACACAATTATCTATTTTTCAGTTAATAAGACATATAACAATTGTAACTTCCCTTTTGTGTTATGTTTTAAGTAAAAAGAGAAATGTTTGATAAAAAAAAGGAAATCTTTTTTAAAAGTTGATTTTTTTACCATATATTGAAAATCTTATGAATGATAAAATTAATATTTCTTTTTATTGAAATAAAATATAATTGAACAATTATAATTTATTAAGGCAAAGTTGTACATATGCATGCACCTTTAATCCATTATCCTCAGTACACACAAAACTCATCTATACAATTAATAGCTAAAAAATTTTAAATGTAAGTTATAGATTAGAAAAAAAAAGAAAATAATTATTAAATTTTGGTTAAGTAGTTCTTAATTGGTTATTATTAAGTATTAGTTTGACTATGGATCTATTATAGCTGTATATATTCTTTATTTTCTTTTGGAAAAAATCTTTATTTGTTAAAAAATGTAAAGTCCAACAATTTAATAAGAGTATGGCCTACTAAAATGGAAAAAAAAATCAGTATTATTCTTATTATCAATTGTCATATTATGAAAATTTGAGCACTTTTCTGTCATCAGTCTATACTCTAGTTAACTACATACAATTGATCATTTACTTTATAATATTGGATGTGTCTAGGTTGTCTATAAGTTAACAACCTGATAGAAACATCCTGAGCATACATATAACCTAAAAACGTTTCAAGTTTTACTTTATCAGAACTGAATATCATTAAAAATTTTTAGTTATTATTAAACCTAGCATAATTTTTATTATAATTATTATAACATTATATAACTAAAAATGTAAATATAATTAAAGTAATATTAAATACAATCCTTGAACAGCAACTTTTTTTTACATTGTTCTTATTGTCATCATTATACACATATATAGAAAAATTTAAATAGTTTTGAATAATTTGTAAACAATAATGTAATTATTTACTTAAAGTTCTAATCTCTTCAATTAATAAATTATTAAACACAAAAGTATAAATATATTAATTGCATAATACTAGCTGAAAATTCAAGCATATAAAACAGACAAAGCCTGAATAAAGCAGCATAGGTAAAAGGTAACACCTTGTCTATACATTATAAAGATCTTATATATATTGTGGTGGTACAAAATGCCATTAGAGCCACAAAATTACCAAGAGTACACATTGTGGAAACTGCTATGAGGGCATCACTAGGCATATAGCCTAGCACTAGATCAAGAAGATTATTCTATGATCATAGTGATAATTTATATACATAACATGGCCACAATCTTTTGTAGCATAATCTTTCATGGACTCTAATAATTGTGATATATTTTCTCTCCAGAGGACCTATTACAGTTAATACTATATTTAAATTAATAAAAGAGACACACAAATATGGCTTCAATAAGGTTTATTATACCCTTTTTACTACTATCTCCTTTCCCAATCCTCTCCTCACTGCAATCTGAACTGATTCGATCAATTTCAAAAGCAAAATACTCTCAAAAATTAATTCAATTGCATGCCAATATTATAATGATACTATTATTCAACATTTTCATAATCTTTCCCAGGAAAATACACTGTCACTACACTATGACCAACAATTAACTTTATTGTTGAGAATCTGTCCAAATAGGAGTGAACATCTAGGCAATTTAATAATAGAGTGAGCTGTATAGTGCTTCATTCAAACCCTCTACCTTCAGTAATATTAAATTATTTATACTGATCATTAAATGATGACATAAGTATCCTGTGTTTGCTTATGACAATTGCTTTTACTTTGATGTACACTTTTTTTTTGGCATAAGTGTCTTGTTTTTGTTTATGACTGAAATTTTTAAGTGGCTTTATCCCTCCTTCTTGTCTTTCCATGATTGATCAGTTTCACATATGGGATGCTAACCTCTATAAATGTTTGAGTGTAATAAAGACAAAAAAAATTAAAACAGTACAGCAAACTACTCCTCTCTTTAATTATGTCAAAACAACATAAATACTATTCAAATAATCCTATACTCTATTGTCAAATCTTTTAATATACATCAAACACAATCGACTGAGTCCATGTTAGTATTATGTTAATTTTAGTATAAAAGTTAATTCCCCTTCATTTATCAGCTGTTAAATTTTAACATGAGGGTATAGTTCATGGGGCATAATATTTTATAGCTTCTGGTGTGGATCCTTTAAAAATCCTCTGGCTCCTGAACATGTTCTTGCAAGCTGGCTGGCTTCATACTTTCCATACATGGAATTCACTAAGGAGACTCCAGGTATGGCTGGTAGACAGTTACTCCGAGTAGAGAAGTCATTGAAGCTCTCTAGCTAGAGAATATTTTTATAGTGATGTGTAATAATACTTTTAATGAAAATTTTTTTAATCTAACAAAACAAAACTCTGCAATTTATATGTTTTTCTCTTCTCTCCATCTCTCTCTCTCTGTACTTTTTAATTAATTTATTTGTGAACACGATTCACATCTTTTTGGTTTATTTTTAGCCAAATTTTGTCACTTAAATTTCTGTACTTTTTTCCTTAGGAATTTTTAAGAAAAAAAGTTCTTGATCAATTAACTAAATATATTACTGATAGATCCTAACAATATTTTTAATTACAAATTGTTTTTTTTAGCGTTTCAACAATAGAATTTAATTGTGACCCTCTCTAATCCCCCCCCCCCCAATCCATTTATTTTTTTCAAGAAACAAGCAAAAAAAAAACTTAAAAAAAAAAACTTATACATCAAGACCCTAGTTTATCCTGAATTATAATCAACTTAAATAAATTAAAAGAAAATCAAACTTGAAATTCTGATTTTTTTAGTGAGATAAAAAAAAAAAACCTATTTGGTTTAATAAGATAATGTGTTTTTGTAAAATTCTACTATAAACAAGCATTGGTGGTCGAGAGGTCAGCGACATCTGCTTTCCAAGCAGTTGTCCCGGGTTAGCGGGTTCGCTTCCTGGCTGATGCTATGACACATGAGAAAAAAAAACGAATGAAATTATTAAAAAGTAATAAAACTAAGATTATTACTAAATTAAATATATATGTTTACATATGAGTTGACAGAAAATACCATCTCAATATACATATATACTAAAATCCAAACTAATTTAAAGAAGTGTGAATCTAAATTAGCTTAGGTCTTAATAGCTAATAAACGAACATTTTTCATATTATATTTACAAAATAAGATTAATCACTAATTATTTTACAATTTGACAAACTCCCAAACATAACAATATAAAAAATCAATTGCATAGTGCTGACATTACTTTTTAATGAAAGATAACATTTAGCATTGCTACCTGTAAAGCAAACACAAAACCTGATTAATAAAATAGCATAGACAAAAGATAACTTCTTACATGATATGGATAAAGAAATTTAGCCTACCCTTTACCTATATTGCTTTATTCAGACTTTGTGTTTTTTTTTATAGGTAGTGCTGTTAAATTTTATCTATTCATTAAGTGATTTACTACATTTGAAATCTCAGAGTTTTGCAATTGATTTATTTTTTTACATAGTTGTGTTTGTTTTTTAATGCATAAAATAATTATTGATCAATCTTGCTTTGTATACTTAACATGCGATATGTCCATTTATTAGCTATTAAAATCTGAGTTAATTTAGTTTCATGTTCCTTATATAAACTAGCCTGAATATCAACATCTGTATCATCTTTGAGCATATAGATTACCTTTTACCTCTGCTGCTTTATTCAGAATTTATTTTATAGGTGGCACTACTAAATTTTATCTATTCATTAGGAAATAGTGATTTCAAAAACAGTAATTATAAAACAATATTGTTAAAAATTTAAATTATCAACCCAGGAATAACATGTCCTAAATTAAACTATTTTGTGGTGTACTAAAATCTATATATATATAATTTTGTATAAATATATATTGTGGTGGGATTAATTGGCATGATTGTGCATATGGTTTTGGAAATAGATTGTTGAACTTTTTGTATGTTGGTTTTTCCAGTTTAATAGTCCCTTAATAGAAGTTGCTTGACATTTTATCTTTATTTACTTGTTATTTTTGCAAAAACTACATGCACATGTATTTTTTAAGTTAGACAAAAATAACTTCTATTGTAATTTGTGTGTATGTATAGAAGTAAGATTTGGAAAAAAAATTGAAGATTTCTTCTTCCTGATAATTTTATATTAAAGTGATAGGAAAAAATCAATATGTCACTTTTCAAGCATTAATTTGATGCTGTCCTTTTTTTTAAGAAAAAAAAAAGACTTAGTAATTAATTTTTTTTTAATTTAAAGCAATGATGGCAAACAACATTGTTAACTGGAGCTATATTATAAATAAAAAACAAATATTTACAAAATACCATTATTTACTTAGAGAAACCAACAAATCATTAATTATAATATTACAAACATAGTTTTAATAGTGTAGATATATTTATTGTAACATCTTGTAATCAAACTACAAATGTGCATTGTAATTTGAGAATTATAAAGAACTGTAAATTTATATAATGATAATGTGTTACATCATAGTAAATAATGAAAATTCTTCTTATTGATTTTGTAGTGTTTTAATTTTAAATCCTTGTTGTGAACTATATTGCCACAATAACTATATTTATCGATTGCTTTATCATTTTAAAAAATATTAAAAAATGTACTCCTATCCAATTGAATACATATCTTTATTATTTTATATTTTATTTCATTAACAGCTTTGTGTTATCTACAGTATTTGTCAAAGCTTTTCTAAATATTTTTGAATTTTTTTTTGAAGTTACTAAAGCTCTGATGAAGACTACACAGATGAATTGAAATTTTTAATGAAATGAAATATTATTATAAAAGGCATTTGCTGAGCATGCTTTCAATGCTAATGATCAGAATCATGTGCTTGTCTTTTGCATTATGATTCTGACTGTTAACATCAAAAGTATGCTCAGTAAATTATAATGCTAATAAAAATTGTATTACCATTGCTTGATTAAATATATGTTGTAGTTTGTGAATATTAAAAGCTATTAATTGGAATAATTTAATATTATATATACTTAGATGTAATACTATAAGAAATCTCTGTGATCACTTTGATAAAGTGTAAAAAAAATTTAAAATGTAATGAATAGAATAATTTACAAAGTGTTTTGAAATACAATATAAATTAGAGCCAAATTTTAATTTCAGTTACAATATTTTCATTGGGGCTGGAACAAAATTATTGTATATTTTTCTCATTACAAATACTATATTCATACAGTATGTTAACATAGTAGCACTTAAAAATAAAATATATCACATCAACCTTTTTATGTATAAAATTCTTGCTGTTATTCTGATGTCAGAGCAGATTTTTAGATAACTAACATAATAAATGAAGCTATATTTTAGCAGCATATATGCTTTATAAGAAAGTGATTTGATTATCTTGCTGATAGCGGTTAATTATATTAAAAAAATTAAATTTGAATAAGAGAATTATCAAATAAACTGACTTATTATAATTATTCTCATGCATTTATTATACATATGCACAATATATAGTATAATTAACCAGTGTCGATAAATAAAAAAAATATTATTTAGAATCTGATGAAAATGTTTTAGCGTTATATTTATTAAATATAATTAATTTTTTTTACTTTAAATTATTATACAATTCTTTTAACAGACAGTTGTATAATGATGTAAGAACAGATAGTTACTTGAATTTAATAAAAATAGCACTAGAATATTTTTTATTAGGTCTTCCCTCTGAATTTAATTTTGAAGATATTTTTTATAAAATGCACTTTTGACTTTTTACATCATAATTATTGCACAATAATTTCTCCGAATAGTTACCCATTCTTAATATATAAATCTCAGAACTTGAAAATAAGTAAGTAATAAATCTAATAATAAATTAGAACAATTAAAGAAGAACTCAATAAAATTTTGGGAAAAAAACCCCACGAAAAAAGTGCACTGAAAAATAAAATTAAGTCAGCAGAAGCGTATCTTCAAAGTTTAATAAATATATAAACTTGATTCTTTTATCTTACAACAGTAAACAAAAACACTTCTTTCTCTATTCTAATGTCACAAATTAAAAAATTTGAGTGATTAGTAATTACTTAAACTTACATTATATAATTGAATAATATGCAGTGAATATAATGCAAAATTTTTATTGTTTATTCTGTCTTTCATTTTAATAGATAATCATCATATCATAAAATTTATAAAAACACATTATTGTATGCAAATTTTGTTAATTATTCCATCTTTTCAACCACATCCAAGCTATAAATTTTTTGAAGGATATAAAGTATAACAAATTGTGTATTTCCTTAACAAATATAACTATTTTACATGGCTGCACTATAGCAGATCAAATGATGAATTGTTATTCATTGTTTAACTTTTTATATTTACAGAATAATTAGCTCAGTTAAAAATTATTTACTTATAAGCAATATAATGTAATACATTCAAGAAAAAAATAAAATCTCCCATCTATGTTTATAAAATGTCATGGTTTTTATTTTTTAATAAATTGTGATTATGGTGCTTAACAACACACAATAGAAAGGAGTTTCAAAATAAATAAAAATTGGTGCTACCTTTAGTTATCTAAATCTTGGCTTATGATTCTGTTTGAAAAAATCGTCTTATTTTAAAAGTTTCTAAAATTCTTAAATGTAGAAAAACCATTAATTTAGTTGACAAAGTGTATCTAATTGAAGAATTTTAGTGATATTAAATAACCATTGTAGCAGATACAAAATTTTACAGAGCTGACAGTCACAGAATTCAGTTCTCTCATCTATTTTATTTGATAAATTCATCTGTGATTTTCCAGATATAGAAAGCAGAAAATTAATCTGTTTTTCAAAAGAGATTCTTTCTGAAATAGAGACGTTTTTCAATAAGAACATAGAAAAACTGGGAATGTTTTTAAATAATGGGGTCTTATTTCTAGTTCAATAGGGGAAATGCATTCAATTTTTTATTGAAACAATATAGAATCATCTCATAATTTGCAATTATTTTACAGATTGCTTTCATAGCTTTATACTTTTTTGTTAGTGAATATTGTGCTTCTATTTGGAGGAAAAGTTTTCACACTAAACTTCTGGATACTTAGTGAAATATTAACATAAGAAATGTTACTAATACATTTAAATCTAATCCTTGCAATGTTTTCCTGTTCTTTTACATATTCCTACACAAGATATCAGAAAATAAATTCCTCATAAAAATTATATAACAAGTGTTAAGCAGGTCAGACATGTCAATAACATAGTTTCGCCACTTAACACTGCTAATGAATGTAGCTCCTGATTAGAAGAATCTCTTCAGGTTTCATCATGATATCCTGTTAATAGCTACCTAAATCTGTGCAATAAATAAATAAATGGGGCTTATGTATTGATAAAAGGAAGGGGTTAATACTAAATCTGGCTTTAGAAATAAACCTGTTACTATTTTTATAACAACCATTGACACGAAGTTCAGATTATGCAGTAGTGTTTTTTATTCTATTATATTTATTTGCATTTTATGAATTGTATTATATTGAAATATAAGTATAATGTATATACTTAACCTAGATGTAATTAAAGGGGATTTGAACCCAGACTTTCAAGCTCCCTATAGTCATCCACACTATTCGATATAATCAATACACATGGCAACATACATGTGAAAAAGATAAATGATCTCCAACATGCATATTTCATGCTGAACCAGCACTCATCAGTTGGTCCAAATCACCATCTCCCACACATATATATAATTAGTATTCAGTTTATATTAAGATAGAAAATCTACACACTTTAATGGACAAGCAGAGATTATATATATATGGGAGATGATGATCCTGACCAACTGATGAGTGCTGGATCAGCATGAAATATGTATATTGGAGATCATTTATCTTTTTCACATATATGTAGTCATGTGTATCGGTTATATTGGATAGAGTGGATGACTGCAGGAATCTTGAATACCTGTATTCAAATTCCCTTGAATTGTATTATAGAAATATATTTAAATTATGTTTAAATATGTTTAAAATAATAAAAATATTTTTAGTGTTGTTACTGCATGACATTATTTTATTATAGTTTAATTTATTATGTATGTTTGTACTTTATTAAATTTTTGCACTTTTTTTAATAAATTCTAAATATTATACTTGCTATTTATAAGTAAATTGTGTTTATAGTTAAGTATGTACTTATGAAGTTATATCTTTACTTATAAAATCTAGATAGAACATTGAACCTGTTTTTAATTATATAGTGTGATAGTTAATTGTTAAAATAAATGTCATTATTTCTGAAAAATGTATATATGTATGTGTGTGAATACGTGAATGAAAACAAAAGTGATCTGATCTTAATAGTACTAGAAAAGTTAAAATAGTTTTGTATACAAACACTATCATTTAGAACATACTACAAAATGAGTACCTAAAATTTTTAGCAAATATTAAAATAGAAAAAAGTCATTTTTTTATGTATTTCTTAAAACATGAAATATTTTTATTTTGCATATATATTGAATTTGGTATTTTCCATGTAAATGATTGAGTATTATTACTATTGTAGCAATATCATTTTAGCCAGATCCCATTTACCATTCTTTGAGTACTAAGAATGATTCAGTAATTGTTAGAACATACCAGACCATTGTAAGTAATATTCTATTGAAATATTAATGCCTTAGTAGCTGATGATCAATCCTTATTAAATGTGCAGTACTGAATAAGATCTATCTGAAATGCCACAGCTATAATAATAATAATAATGAATCACATGTTCAAAAAAATCCCCTCAAAATATATATCTTTTGATGATAAACCCATTTATTTACACATGCAGATATCCAAGCACACATACACCTACAGATATTAATTGCTCAACATTATGTAAATAAAACTTATGGTAAATAGTAAATAGACAAAACTATTTTGACATCTAGACTTAATTAATCAGATATACAAATAGAAAGATAGATTAATAAAAAAATATAATAAATATTAGAAAGTGAATGATTGACAATATGATTTTACAAATATATTTTTTTCTTTTATTATTCCTAATCCACATTTTATCTTTTTATGTAAAAAATGCATATATCACTAAACAGTATTCCACCATGTACACTATGGCTGAAGATTATAGCATGTAACTTATTTACAATATGCATGTACATATATCCTTCTGCATATAAAATAGTATGCTTGAATTGATAGACATTACTAGAAAACTATCCATCTATGATGCTACAAAAATGCATGTTATGCAGTATTAAGTACCAGTTCTCTTTATTATGTTAGGAATTCATATTTTTCATTTTGTATCTTGTTAAATATTCATTTCTGTAATAATGTGATTTCTAGAAAATGCACATTTCTATTAAAGCCAATGGTTAAAATAACCTCTTACAAATCTTATAAAATTAATTTTATAATAAATTAAATAGAAACTAGACAAAAATAATTTAATGCAAAGATATTAGAAAATAATAATAGTTCCTCATATAATTACTTAATTTTCTTATATCCAAATATATCCAGTCTACTCTCCTAACTCTTACATTTTTCATGTTGCTGTTTTCTATTACATAATTACAAAAATAATCCCATTGTTTTATATATTTAAAATGTTTTATATATTAATTAAAACAAAATTTATAAAATTATACTGGAACTGAAAATTCAAATATTTTATTTCAAAAAAGTTAGTCAGTCAATAAGTGATTATGATAATTTTTTTACATACTCGTATATATGTAGTTTAATGAATAAAGTAGTTAAATATGGTTTACACAACATTTTCCAGAAGGCACCACTAGATAAGAAATCTAGATTTCTTTATTTCAAATTATTATAAAACATTTTCAAAACTAATGAAAAGAAGTTATGTTTCTAGGCAAAGTCACACATACACAATTTCTATAACCATACAAAGTCTTTTTTGTAAACTGCCCAGTGTTTATGGAGATCAGAAACTTTATTATAACTATAAAATGTATAATATACTTATCATATAAATATATAATATTAGTTCAGTATTTCTCTTTAGATAACTTACTAAGCATTATAAATTAGGAAATAAACTTAATATGTATTTAACAAACAAAATTTATTTATTATTAATAAAAAAAATAAACAATAATGCTGTTATAAGGACTAGTGACCTGTAAATTCACATATTAAAAATTGACAAATGCACATCTAATTAATAAGTTCCATAAACTAAACATAAATAGCACTGATATACAGTCAGTATCAAAACAGCCAATGTTCATGAATGCTTATAAAAGGAACAATGGGTGATATTGAAATGCACCATAAGTAAAAAATAAACTCATTCCTAGAAATGAAAATTAAAAGCAATACTGTAGTAAATATTATTAATATGACATATATCCACACTAATTTATCATTAAAATAAGATGTACTCAGTAACTCATAAAGAAATCATATATGCCTTAAACAAAATATTTAATAAAGAGCAAATCAATAGATACAGTAAGTCTTATAAAAAGTTATACCTGATATCAATAATATACCATAAACTAAATACCACTATTTATTCAATATTTAAAACTTGTCAATGCATCCTGCATCAACAACCACATATAAAACAAATAATTATTAATAATTATACATCATTAAGCATTTCTACTTTATAAATAAGTAATATATGACATTGCATGTATATTTATATAACTCAAATTATATATTACTGCCAGATGTACCTAGCTTTGTAAAGACCAATGTTTTTTAATTGTTGCATTAACATTTTTTTTTTTTACAATTTAAAGTAAATTAAACAAAATAATTTAAATGTGAGAACTGTACGCAAATCTGAAAGATCATTGTTATGGAGGAATTCAAAAATTCCACACCTTCAGCCTGACATTTTTATAAATTGTTGCTTCAACAATTTTTTAAGATTTAATGTAAATTAAACAAAACATTTTAATATTATATAAATAAATTTCCAAATTTTAATAAAGCTAAATTAAAATTTACATTTTTAACAATACCTGTTATGTTTGTCAGTACAAATATATATTTAGTCAAGCACCCTCAGAATAAAAAAAATAATTTTTTTTGAATAATCATAATAGTTTTTTAGCGTTATTAATAGTTACCATTTATTAATGTTGGAATACAAAAATTCCAGTCATTTTTGTAATATTTTTTATTAAATATATTTGTAATATTTTTTTAATTGGTTGCTTTAATATTTTTAATGATATAATGTAAATGTTTTTTTTATTAAACATTACTAGTTTATAAAAGTTCATTACATTTTAAATTAAGTACTGCTAAATATGTCATTCATCTGAACTATATTAGGGGATTGACAGACTATGAAAGTAAGAATTGCCTTATTGCTGAATTATGAATTGGTATTTGAGGCTGTTTCTGCAGCTTGTTGGGAACCTTTGCTACAAAATATATACTATATCTCTATAGTTATAAATACTCATACTGATTTTTTTCCAGGATTTTGTATTTAATGGCAGAATTTATTTCCATCGCATAAATGTAGTGATTGTGAATTTGCACATGACATCAGACAAATGCACATTCACCAATGAGATAACAAAGAAAATATGGATTTTGTATACAAAATAGTCAAAATGTTTCATGTAAATAAGATAAAAGTAAATTATAAATTTATAGGATTCTTATTACATTTTGAATTTACAAATAAAACATTTTAAAATGTTTATTAACAATATACATCTATCAACAAATTATATATTTAAATATTGTTTAGAAACTGATAATAATTAGATCATGAGTAAATTTTATCAGAAACAATTTATTGTTTAAAAATATTTCACTAAAAATAAATATTTAAAAATTCTCTTTATTATTTTTTACTTATTTGTCTACCTTCAATTATTTATTGAAAGATTATGGCAAAAGTAATAAACAATAGCAAACAATTTTAATAGTGTTCCATTTTTAGGTCTACAATAAGTTGAAGAAAAAGATAATAATTTACTGCAGCAAATGATAATTTGGGAAGCATTCTTACTAACATTTCATTAAGAGATCAAACAAATTAAAGTTATCCATTTGAATTAATAACCATACAGGATAAAATATTGAAATTGGCAGATCACTGCCTAAGTTTTACATTTTTTTTTTTTTTTTAAAAATGTCCACTGAACTCTAAATATGTGAATGCTCATGAATTTCAAAGATAATTATTCTTGCTAATTCTTCAACAAAACAATAATTTGTAATTTATAATTAAAATATTCAATAAAATAATTAACATAAGTTCTCTACAAATTAATATTCTACATATAATAAAATTGATCTCATTTAACAAAATGTTCTATACAATTATAAAGAAGTTAACTCTTAAATTGTAATCTTATAAAATCAACTATTATTTAAACAAAAAAAAATACTTTTAAATATATTCATTAATATCACATATAATGTTATATTTCATTTAAATAAATTTTCTTTTTTACAAATATATCTTAATAAATACAAATAAAACATATATTTCTATGGAATATCATTTTATTAACTCTCTTTCATAAAAAATTTGATTATGTTTAGCAAATATATCTACTTGAGTACTAAATGATAAATTTTAATCTGAATTTCTTAAGGTAACTTCTAGTCAAAATTAAAAAAATATTCTTTAGTAATCTTATCTTTCTTCCTAATGAGACTCTTGTATGAAAAATCATGAAAATAAATTTGCATGTGTGGCTCTCTAGTGAGAGCTTTTGCAAACCTTTCTCTAAGTATTACAATTCATGTACATTCTATTCTAGTACTTTAATTTTAAAAAAAATTCTATAGATGTCAGGATATTTGGAAATGTAGGAAATTCAATATATACATTGATGGGTTACAATTGTTTCTCTGGTAGTCTCAGACTTTGCAATATTACTTTGAGAAAATATTTTGTGTGACTAAAAATTTGATTTTTTGGAATGTTTATGACAATTGTTTAATAATTATTATGAATCAAGAATATTTATTATTACATATTTATTTTCTTTATAAATGTTTTATTTTTAAATATGGAAAGTTATTTTTTTTTCTTAGTAATGTTACAATGCTTATTACAGGGATGCCAGTTATGATGTTTAGTAAAGTGCTATCACACATAGTCTGTTAGAATAATAGCAATATCATTATAAATACCAAAAAAACTTAAACATAATTTAATAGATTTATCAAATATTGATAATTATTTGTTCACATTTTAAATACAAAAGTCCAACAATCAAATTTTTTTTCATTTTGGAAAACCAATCTGCTCTTTCTGACAGCTTGATAATGAAATAGTGCTTTGTTTTGACTAAAAGCTACTTTTTAAAATATTTTTAAAATTCAAACATAATTTTTTAAAAAACGTGGTATAATGGAAAATGAGCATCAGGCCCATGTCATTACAAAATATATAATTAAATTAAATACAAATAATAATATGAGGAGCATGAGCATAAGAGATCAACACAAAACTAACTATAAGTTCACCAATATTATACAAAAGTAATAATCTATCATCATCATGGATCTTGTGACTGGATTTGAAATGGGTCTACTATACACCAGGTTAATTATTTAGGTCTTGCAGCTTGAAGCAGATTATTTACAAAGTTATGTGTTAATTCCTAAAAATATAACAATAATGCTGGGATCAATGCTCTGGCCACTCAATATGATTAATTTATTGGCCAACTATAAATATAATCTCTAAATAAAGAATTAAAATGAAATATAGTGTATGAACTTTAAAGGATATCCTCTTTGCACCATCCAGCATTAGAAAAGTATTGAAATCATCATCAAGTAGATGTTTCTAAGACTAAATATAAATTTCTTTTATATAATAGACCATTATTCACTAATCCAGCTCAGAGAACATTCTATAATTGTTACTATGATCAAGAGATATAATGCAAACATAATATTCTAAAACTATTTTGGATTGAATAAATTCATTGAAATAACTTGGATTAATTTATTATAATGTCTTATTAATATTTTATTCATTCTGGTTTTGAAATTAAAACAAGCATGTTTTTAGATTACAATAGATATACTCATAATTATAAAATTCTACTATCTATTTTGATTATATTAAATGTTTAAATTAAAGTTTGTATAACATTTTAATAAAGATTATGCAATGTTGTTTTTGAAAGGATTAATGTGAATTGAAAAGTCATTAACCTTTTTCAATCAACATAAGGAAAACTTGCTTTTAATAAATACTTTTTTCCACCCTAACTATAAAAAAGTTGGAAAAGTGATTTATGAAGTTTTTAAAAGTTTTTACAGATTATGACAATTACTATGAAAATATAACTGATGGCAAGACAGTGCAAGTTCAGCTTCTGCTATTAATTTACTATGGTAGAGTTTGGATTCACAGGAAATAGGCCCTGCTTTTGTGGTACATATGCTTGTAAATATGTTGTGAACTAGCTAGTATGCTTAAAGTCTATAAAATTTTAGACTAAATGGAGCAGATTTATATATGTCATCAGTTACCAGATTATAACTTTCCCAAAGATGACAATACACTAAAGGGACTAGCTTATCCAAAGAGTCCATCAGCTTGCTGAAGAATTAGTTTATATGTATACTATTTTATATATATATATATATATATATATATATATGCAAAGAGACATAGATAAGGGTACTGTGTTATATATATAAAGTACAGCTGGTATAGTGTTATATATATTGAGAACAAGTTATTTTAAATAATTTCTTTGGTAAAAATAACAGTTGTAATTTTTTTAATTGCAATTTTTTAAGTAAATAACTTTATTCTACAAAAAGATGTATTTCTAGTATTTTTCATTAAAAAAAGAAAACTACAAAAATCTTTCTGGATTAGGGAATAAAAGAACTTGGTGGGATATGTTTAAAGATGTTTATAATTAATCAAGAATAACCTGTTAAAAAAAAAACTTTATAAAGGACTTACAAAGAATTAATATTGTTTTTTTTTTTAAAAAAGGAAAACTTTTTTATTGGAAATACTAAATTAATAACTTTGATTCATGCTATCTATATTTTTTTATATACAAGCATATGTGCATTTATATATTACTGAAATGAATTGAATGTTTTTATAAGATATGACAATTTAAACATATTAATTTAAATTATTATACAGCATATCTGAATGCTTACATATATGTAAATTTATGTGTATTTTCAATATAGAATTGTGAAAATATATTTTTAATAAGTTTATTACTTTGACAAATTAAAATATAATATAAATGTCAGTGTGTGCACACATTTCTATGAACACACATATATGTTAAATCAGTCATTAATTATGTATTATAAAAAATGAATTCCATGTATAGGTTTATGACAATTCAAATATGTTTATAAATTATTATACTGCATGACTGTGTTCTTATATATGTATGTTCAATGTAAACCTATTGAAATATATTTGTAAATTACAATATTAAGTGTTTTTCTTTTGTATTAATCAAAGTCAGAAGGTTTAATTTATATGTATAGCCATATTCTGCCAACTTTAACTACATTTTTAAGTTAATAAATTAGTATTTCATTATTAGTTAGTGAAATTATTCAAATAATACAATACATTTAAAATATTAAAATTGGAAAGGAATAAAAATCCTATGCTGCTCTTCCACAAAATAATAATCAAAAAATAATAATTCTTTACAACAGCTATATAATCAAATAATAATTTTATACATTAAAAAGCAGGTGCTGAAAAAAAGCTTTTTAATGTATGAAATTATTATTTGATTATATAGCTATTGTAAAGAATTATTATTTTTTTTGATTATTTAAAATATTTATGTTTGTATTATATCTCTTATTCACAGTAATACTTATAGAGCTTTTGTATACTATGTTGTATTTGTGCATAATGGTTTGTTATATAAAAGGAGTTTATATTTAATGTTTATGGACATGCAGTTTCTAATGATCCTGGTTGGTGCAAATGGGATATATTTTAAAGTCCATTTATTTAGAAATTAAATTTATAGTTGGCAAGTACATTAATGGTACTATGTGGCCAGAACATTGATGCTGATCAGCATGTTTTATTATCCCAGCATTATTTCAAGTGTTATATTATGATTAGCACTTAAGTTTTTTTATTCAAATTGTTGTTTAAATAATATGTCCCAAGGTTGGAAAGCTAAATAATTAATATGGTTTATACTAGACCCATTTCAAATCATTACCAGATTGCCTGATGATTTTTTTATTGTTGATTATTCATGATTATTATTACTATTGCTTTTAAGTAATGTTAGTGAACTTATAGTTAATATAGCTAGTTGTGTTAATCTCTCAGGGTCTTTTCTTATAGTTATTCATTATATATGTTTTATATTTAATTTTTTTTTTGGTTATTTGAGGATGAGATGGTTTTTCATCTCATAATTCAGCCCTAAATTGGTGTACTGTTACAAATGTCCACCCAATTCTGAGACATTGTAACTTCAGATTCTCTCTTATTAAACCATGTTTTTTCATACTATTACAAATGGCTACCCAACTGTAGGATTGATGCTGATTAAGTACTGTGACCATTACAACAAATTTGCCACTCAATTTATTCTCATATATAACTACATCTAAGAAAGATAAAAATTATGCATGTTATTCAGAATTTTAAAGTACTACTATGAATTATGTGACAAAAGTATTGATGATTTTAAATTATAAAATAGTAATTTTTATGTATACATGAAAAGTTCATGTTTAGAGTAGAATAGAAATTCTATGATTTTGGAGATTGGATGGGATTTTTTACTGTTGGAGTTTGTTTCATTGTAGTTTCAGTTTTGATGATGGTTCAATGTTTTCATGCAATTCCATGGAGTATTCTATCTCAGGCATTGCTCCAATCCACTTTCTGATTTCCTATTGTTTATCATGGTGCAGTTAATGTAGTCCTGTCATCCCAGCCTCTAAATTTCAAGGAAAAAAGCAAGGCATAGTTTTGTATTTTTTAGCTTTTAAGACTCAAAGGATAAGGGCTTTGCACTGATTTTTGAATTTTTATTACATATCAAGGGTTGTGGTAGCTTATAATCTCTAAATTGAAATAGCCTTCTTGGTGTTCATGGTGCATTTTGCACTTATAGCCCAATGGCTGAATTCTTTGTCTATCTCAGAATTGCATATCAATGCTCATTCTGTTAACTGCCAGATGCTGTCAAATCTTAAAAAATTTGATGAATACATAGTTAGAGGTATGAACATTGATTTGATTATACATATATATTATGTAAAATATTGTTAGGTTGGTGTTTGATTTCCCTTTTCCCGATAAGGAGAGATATGTGATGGTTATATGTCTCATGGCATACAACATAGTAGTGTGTATGCATATATACATATAAAGTTGAAAGGAAAAGTAGAAATATACACAGACAAAAAATGTTGTAGATATTTTCTTTATTACACTGGAATAAGTTATGAATTAAATAATTTTGAATTTAAAAAAATATAAATATTTAAAAAGATATAATTAATATCTATTCCAATTTTGAAACTAAAACAAGCATGTTTTTATGTTACAATAAATATACTGATAAGTATAAAATTTCACTATCTATTTGGATTAGCAGATTTTTTTGTAATTAATGCTTGTATAATATATTTTGATAAAGGTCCTATAGGATTGTTTTTGAAAGGAATAATATAAATTGAAAAAAAAAGTCATTAACTTTTTTCAATTAATATAGGGAAAGCTTACTTTTAATTAATATTTTTTCTCATTCTGACTATAAAATGGTTGGAAAAGAGAGTAGTATGATTTTTAAGTTTTTACAGATTATGACAGTTATCATGAAGATATAACTGAAGGCAAGACTGCAATTGCAGCTGTTGCTACTAGTTCACTATAATAGCTTGGATTCATATAGAAGAAAATGTGAGCTTTTATGTAGTTCATTTGCCAATATATATATATATATATCAACAGATGGCATTCTACCAAAAACACTGTCAAGCATATATATATTGTGTACAAGCTGGTATGCCTGAATGTTACCAAATTCTGAACTAAATGGAGCTGACTGTATGTAAGTCAACATTTACTGGATTTTACCTTTCCTGAATATGACAATAAGCCAGACTACTATTTAGAAGGGATCAGCTTACCCATAGAGTCCATCAGCTTGCTGAAGAATTAGTTTATATATATACTGTTTCATCTATATGCAGAGAGGGACAGATAAAGGTATTTCATCATATATATATATAGTACAGCTGGTGAGTAGTGTTTTATATATATATTGAGAATGAGTTATTTTAAATAATTTCTTTGGTAAAAATGAGATATATTTTTTTAATTACAAATATTTTTTTAAGTAAATAACTTTATTCAACAAAAAGCAAGCTGAATTGCCAGTATAAAAAAGAAAACTTCAAAAATACTTCTGGATTAGGGAATGAAAAAACTTTCTGGAATATATTTAAAGATGTTTATAATTAATCAAGTGTAACCTGTTAAATAGAATTTTTATGGTCTGTCAAAACTTTTTTTTTTTAAAAAAAAGACAATAAAAGGAAATTTTTTTATTAGAAATAATGAATTAATAATTTTGATTCATACTATCTATATTTTTATATAAAAATATATGTGCATTTATGGATTATTAAAAATTAATTGAATGATTTTATAAGTATATTCAAACATGTTAATTTAAATTATTATACAACATATCTGAGTGTTTATATATGTGTGAATTTATGTATATTTTCAACATCAAATTAATTGTGAAAATACACCTGGGTCTCTTTTTGTGCGGATTTTTAATGCGATTTTGAAGTTACGTGATTCATGTTTCTTAATATATTTTTATGCATTTTTTTTATGTGATAAAGAAGTTCATATTTCACTTAATATTGAGATTTCCCCATTTTATATACACACATTAAATTTTACATACTTTAAATCCCTGTTGGAAAAAGGTTTGGCAATAAATTTAGATACCTTAGAAGATTTAGAAAAAGATAATGAAACAGAAGTGGAACCTGTTCATTTCACAGCAAAAATGATTTGAGAAAGTCTTCAACTTTCTAATCAATTGGAAAATCATTTTTTGTTAATGACATGAATTATGAATGAGCTCTTAAATTCCAACGAGAGCTAAATAGTTGTATGTCTGTGTTATGTATATGTATGTTTATATTTTTTTATACAAATATATACATGGAGAAACTTTTAGACAGAAAAAAGTTACAAGTAAAAATATTTAAAAACTCTTAATTTCTACTTAAAAAGAATGTATATTTAAAATGTGTATGTTTATATTCTCTTTTATACACATATATACATGGAGAAATTTTTAGGCAGAACAAACTTACAAGTAAAAATATTTAAGAACTTTTAATTTCTACTTAAAAAGAATGTATCTCTAAATGTTTTTATATATTTTTACTTGTAACGTTTTTCTGTCTGAAAGTTTCTCCATGTATATATGTGTATAAGAGAAATTTTAACCATTGGTCATTATTAACACAATCGTGGAAGCATGCTATATTCTCTAACAGCTAAACATAACAGTCTTGATATCATGAGCTTCATAAACAATTAGTAAAATCATTAATTCAAAGTTTAATTACCAATTACATTGTCGATAGAAAACCATTAACCAGCATGAGACTAAAGTTGGCACTAATTATATTCCCTCTTGTGATGAATCTGATTTCTTACTAGTTCACACACAAACCTGCATATTATCAAATAGCAATAATAATTAAAACATGTATGAAAAAATGTAAAATGAATTACACATAAAAACATTGTTTTGAATAAAATTAAATACTTAATAAAAAAACAGTAAAAAAAGTTTGTTTTGTATTAATTTTTTTCAAATATTTGAAGTTTTTTATAAGTCATGCTTTATTTCTTTATTTTTTTTTTAATGCAAATTTTAAAGTAATTTTACCTTGTTGCTTTGGTTTTATGCAATTTCTGAAAATTAACGAACATATCCCATGTTTTTCAATGTAAGTTAAGTCTATTTTTGTGTGATTTTTTTAATGTGGGTTTTCTGTGGAACCTATCTACCACATAAAAAGAGACACAGGTTTATATTTTTAATAAGTTTATTTTGACAAATTAAAATATCATGATATAAATATCAGTGTATGCACACATTTCTAAGAGCACACACACATATATGTTAGATCAGGATGAATTTCATTTATAGGTTTATGACCATTCAAATATGTTCATAAATTATACCACATATCTGTCATCTTATATATAAATGTGTTTTATGTAAACCATTTGAAACATATTTGTAAATTACAATATAAATGTATTCTTTTGTATTAATCAAAATCAGAGGGCTTAATTTATATATATATAGCCATATTCTGGAAACCTTTCATTTTTATTGTTATAAATAAATTAATATTTTTGTTAGTTATTTCAGTAAATTTACTCAATCATAGAAAGATTTAAAATATTAAGTTTGTATTATATCTTTTATTCACAGTAACAGTTATAGGGCTTTTGTTTATTGAGCTGTATTCATCCATAATAGTCTGTTATATAAAAGGAATTTACATTTAGTGTTCAAGGACATATAGCTGATCCTGGTTGGTACAAAGGAGATATCTTTAAAGTCTGTACACTACATTTCATTTTAATTATTTATTTAAAAATTAAATATATAATAGACCAATACATTAATGGTACTAAGTCTTCAGAACATTGATGATGATGAACATGTTTTATTAACCCAGCATTATTGTTTTTATTGTTATATATTCTGATGGATTAACATTTGTGTTTGTGTATCCAAATTATTGTTTAAATAATTAGCCTGGTCTATAGTAGACTCATTTCAAATCCAGTCACCAGATTGATTGTTGATTTATTTTTATTGTTAATCATTCATGATTATTGATTTTCAGTAAAGTTGGTGAACTTATAGCTAATATAGTTATTGTGTTGATCTCTCAAGTTCATTCCTTGTAATTATTCATTATATATTTTTTATATTTAATTTTATATTTTGTTTATTTGGAGATGATGATGATTCCCATTCCCTCATAATTCAGCCCTAATGTGGTATACTGTTATAAATGGCTACTCAATTATGGGACATTGTAACCTCAGATTATCTCTTATTAATCCATATTTTTGTACCATTACTATATATATATATATAATGGTTTAATACTAAAATTGAAAGCTTACAGCAAGTAAAATCAATAAAAACCATGAGGGTGTTTACACAATGCAAGAGAGTTAATTAATCATAGACAACCTCAATTAGTTACTGACTTTTAGTAAAATTAAATTCAAATATGATGTCACTCTTCAAGATGTTATTTTAAACTAATTTAGTAAAATTAAATTAAATATGATGTTGTTTCAAACAGTTATGTATAATGCATTTAGTTTCTTTATCCCCAAACAATATAGCATCCTAATACTATAATAAACAAATTTTATTATAGTCACTACTACAAATGGTACACTCATTATTAGACCAAACTCATTTCTAAATTTCATATAATTTTATCTTGGTAACTGTTATATCTATATAAGCATGTATTACCCTTAAATATGAAGAATCAAAATCAAATATGTTATCTTTACTACTTTGGAAATCAAAATTTCTAAATCATTTTTTACAGTTATAGGTTAAACAAATTGCAATTGTTTGCCCATCATTATCTATCAAAAGATTTAAGCTGAATTTCTTCACTACTCCTGTATGTTTCTCATCTATTTTTCATTTACTATGTTGCTGCACACTACTACCACAAGTACTGCAGTCATTGTAAGAATGGACAGATAAGCAGAAATAAATATAATACAAATACAAGTAACTAACATTGATGTTTATTTGTCAATGAATTAACAATAATAAAATAATATTTAACAATGTTTACACATAATATTAATTAATTCTTACTTTACATATAATATATATTAAATGTCACAAATACTAAACCATGGGAGATGTACTAAGTTATAAGAAGGCTAATGTGGCCTGTAGAAGTCCCTAGATATTCTTTTGAACCTTCGATGATGGTGTTTACTGGTTCTATCTGCAGTCCTTTTGAGTCTTGCAGTTTTTTGATTAAAACATGAATCAGTTTTGATGATGTGTGTGTGAATCCCAATTCTTCTCATAGGTGAGATTTTATCCTGTTGAAGATCATTCCCAGGTAGCAACATTATTATCATGAAAACTTTCTAGATCAATCTAATTGTTATTAATGCTATTTCATTTCTGGAATAAAAACAATTTTAAATGATATCAGCTTAATCAATCTTTAATTTGATTTATTTCTTTAATCACAATTATACCTTAATAACAAAAGTCTTTAATCATGCGTAATTTATCAGAAAATATTTTTACTTTATTAAAACATTATTTTAAACTTAGCACACATTACATTATATTATTCTAACATAGCATATAAATTTTGATAAGACAATTTCTTCCAATTTTAGAAAGTTCACATTGTCTTATAGTATTAATAAATTTTGCACATAATGCCAATTTTTATCCTTATTATTCATTGTATTGAGTTTATATGATATTTCTCCTCATAAATTAATTTCATGTACAGCTGTATCTTCCCCACAGCTCATAAACATTTTTGAGAAATTATTCTCTGGAGTCAATTTATAAACAATTATTTTATATTGAGTTAAAATTTGGTGCCTTCATTAACTATAGTAATATACAAATCTCTTATATGTACCTGGCTGTTATCTATATCTGCTATATAACATGTTAATCTCTTGAATATAACATATATTTTGTTTCTAATATATTACTTCTATTTTTTTATATTAAAAATAAAAGTACTGAATTGATTAATCAATTCCATTTTGCGAAATACAAAACTTTGGGAACACTTAGAAATATTGTATTTGTACCATTAAAACATAAAGTATTTACACATCCTACATACCATTCTATTTTATACACTAGCTCTATATATTCATCCTTGTGACAAAATGTTCTACTTTGAAATCTAACAAGATTCTTATATTCACAATTAGAATAGTCATACTCATGATGCCATACTTGAGTGATAGCAAAACTATTTAAGTTTCACAAATTTCTTGTTCTTGGATTGTGGCAAATTTTTGATTGATGACATTTCACCAAAATATTTTCCCATTAACAAGAAAATTTAAGAATAACTTTTTCTTTATAGATGTTACAGTTAATTCTTATTTTTTCTTGGCCACATTTCCCAGAGAAAAATTCATCATGATTTAGCATAACTTGCCTTATATTTACTGCTATCTTACATCTTCTAATGCATATGAACTGCTCTTGCAGTAGAATAAATACAATGAGATATTTCATTTTGGGAACCTATGTAGAAAGAAATTGTGTGCCAGTTTTTTCAGATTCTTGTATTCACTATTATAATTGCTCTCACTTATAAAATGTTTTCCATTGTAAAAACTGTCTTCACCTCACCCAATTTTTCTAAATCTCTACATAGATTCATAATTTCTCATGCATAATATTACTAAAAACCCATATAATATTTCTACTTTTGCCACTTTATTATTTACAAGCATGATTTCTGTATCAATTTCGTTATCCATTGCATTCTCTGCATAGATTTTTGATTCTTCTGACATCATATCAATATCATAATCATTCATATTCAAACACCAATTTTAGTCTTTATTATAGTTTCTTTATTAAGTCTAAATTTATCAATTCCTATATCTATTTCAGATCCTTTAATGACTATTGTGTCAGGTTCACAATAGCCTTAAGTTTCAGCACCAATTTTAGGTTCATCTACAATATCTGTATCTAGTTTTACATTTATAATAGTAGTCCACATTAAATTTAGATTCTGTAAATATTATGTATTCTATCTTTATTTTTTCTAAAGAAATGTTTATTTGTCTTTATAAATCTTTCTATAGTTTGCTTACCTTTTTTTATCATATCAATTCTTTCTCCATTTGATTGAATTTCATCTTTCAATTCTATTTAAGTTTTTTCCAATATTTTTTTTCATTTTCAATTGAACATTGCTATTTTTTCCTTTATTTCTAGCCTTTGGTCTTAGATAATTTATTATATTCTCTTTATTTTTTGCTGGAGACATTCCATCACTATTCTCTCTTGCAAGTATATTTTCTAATTACAATTTGGGATTCCTTAAAAATGCTTTCAGAATTGTATTGCTCTACCAATTTAATATATGTCACTGAGCTAAAGCTACCAATTTCATTTCCTTGACAACTCTTTTCCTAACGATCGTTATTTACATTTTTCTTCCTTGCTTTAATAAATTTCAAAATTATAATCAGTTTCTTTCCTAAGATAGATGGAAATCTTTCCTTAATTTCCAAATTCATCCTTACACATTCTATTTTCATCAAGATCATCAATTATAACTACATTGTAGTTTAGCTTGATAATGAATTTTTAAAATTCCCAGATTTATACAAAATGTTTTGTAATAGTAAAGAAAATATGTGGTTCTACAAAGATACAACCTTATATATTTAAAAATCAATGATTAAATTTTATTAACTATTTCATGAGTATGTATACATATATATATATGTGTGTAAAATTCAACTTGATACATATTAAATACAGTAATATTCATATAATTCAACTTATTCTGTTAGAAGTACTTTTGACTATTTTCTTTTTAGACTTTGTCAACTATTACTATATAATGATATAATGTTGAATATTCAAAATGAGAAATTATTTTTTAACTCCCATAATTCTATCCAGTTCCACCATAATTCTGTTATTTTAATGTTTGAAGATTGATAATTCATTAATACTTGATGATTCCTCAAAATTAATATAACTTCTTTTATTTTTTGTTTATTGTGGCAATGTTCAATTTGTATTATTTTTATGCTTTTATAATCAAATTGTTACAAGTTTTATTGTGATCAAATATAACAGATACTGAAGGTCTATTTTTATCTTTTCCTAATTGTTTATCATTTTGAAATCTTTTATATAAAGGCATATGGTCTTTTTTTTTCTAGTATACATCTAGACTCTCCGATGTGTTGTAAGCCACATTCACATATTAATTTCTACATAATACAATTTTGATTCAAATTTAACATTTTTGTTTTTAGAATTGTTAATTAATCTATTTGTATTATTTGTTGAAAAAAGAATAAAAGAACACATGCTATTATATAAAAGAGTTCAAAAAGATCAACAATTAGGAAAAGATGAAAATAGACCTTCACTACCTGTTATATTTTATCACAATAAAACTTGTAAATACAGACTTAAATTTAATTATAAAAAGATAAAAATTATACAAATTGAACGTTGCCACAATAAACGAAAAATAAAAGAAGCTATATTAATTTTGTGGAATCATCAAATATTAATGAATCATTAATCATCAAACATTAAAATAACAGAGTTGTGAGAAAACTGAATAGAATTATGGGAGTTATAAAATAATGTCTCATTTTGATTATTCAATACTATATCATTATTTCCATGGATCCATTTTTTTTTTTAACTATGTGTTCACTTTTTTATATACGTTTCCTTCTTGATACATTTAAACTTTCGTTTGGTTTTTTTTTTTATATAAATCTCTTTTAAAATAAAACTTCAAGTACTTTTTGAACAAATCTTTTCCAAATACATTTTAAATAATTCTAAGAACGGATATTTTAATATCAAAAACACTTCTATAACATAATCTTCTGGGTTCTTTCTTAAATTTTACACTCGAAAATATTTTTTTAAAAAATGTTACCTTTAGAAAGGATATAACATTTTACTCTTTTGAATATCATATTATATAAAATAATTCATGCAATATATGATTATCTTATTACCATTTAAAAAATAAATCTTGAATAAGCTTATAAATAATAATGCGTCTCCAATTTTTTCTTTAGACTCCGTATGATGTCCGAGCTGTGGTTTTTTATGTACCAAAACAGTTCTTCGGTGAAATATTAATAAAGCTGTATCAATAAATATTTCAAATATTTCTTCAGTATTACAATTTATATCCATTTTATTTCATAGTATATCCATTTTTTATTGCGTAGCTTAGGTTAAACTTTAGATAAAATAGGACTGATAAAGAACTTTTTAAAAATTTAACAAAGCATGTTAAATGAAATTATTAAAATATTTTTTAGTTTATACTCTCTTTTGCAAAAAATCTTTTTTTTAAATTATCAATTAGTTTTTTTTTTTTTGCAGATAAAGTTATAAGAAAGTACTAAAAAAAAAATTGACTAAAATAAAAAAAAAAAAATACTATCTCTTTGAGAGCTGCAAATATACCTTTCTTTAGTTTCAATACATTATTAATCTCCCCCGATAACTTAGTTACAACGATATTTATAGTCTGTATGAATACCTATTCCTATTGGTTAATTCTTACTTTAGTTTGAGAACAAATTTACATATTTTCAATTTATAGCAGAATTATATTTGAAAATAAAAAACTATGATGTAATGAACTTAAAATATTATTTAAAATATTACTTTTAAATAAATTATTATTTTATTAAAACTATTTAAACATTTAAAATAACTTTTAAAATAACCTTAATAACTTATTCCATTTCTTAATATTCAATTTATCTATTTTTATTTAAATAAAATATTTAATTTTTATATTATAACTGTATTCATCTTTATGATACTATTTAAAACATTACATCATTTAAATATGCAATAATGACAGTTAACTTAATATTTATTATTATTTGCTTTTATGATAAGCAATAATTCTATCCAATTCTATACTGCAATTTCAAAATATTTTAAACTTTGTTATTAATTCAAACACGCGTGTGTGCGAGAGCATACATTAAAAATCATGTGATTAATAACTTTGACAGACGATTTTCAATCTATTTCTCTGCCCAGATTTATAAAATTGATACACTTATTATATTATATAAAATAATTATAAAAAAATTTGGAAGAACAATTTAGAAAATATAGAATTAAATATAATTCTCACCATCATAAAGTTTATTTTTAAAATGTACGATATTAATTTTTGTTTATTAAATATGATTATAAATTTAAACACTGTATTTAGTAACTTATCAGTTTTAAACTATTAAAATCGAATTTATTAAATATACTTTTAATTTTTATAGCTGTGTTATTTAATATGGCCAGCTTTTACAACCATATGAAACAATATTTCAAGCTTTACATAATCATTTTTTAAATAATTCGCTATAATTTTATATACTACGTATTTGCTTTAGCCTCAAATTGTACTTTAAAGATATAATTGACTTAATATAATTAATGTATTAAAAGAACATATTCTAAATTTAAAATTTTTTAGTAATTGACCTGTTATGAATTATTACCGACCTATAGAAAAGGGCACAATATATATCAGACTATGCTTATTTATTATTTACATTTATAAAACTGAGTGTTAATATTACAAGTCCTTAAAAATAAGATATATTCTTTGTCCTACAATATATAGATACAATTTCCATATGATATAAGCCATATTTAAATTTTAACTAATATATAAATACTACACTCTATTTTCATCAATATTATTAAATGTACAATTAAATACATCAATACTTAAGGAATAGAAGCTGCTTATTCGTGGCTTTTTGAAAGAACTACTTCTAATATTATATATGTAAACTAATAAAATTGTGTACCATTTTTCCAAAAAAACCGTTAAATATTATTTGTAATAATATGTTCAAGCTTACAATGAATAACATTTAAAATGATTACATAGCTCAATTCTAAACATATTGCTACTTATTTACACGTAACATATATGAATAAATGAAATGCAAAATTCATCCACCCAGTAAACCTTCTAATACAGTTCAGTATTTACTTATTTTTAACTGGATTGCAGGAATATGTAAATAATTATTCTGCTTATTCATTAATATTTTACTTAAGATAAAAAAACACTTTATATAAATATATTTATAAATTTTGGCATTCTTACAAAAAAGATTATCTTTTTTAATCTAAATACGTCATGTGATATTTATACAACTTAATAACTAATAGAGTTGATCTTTTTTTAATTAAAATTAGTCTATGAATGTTAAAAAAATTTCAGTTGCTGGGAAACTTTTTACTTGTATAATGATTTAATAGACTGATAATATTTATGTTTTATTCAGAACCATTTTGGAAACTTCCGAGCAGTAAGCTTTTATATAATTACTTAAACTATCATCCTAAGGCTATTATTAAATATTTTTTTTTATAATCAGATGGTTATTTTCTTAGAAGATCACGTTTGAATATACACATTATGGCAGATTGAGACTCATTATTTCTTTCATTTGACCACACTGATTTTTTAATTTAGGAGCTGAGAATGATCTAAGAATTTTTATATTTTATGTCCATCATCCTAACCTGTATCACACACGGATAAAGTCATTGTTTATTCACTATTCTAGTCATATTCTAATGATTAAATTTTTTTATTAATGTAAAGATAAAATGATATCTATTGTATTTACAAATTAACATTATATGATTTGCTACTGTACAATTTGAATAAAATGAAGTACATTTAATATAAACATAAAAGTCAGTTTTATTTTGAATGGATTTTTTTTTCGAATTTGTTTAGATAATTAAAAATTATCTTACATTTTTTTGAAAATTGAATATAAACGTTAAAAAAATATACAATTAATAGAGTATAAGGTAAAAAATCATTCTTGTCACGAAACCTTTTTTTCTAATACTTTTCTCCCCAGTTCATTTACAAATGTCAAAATTTTCTGTACTCACAACTTTAACTCTCCTCTTCAGATAAATATATTAATAATTATTATTAATCATTCATTAAGGTAGACAATATCATATCACTTTTTACATAGATATATTTCAAATTCCAGTTAAAAATTAGTATATTTGGTTTTTAACTAAACATGAACACATGAAATAATTAAACTTCAACTCTATTTTTTTTATTTTGTGATATCTTTTTTAAATATATTTAAAATGTCTACTTTACCACACATTCTTGAAATATATGAATAATAACTTCTGAAGTAGAGAAATCTCATTTATTTTTTCCAAATGACTTTATACACATGTTTCAAGAATATGGAATTATCTAAAAATAAAAAGTAAAATAAAATTTATGTGTTTAAATTACTTATTATCCATCTTCAAAATATAAAATTAATGGAATAAATTTATCAAAATGTAATGCAATTAAAAAAAATCTTTTTTTTTTTAAATTTATTAAAATAATAAAAATAATAAGTAATACCTTATGTTATTTTTAGAAGTAAAGAAGGATATTTTAGAAAATAATATAGTTATAAAAAGCAATAATTACAACTATAAGAGTAAGAAAGTAAATATTTGAGTAAAAAAAACTAAATTTTCTCTTTATAAATTTTAATGTTTTATTTTTCAAAATAATTTTACTGCTAAACATTATTCACAGATATTATAAAAAATTGTATTATTATTACTATTTACTTTTACATTAGATTTATTATTGAATTGAAAAATCTAATTTTAAGGAATAGATTTGAATGTTTTTCTTAAAAATAAAAAGATTAATGGCTACTGGCTTATTATAAAGCTATATTGCAATGCCAAAAATTATTTGAAAGAAGATTTTATAATATTTGCAATTTCTTTAAAACAATTAAATACTACCTAGAAGACTAAATATATTTATTATTTGAACTCATAATTGTAAAGTATGCTATATTACTTTTAACATTAACATAATTTGATCAATAATTGAATTACTTGATGTATGTTTAATATTAAATTAAACAGGTGTGATTAATATATAATATTTTGGAGGAATGAACTCTTCAAAAGCCATTTATATAATTATATTATCAAGATGTTTAAATTAAATGTTATATAAATCACATTGGAAAATCCACCACTTAAATGCATATATATATATTTTAATAGTACAGATAGTTTGGTATTAATATGGGGAGGTAGGATTCATCATCATCTCCATTCAATAAATAAAATAGGAAATGGATATAGTGAGTAAAAGTAGAGAAATCAACATGGACTAAAACATATACAGTTATATTATAAACTACAAATTACCCAACATTACATATAAACAAATAATTCATCAATCAACTTTCAACGTTGTAATTTGATATAAAAGAGGTACACTGCATCAGACTACTTATCTAGCTACTGAAAAACATAGGACAGAAATATAAACAACTATTTAGATGCACATACCTAAATGCTTATCCATCACTCATAATAAAAATAATACTGGATACTGATACATGTTTATCATCATAAATTCTCTGGCTACATGGTATCCTTAGAATATCGGACAACTATAATTAAATTTCTAATAAGAAAAACAAAAATTCTGTGAATGGAATTTCAAGGGTGATACCTTTGTACCATCCAGAATTATTATCTGGATGTTCAAACACAAAAATAAATCTCTACATCTATATATCTAACCATTATGCTTTCTAAGAATGATAAGACTCTAGGAATTGTAACTGTAAATAAAAAAAACAAATATAACAGCTTATTATATTGGAAATAATTTTAATGGGATTAATTTTTTTTAAAAATCCCTAAAACACTAAACTGTAATGGAACCAAGTCACACTGCCAATTTATAGAACAGATAGTGGAGAATAATGACTTTAACACTAGAATATTTTTTAAACAATTATTTAAAAAATTAATTTAAAAAATGACAATATGATAATTTAAATGTATACATTAAAAGTATAGTTTTATATTTTTAAAAACTAACCTTCTGATTTTATTTTAAATTAATTAACTTTTGCTTTCATTATGTTATTTTCTTTTAAATAACAAAAGTTGAAAAACAGCTTTTTTTACAGAAATAAGTCCTTTGTATAATTTTGGAGGGGGGTTGAAATGAATTTTAAAAATGTGTTTGAAAAAAATTAAATTTAATAAAAATTAAATTTTTATTAGAATTTTGAAAGAAAAATCAAATAAATGAAAAAACATTTTCCATAAAAAAATGTTATCTTACTAAAATTATTCATTCTTGAATATTAATGTTTATCTTGCTGCTGTATGAAACACATGGAGGGGGGATGAATATTGTTAATAGATTCATTAGGACTTAGAGGTGAATATTTTAAAGTTCTTTTGATCTATTATTCATAAGAATTATTTACAAGTAATTACAGCAATCTGTTTAAATCAGTTAGCAGTTTGTTGGAATTTTTTTAATAAATTCAGCAGCAGTTCATTTTTAGCTATTTCTTCTCAGTTAGTGAAATAGATTATTTTTAAATATGTGATACAAAGATGTTTTTCATGCCAGATGGAAAATTGGAAAGACAATTGAAAGATTAGTGAACTTCTAAACAAATTTAGTTTAACTGCCCATGTTTATTAAGATAATAAAAGTTTTATAAATATATCAGTGAAAATAAGCAGTAGCAATAAGTAGTAGTGAGACATGGTGGCCATTTGAATATTATATGTATGTTTATTACCTTTGATTGATGTAGATCATTGCCATGGGGTTTTTTGAACATATAGTTTGATCTCCACACTTCACTTACATTTTGTATGCTGTATAGTGTTTTAGTCTGAAGAAAAACAATATATAATACTTGTTTTTGACTGTTGACTTACTTTTAGATGAATGCCACCAAAAGTAGAACACAAAGTATTACTTTTTAATAAAATAAATATAAATAAAATAATCACCTTAAATAAATTATATTAAAACTGATAAAGCATTTTTCCATTGTTTTAAAATATTCTCACACACTCTATTATTATTATTATTATTATTATTATTATTATTATTATTATTATTATTATTATTATTATTATTATTATTATTATTATTATTATTATTATTATTATTATTATTATTATTATTATTATTATTATTATTATTATTATTATTATTATTATTATTATTATTATTATTATTATTATTATTATTATTATTATTATTATTATTATTATTATTATTATTATAAAAAATAAATGACTATTAATATTCATCATCATCAATCATTATCAATCCACTGCATGATGAAGGTCTCTCCAAGTTCAATCCATCTCCAATTTTTAGCTTCTCCACATCACCCTTGCACACTTTTTTATTTCATCCATTTATCTCTCATGTGGTCTCTTTCTAGGTCTTTTACAATCTCTTCAAATCCAGTTTAAGATTTTAATTTTCCATATCTTATCATCTCTTCTAGCAATATGTCCAGCCCAACTCCACTTCAGTCTTAATTTTTTTCAATGTGGTCAGTAACACCTGTTTGTTCTCTTACCCTTATATTGCATTTGCGACCTCTTGTTACTCCCAACATGCATCTCTCCATACTTCTTTGAGTGCTCTGTAGTCTCTGTATTTCTCTTCTATTAAATGTCCACATCTCAGATCCATAAGTAAGAACTGGTAAACACATTTATTAAAAACCTTTCTTTTCAAACACATAGGCATATTTCCTTTTAGTATCAAGTTATTTCTACCAAAAGCACCCCAAACAAGTTTAATTCAATGATTAATTTCATCCATTATGTTTCCATCTGTATTAATAATTTGACCAAGGTATTTGTAACTGTTAACTTCTGCTAACTCATCATAATAAATTTTTATTTCATATTTTGAGAAAATACATTAAACATTACATTAGTCTTTTTAACATTTATCTTTAGTCCTACTTTCATATGATAACTCCTGCAATATTTGTTGCAGCTCTAAAGCATTATTTGTAAAAACAACTATATCATCTGCAAAATCTAAATGACTTAAATAATCTCCATTTACTTTCATTCCTTTAGCTTTCTATTTTAATCCACAAAATACTTCTTGCAGCACTGCTGTAAAAAGTTTTGGAGATATGGAGTCACCCTGTCTTACACCCATCTCAATGTTGACTTTCCCAGTATTATTATGTAATCTAATTGTTGCTGTTACATTTTTATAAATATTCTTTAAAATATGACAATATCCTGGATCAATACCTTGATGATTCAATGCTTTAATAATTGAAAAAATGTTTATAGAATCAAATGCCTTTTCATAATCTACAAATCCAAAGCATAATGGCAGTTCATATTCATTTGTTCTTTTTATAATTTCTTTTAATACATGGATATGATCTACTGTATAAAACCACTTTTAAATCCAACTTGTTCTCTTGGTTGGTGGGAATCCAATGTTCTCTGTAGACGAGTTGTAATTATCTTGGTTAAAACTTTGTATAAAAACTAATAAAAGGCTGATAGGTTTGTAATTTCTAATATCTTCTTTATCACATTTTTTAAATATTAATCTTAATACTGCATTCTTCCAATCATCTGGTAATCTTTATCATTTAGACATTTGGTATATAACTTTGCTATAAAAAAAAAATATTTCTTTACTTGCTTCTTTTAATATATCAATTATAATTCCATCATTACCTGGAGCCTTTTCTTTCTTCATACATTTAATTGCATGTCTCACTTCCTCATTTAAAATTCTGGGCAATTCAGAAGATGTACTAGATATAGGAGGGACTTGCTCTTTATTACTATATAATTCTTGATAAAAGTCTTCTACCTATTTCATGATGCCATCTCTCTTTTTAGTAATAATTCCATCTTTTACTTATTGCAGATATGAATTTCCTACCAATACCAAAATGTTGTTTTACACTCTTGAGACTTTTATTCTCTTCTACAGCTTTCCTAGTTTGTTCACAGTTATACTTTTTTATATCATTTTCAACTCTTTTCCACACTATTTTACAAAATTTGAGAAATTCAATTCTTTTTAATGCTTCATTTTTGTATATCTTCATATTCCTTCTTTTCTTCATAAATTCTCTAGTCTCAGTAGAAATTTTATTGGTCAATTGCTGCTTTTTTTTACCAGCTCTCTTTTTTGCAGTTTTTAAAGGTGTATTGGTTATTTTCATATTACTTTTATTCAAATCTGAATCGTGTTTACAATCTACGAATACTTGAAACCGATTTGTAAGTTCTAATTTAAATTCATTAGAATGTTTCTGAAGATTAGGAATATCAACTGTAAATATTGTTTTTCTTAATAATTTTTGTCTCTATAGTTTTGCATTAACATGTATCTTACACCTTACTAATCGATGATCACTTCCTGTGTTAAATTTATTAAGAACATTACAATCTTGAAATATGTATTTTCTGTTAGTCAAAATATAATCCAATTTTGCTGTACATTCATTTGGATGCTTCCATGTTCATTTCCTTCTAATAGTTTTTTCAAAAAAAGAATTCATAATATAAAGGTTTTTTTTTCTGCAAACTCCACAAGTCTATGTCCTCTTTCATTTCACTTACCATAACCAAAATTACCTACAGCACTTTCATCTTTTATTTGTTTACCAATTCTTGCATTAAAGTCTCCCATAACAATTTTAAAATGTTGTTTACTCTGATATAAAGCCTTTTGTACATCCATATAAAAATCTTCTACTACTTTATCATTATGAGAACTTGTTGGGGCATAAACCTGAATTATCTACATTTGGTATCTGCTATTAAGTTGTATAACTAATCTTGCCACTCTGTCTGATACACCATCAATCTCCACATTGTTATGTATTCCTAAATGTAAATATATTAGACATTCATTTTATTATTATATTTTAGCTGTCCCTTGTAAAAATATTTAAATGGAAAACAAATTATTAACTTAAATGATACAATTATAAATATTTTAAAAAATAATTCTTCCTGCAAATAAAGAAAATTGCTATATCAGATTTTAAAATATAAATACGATTGATATTATCAGAATATCAGTGACTTTTATAATTATGCACATTAGCTTTATTGATTAGTTTTGTATCTAACTAATATTTTTTTAAATCATGTATATTTTAAAGCATGCATATATCTATCTATCAACATCAATAGTATTCTGTCCCATGGCCAGGTCTAGAGAGTGATCATTTCATCAATTCATCTATTTTTTATTCCATTGTCCCATTGTCCAGTTCTTTAATTCTGTTTATCTCTTATATCATTGAACAATGTCTAACTGTTCTGCCCTTCATGCCCTCCATAACATTTTTCACTATACTATACTTCCTTCCTAATATATGTACAATCTACTTTCTGTTTCTAATTTTCTCAATCAATCTTATTTTTTCATTTCCTATTTACAAAACTTCTTCAGTTGTTATTCTGTTTATCAAATTTTTTTTTTCCATCCTTTCCTCCGCATTTCAAACACTTTCAATCTATTCTTAAATTTTATTACTCACTGTCTACACTTTATAAACAGACCATATATTATACTCCACACATAACATTTAATTCATCGTTTTCTTAATTCTCTCTTCAAAGGTTCACAAAATATTGTCTTTCTCTTAATAAATAAATACCTCTTTTGCCAATGCTATATTTTTTTAACTTCATCTTCACTCAACCAAATACCCAAATACTTAAATCCCTTTATCTGTTGAACTATGTTATCATGGATTTCAATTTGTAGGTTTTTTTTTTGTATTTCTCCCTAGTGATAAGTCCTTAGTTTTCTCAGCATTAATCTTCATCCCATACTTCTTCCAATTTATACAACATATTCTGAAGACACTTTTTATCCTTAGCTATAAGAGCAATACCATCAGTAAATCTTATACATTTTATTATTCTACCTCCAACATTTGTTCCTTCACAGTCTATTCATCATAATATATACATAATAATAATAAAATAATAAATATAATGATAATTAACTATTATATAGTCTTTCAAACTGCTAATGTAAACATTTGGGATTTATGGGATTTGAGTTGATGACATATGCTTCCATTATGCTTTTTTTTTTTATTATTTAATGGCAGTTGAAGGGGGGGGGGAGAAATTAATGAAAAGTATTTCTGCAGATTGAAAGACTGTATATAATAGTTAATGACTATTATATTTATTATTTTTACTATAGTTTTTAATTAACTGACATTTTATTTATATTATATACTGTAAATAGCTTAATGATGTAAAAATAAAGACAATTAAGCTATTGTTAACAAAGATGATAATAATAATTTTTATTCAATTCACTAAGTAATAATAATTTACAAACAATCATAAAAATGTTCCAAATAAGAATAATATTGAGTGAAGTAGCTTACAATATAACAATTAAGAAAAATTAAATACAAGAATAACAATAAATATGTCACTAGCATAATTCAAGCACAAAAATAAAATATTTAGTTTCAAATAATTAAACAAACATATGTAAACACATAAAAATATGAAAAAATTAATTTAACAATGTTAATAATTTAATACATAAATATAAGTACCTATATTTTTTCTTTCTAAATCTTGTTTTACTATATGCACCATTTCTTTTTATATTTATATATTATAATATCTTTTCTGTAACATCTTTCCTATTTTCTATCATTTTAGAGAAATACTTATTAATAAAATATTTTTAATAATGTATTAATTTATTAAACAATATTGACATTTTGTACATACAATCAATGTCATAACACTTATTGAAAGCCAAATAAATATATAAAATTTGTTGAATTTAAAGACCACTCATATATAAATATGTTAAATAACTTAGAATTTAAATATAATACCATCTATTAGACTTCATAAAAAAGATTGATTAAATCATTTGAAATTTACACCCAAAGCAGTTTATAAATGAATTTTTTTACCACAAATATCAAGAATTATCTTATAAATGGCATTGACAAGCAATATCAAACTATTAAATAAAAAAATAAGGTCTATCAAAAATAATGTGCATGCTATAATTTGTAAGACTAAGAAGACGTTGTAATTTAAAATACTCTGATAATAGACAATATAAAAATAAAAAAATTGAAGTTGAGGTAAAAAAAAAAAACATTAATTAGTTGTAAAATGAATATTGTACATATTATTTAGTGTGCAAAATATATTTATTAGAAATGGGAAAATTGAAAGAACAAGATATATATATATTTAAAGTATTGCTTTTGTTTTGCTCTAGTTTATCAATAGATATTTATTTACCAATCCATTATTAATTAGAACTAAATATTCATTTACTAGTTTCAAGATATCTAAATGAAGCAGCATTATAAGACATGTCAATATCATTTGCAAAATCATAAATCTTGAATTCCAACTGCTGTGGAATATATCCTTAAATATAAATTAAAATCATGTTTAATTATAAATATTCTATTAAAAATGTAAATTGTATTTGGCGTGATTATTATCTTTTAAATAACTTTCTAATCAATGATCAACAGAAAACAGACACAGTTTACTCAAATTTTATGAAAAATCGATTCAAATGTTTTAGATAAGTCTAGATATATACTTAAATTCCTGATATCATTATTTTAAAATGATATAATGGTTAAAATCATTCTCGATATTTTCACCAAAATAAAACCATGTTGATAAGCAGATAATATTTTATTTGCAATCAAAAATAACATTTTTTTTTCTTAACCATTTCAAACAATTGAAACGATAAAGACTGGTCTATACTTTTTCATAAGCAAAGAATCGCCCTTTTTAAAGATCTGTGTAAAACATTAAATATCATATATACTGGAAATGAATCAATACTTAACAAATTAAATTTAAATATATATATAAAATTTGATTTATTATCTTCTAAAATTTTGATTTTAAGCGATCTAATTTAGCAGTAGGAACAATTTTTAAACAGCCAATTGAATAACACAAGTAAGAATCTGAAATCCAGCATTAAAAAAATTAAGCATAAATAAGATTACAAATTCTGTATTAGTATACCATCTAATAATAATGATGATGATGATGATAATAATAATATTGAAATACAAGTATAGTGTAAATGAAATTAACAGGGATTTAAATCTAGACTTTAAAGCTCCCTACAATCATTGGTTATATTGGATAGAGTGGATGACATCAAGACCAAATCTTTTTTTTTTTTTTAAATGTAATTGGCCGAATATATATTTATAACTCGTGTTATGATGCTTACATAGTTGCTATAAATTAATGTCTATAATTTATAAAGAGTACATATATGTCAGAGTCTAACATTAATGGAAGTAGCAAATAAAAGGCAATAAATAAAAAACAGAATAGTTGTTTCAAATCTTGTTTCTATAGATTCTGAATTATATGTTGCCAGTACTTACATAAACGTTTTCACTCTAAAAAGAAAAACCTGTCGATTCATAGTAATAATAATAAAATATAACAGTAACTAGAAGCAACATTCTAAATCTAAATAAAAGATAGCATAATTAAAACTTTTAAATTCTAATTTAAAATTCACAATAGATCGAAAAATATTATTATAATTGTTACAAATAATATATATATAAATTATTTCATTTCATTACATCATTGTTTGATTTCGTTTGTATCTTTTTGCGCACTTTTGTTTTATATAAATGAATGATAATGAGTTTCTAAATTGCAACAATTACTTTCTTAGCACTTTTGCATGTTTGAACGATTTGCAAATTAAAGAGAAATATACAATCAAACTTTCACGAGTTTTAAATTTGAATACCCCCCTCCCGCACCTTCAGCTTTATACACCTTTTAGTTCCTCCATAGAAAGTATATAATTTTAATAGGTTATGTCGATTGATTTAGATTTTTTTTGTACTTTCAGCCTCAACTTCCTTTATAACCGACCAGCCAAAGTACGATTGGTAATGATGGAAAACTGATTTTAAAAGAAACTTTTATTGTAGTTATCAAATAAATATTGTATTTTTTCCTGATGAATTAATTAATCACCTTTTAGCTGATGAGAAGTAGAATATGTCTGTTTCCTCTATATTTGTACAAATCTATTTTAAATTTCAAGTAGTTGAAGATAGTTTTTGATCTTTTTCTTTATTGCAACGTATTTTGTTCCAAGTTTTGAACGATCACACACATCATCTTTACTTCCAAGGACTTCAGGTGACTGACAATTAATATTTATCTAAAATTAACTAAAATTGTTTATTTTATGAGATGACCCAGACAAGTCTAAGAAAAAATGCATATTTACAAAAATATTTAAGAATACGCAAGATAAAATCAAAAAGAAAAGGTAATTTATTAAATATATGTATTTAAAGTATTAGTGAATGATAATTTATATATATATTTTAAAGGCATGTTTTAAACAAATAGGTTATTTTTTATTTTTTTATTTTCCATATGTTTATTTATATATATATTTAAATCATCCATAAGAAGGAAAAACCGGTTGGAATTGTATGTCCATAATATGGAGATGCGACTGATACGGGTGCAATCGATAACATGAAAGAGACTAATTCTAACTTAACTTACACTTTGCAATACATACAAGTTTTATATTTTTCCACATACGTTAAAACGGTCCTATACTTTAATAATAGATTCACATTTAAATAAAACACAAATTATATGTACTTAGACCCTATCGTAAGACAAGCTAATAATAACTGCGTATTTATTGAATCTTAGCGCTTTTAAGGTTTGCGTGTGGCCTTATATTCGTAGCATTGGGATTTATGTGGGCGGATGCTTATACGTATATGAAGTAAATGTATGTTAATGTATGTAAATTATATGTTTCATTTGGGAAGCGTATTCATTCCTATTTATGGCATTAGAGTTGTTGGCTATATGCCATGCCTCTTTGATTTTGTGCTTAGCATTGCTTTGCTCAATACACGCAATGTTGACATCTGTAGACGCAAATGTATGCCAATTGAATTTTGGTTATCAAGAAAGATAGAATTGTGCTCAGGATTGTTCATGGCTTTTTTGTAGAGGTATTTGGTGAGAAGTTCTAGTAGATGGGGCAGTGTGTGGCTCATCATAGTAGATAGAGCTGCATCCTGCTTGGAGCATGCGATTTTATATACAATGTGAAAGATTTGATCATTAGGGAGTCTATCTTTAGAATTATTTATTGTAGAAGAAGTGTGATAACTTATTCAATGACTTTATGAGCAGATTTTAGTTAAATTTTTGGCTATGCATTATATGTATGGGAGCAGTATCCACAGCATGCCACCTTTGGATGAGTTTGTTCATATTTTATTATAAAATTTGTTGACTTTCTTAGTAGGATTTATATATCTGAAGCTTATCCTAATTAGTTCATTTAGGTATTGCTCGATGTTAGCTTTACGGGTAGCTTTGTGCTTGCAGAAATGGTGTTTTCTGTACAGGAAAGATGAAAACCAATATAATTATGAGTCTTGGGAGAGATGCATTTGAGTGAATGTAACCTCTTATTTCTATTGATATGGCATACATTTTGTAGATAAAATGAAACTTCTCTCTCTAGACCTGAATGTCGAGATATTTTGATTCCTTTTGCTGGTCTGCCCATTCAATTATCCAGGCTTCAAATGTATAGATCTTACTAGGATAGTCAATAAATTCCGCAACAAGATAAAAGCAAACCTGCACAAAGATGACAAGCTGTCAATTCTGCTCCCATACTTACAACACATAGCCAAACATTTAACTAAAATATGCTCACTAATCCATCAACTAAGCTAGTGCACTCCTTGTGCAGTAAATAGACTCTTATTTAAATTCTAAAGATAGACTTCTTAATAAACAAACTCCTCACATGGTATATAAGATTAAATATCCCCATTCAGTATGCAGCTCAATCTACTATGGTGAGTTATGCACTGGACTGTCTACCAAGATATTCTCTCAATACAAATAGCATTCCAAAAAAGCTATAAACAACTCTAAGAACAAGTCAATATTACTTGAATGCTTACTTGAATGCAATGGGCCACACATTTTAGCCCACAACTGCCAACACCATATGTATCAAAACAATGCCAAGCATAAAATCAAAGAGGAATGGCATATAACCAATAACCCTCACACCATGAATAGGAAGAAATCCTCCTCCCTGTCAAAAGATAAGCCATATTATTTGTGTAGATTTACATAAATTTACTGCATATGTATATACACACCTGCCTATGTGAATCCCAATTCTATAAATATGAGACCACATATAGCCCTCAAAAGTGCTATGCTTCAGTAAATACATAGTTATTAGCTTTTCTTAATATAGCACCTAAGTGCAAATAAATGACAGTGATGAATATATTTGCTTAACTATAAAAATTAAAACCAAAACAGCATCAATGAATGGACAATCTAGCGTTATAAACAGGCTGCCCATTGATGGCGATGAATATTGTAGCATCCTGAATTAAACTTTAGATAAGCATTATCATATTTTATAAATAAAAAAAACTATAGTCATGATTTTATATGTTAATAAATGTTTAAAGTTGTCAAGTGATGTTTATCTTAATTTTGTAATTATTAAAGACACCTCCAAATATGAACTAGGAATTTACAATTTTTTTTATATAAATAATACACATTAAATTTAATATCTTACTTTAAATATTTATACATTTGAAGACTTATATTTTAATAAAAGACAGTAATGTTTTGTCTATCTACATACTTTAGATAAGTAAATAATAAATTGCATTCCCATGTATGTTTATAAATATATGTGCATGTATGAATTACTGGGGTAAATTTAAAATCACATGTATATTTTGAAAGGTTATATTTTTATTAAAGATATATTATGTGTAATAATCTTTCCCTAAAACAAATAAGTGTATTTTATTTTAAAAGAAAACATGTTGTTTGGGATGAGTTTGTACATAAAACTCTAGTAAAGGGAAATAATTTTTTAAGTAAAACGTGTAAATTTTGAATTACATATTAATAATAATGCTATCTAGGTTGCTGACATTAATAAGCAAAGGATATAAATTGTGATGATTTGACTTGGGAGGCTCTTTTACCATTTGACTCTCTCTATATATGATGTATAGCTATCAGTTCAGTTCAACATTATTTTTTTTAATGCTTTATGTACACAGCAATGTGAAGATCTAAATAGGAAATTGATGTTTGCTTCAAAGATAATTTAGTCTTTGAGAGGTATCTGAAATAACAACTAAACATGGAAATTATTTATTAGAGCATTCTAGGAAAGAAAAGTTTTTTAAATGATTATTTAAAACCAAGTTAATTGATATTTATGTGTGTCAACAAATCAATAATTTATCACAGCTCAAACTATAATAATTTACCAAATGAAATAATTATAAGTTTTAAAAATAATGCTGGAAAAGTTTGATCTACTGTGTAAATTAATATATAAATATGTATGTATCTAATACAATCAAATATATATATAACTTTTTAAAAATTATAACTTCAAATTGTACAAATATAAATTCAAAATAATCATTAATTATTTTATAAGAAAATTGTACTTGTTACTTAACTTCAGCAGTGTGAAATCTTGCCAAGAATCATTAAGAATTATTACTTTGCTAAATAAACTTCAGATATTTTAAAAGGAAACAAACTCTTTTAGGAATTATTGTATTTTAAATATTTCATAAATTCTCTTTGTGGATTTGTGCATTAGATAAAAAATGATTTAAAGACTGGAGAACTCTTTGTAATAAATATTGCTTGCTGTTCATGCAAGTTGTATATTTTATTTATGTATTTATTATTTGATTTAATATTTGTTTTTGTTTTAAAGGGTCATTTAATATATATATGTGTGTGAAAGTGAACATATAAGTATGTAAATTAACCAAAAAAAAAAAATTAATAGATAACTTTAGATTTACATTTAAGTCATCATAATAAACTCTATTTAATAATTTGCTTTGTTTGCTGATAAATGCTCAGTAAATAAATTGTAACAAATTTATTTTATATATATATTGCCTATATGAGACAATAAATGCTATTTTCTTTAAAGTTTTTCAAAATGTATAATGTCTTAGCACTATCTAACATTTCAAACAGATATAATATTTTATAGTACATTGATTTAAATTATTAAGTATATTAACCAATATTTTATTTATTAATTTTGTAAATATAGTTATTTATTAAATTCAAGTTAAGAGACATTTAAATTAGTAAATATATGATATAGTAATCATAATTTGGAGTCTCATTGCAAAATAAAGATATAAAATTTAATTAACAAAATAAATAGTCAAAATAAGAGTCATAGATCACATGACCCTATCTCTCAAGCTTGTAAGTTATAAACAATGAGGATTGCCAATTTCTCTTAAGCTTGTAAGTTATAAACAATGAGGATTGCCAAATCCTCTACAAGCTTTGTGATAAATGCTTAGCCAGAGCTAGCACTTAAAATATCTCTGTCAGAAACCCCTCCCCAAACCCCTGACCATAGTTTCGTGCTTTGGCACTCTTATTACTGTACATAAATTCAATAATTATTAAAAATGAATATCAATTTATGTGATGCAAACATAAAAGCTAGTCAATAAATTATTCATGATAAAATTTTATATACGCATCAAGTTTAAATAATTATACTCATTCTTTAGTACTAGTATGAATTTTTAGCTTATAGCAACAAAAATGTATTTTATGAATTAATGCCAATATAAACTATTAATTAATATATCTGTCATAATTTTCCAAATAAATTATTTTATATTGTGTGTACAATACTGGCATCCAATTGCATTGATATTTAGTATATAAATATTCATAAATGTAAACTTCATTCAATATAGATTTTGGATTATTATATTGGTAGAGTTTGAATATAATTGTTATTTAAATTTATATCACTATAGATCTGGTTTCCCTAATTTGTACTGCCTATTAATTTTAGGTAGCTTATTTTCATTATTGTAGATTTAGTGTTGTATAATTATTACTATTATAGATTTGGCTTTACTCAATTTGTGTGACATATAAATCTTCCATATGCTCAATTTATTGTTACAGATTTTAGTATTCATATATATTGTTATTTTATTATACTAAACAGATTAACTAAAGCTTTCCTTATTTTTGTAATATTACAGATTTAGTTTGTCCACTTGGAGCATTAATAAAAGAAATTCCCATGTTCTCATTTTTATACCAATACAGATTTGGCATTCAGAGTTAAGACTTATAAATAGAATCTCTTAATATTTTTCTTCTGTTACAGATATGACACCTCAACTCATGGAGTGTAGCAAAGCTTTTCTCATTGTTCTCATTTTTCTTCTGTTACAATATATATAATGTAGAGAATTTGAACACAGGCTATCATGTTGCTTCAGCCATCCACTTTATCTCTTACAACCAATACACATGATTACCCACATGTGAAAAAGATAAATGACCACCATTATATGTATTTCATGCTCAACTAGGACTTACCATCTTTCACACATATCTATAATCAATGCTTGGTTTATATTAAGATAGAAAATCTTCACACTTTAATGGGCAGGCATCAATCCATTTCATCCTCCAATTCTTCAGCCATCCATACAACTGAAAATCTGATGATGGAACACCTAAATCCCTTGTTAATGTGAATATTGCCATTCCCATGTTGACTTTGTCAATCTGACCCCAGATGGACTCAGTATACAGGCCAAATTTATTATTTTATATATCTGGAGTCTAGACATAATATAGGGAATTTAAACACAGTCTGTCAAGCTCCCTTCAGCTATTCACTCTATCTCTTACAACTGATACACTTGACCACACACATTAAAAAAAAAAAACTGACTTGGTTGAACCAGCACTCATCAGTTGGTCGAGATCACCATCTCCCATACATATATAATTCACTAAACATCTTTATGCTTACAAAAGCTGTTTACACAGAGACAAAACTTTTCATACAGTAGTGCCACTCAGTCCAAGCCAAAGTAATTAGTGGATGCGAGAAGGTTTGTGCATAAAATCCCTATCTAGTGCCTACTCATGCAACATTCTTGGATCCATTGATTATTCTGACTTGCACTGAGTGGTGCCTATGTATGGAGAGTTTAATATCTGTGCATATATATTATAATGTTTTCCATTTTGCTAGGCCTCTACACGCTAATATAAATTGCACACGAGTTGATCAAGCTATGACAAAAAAAAAGAAAGTTGTATTTCTATTCTAAAAACATAGCTATATTTCCTGATCAACTCGGCCTATTAATAGTTGAGAATTATGCTATTGATGAAATCAGCTTTTAATTTATTTAATATGGGTGCCAGGACCTTTTATTCTAAAGAGACCACTGAAATAGTAAAATAACGTCTCACGAATAAAAAAAAGAAAAAATACTTTTAACTTAATCGGTATTGCATAATACCGTAACGAGAATTATTTTTTTAAGATTATTATTCCTGGGCTTATTCAAACATATTGGCAAAGGTAAATTACGTTTTAAATCTTATTAAACTAATAACAAATTAATAAAAAAAATAATAACTATTATTAATAACGCACAATGAAAAAGGTTGATAAAAGTAAAATCTCTTTTATTCCAACAACTAAAAATATTTGTAAGTTAAATTACGAATTAACTAAACTGGAGAGAACATGAATCAATTTATAAAAAACAGTTGGATAAAGTAATTTAATAATGTTCACTTATTACAATTCATTTCCAAGATCTTGTATAAAATTATTTAAACGAAAGTCTCTTTAATAAGAAAATTAATGTCTATATCGGGATTATTTTAAGACTTGTTTGCAAATGCTTAATTTTGGTCACAATCAGGAATAAGTAGTCTTAACTTATCGGTAAGTTTTGTGAATTCACGAAGATTGTAGCTTACTATGCATAGTTTTTTTTGAGTTAGAAATGAGCTCGGCCATTAATGATAAATTGATCTTGGTGCTGATTCCATAGGCTAGTCATGTAAACTTCTCTGGTGTCCATCATGTACCGATGTCAGCTAAAGCTCCGGTCTACTCTCGTATGAAGAACTTTTTCATTGTAGAGTGGTCTGGATTCTTTAACCCAAAACCAACCAAAAGAATATCAGGCAAACCAAAACGTTCCTCCAACCGAATCCCTCCTTTTTATACTAGAGGTCCAGTTTTCGGACTTCTGCGCATGCTATTATCATGGCATTTTGTGTTTATAATCTTATACAGTCTTTATCATTTTTCAATTACTAAGGTCTCACATTTTTATCAAGTTTTTCGGCCATGTTTAATTAGCTAAAATATTTTTCTTTTAGCATATCTTTTTACTTGCTTTTGGAATTCGTTTGTTCTCTCCAATTCTACTTTTATTTCCAATTACATAAAAAAAAAAAAAATACGAAAGAATAATTTAACTTTCACTGTACGTTTTTTTTTTTTAAAAAAAAAAAAAAGTAGTCAAAAAAAAAAATCTAAATTTACTTTTATTTTTTTAACTTTTATCAAATGCCAATATATTTGCAACGTATATAAATAAATGTTACAATACCACCAGCGCTAGGAGATGAGAATAAAATAGGGGTTTACACTAATTTTATTCTTAAGTTTTTAAATTCATATTCGTGTGTTTTTTTTTTGTAGTAGCATGCTGATATATTCCGTAGATTCATTCACAAGCGACGTTCGGCTTTATCGCCCACTTTTAGGTCTAACACAGCGGGAATGGAAAATATTTCACATTCATCTGTATCCTTTCTGCTTAAGTGTAATAGTAATGATAAGAAGCCCAAGTTATAAACACTAATGAGTGTTGCTCATTGTTTTGAGTCTTACAGGCTCGCAGCAACTTGATCCAACTTGATCCGCCTTCCCCTTTATTGGGATCCCTGCTAGAAATAGTCTGATGGGCATATAAAGATGGTCTTATGTTAATATACTGCGTACTAGGACTCGGAGCTATGTTTTTCCCCTCTTCAGTAACCGGTCAAATACTTGTGACTTACGTCTACATCAACCACGATCGTGTTTTATTTAAGACATATCAAAAAAAATATACATACATTTTTTTCTTTCTGGAAGTCATATTAAAAAAATATTTTTTTATATTTTAATAATCAGGGTTTAATTAGTTAGTTAGTTTTTATAATTTTTTTTTTTTAAACTACTATTTATTTTCCGGCTGGGAATTTTTTTTGGGTCAATGTTGTAACGTTCTTTATCAGTACAACTTATCTCAGGTTGTGGTAGTTAAATCGAAGCCCGAGTTGGGTAAGCCATTATAACGTTTTCCATTTAGCTAGGCCTCTACATGCTAATATAAACTGTGTGCGAGTTGATCAAGCTATGACAAAAAAGAAGAAAGTTGTATTTCTATTCTAAAAACAAAGCTATATTTCCTGATCAACTCGGCCTATTAATAGTTAAGAATTATGCTATTGATGAAATCAGCTTTTAATTTATTTAATATTGGTGCCAGGACCTTTTATTCTAAAGAGTCTGCTGAAATAGTCAAATAACGTCTCACGAATAAAAAAAAGAAAAAATATTTTTAACTTAATCGGTATTGCATCATACCGTAAAGAGAATTATTTTGTTAAGATTATTATTCCTGGGCTTATTCAAACATATTGGCAAAGGTAAATTACGTTTTAAATCTTATTAAACTAATAATAAATTAATAAAAAAATAATAACTATTATTAATAACGCACAATGAAAAAGGTTGATAAAAGTAAAATCTCTTTTATTCCAACAACTAAAAATATTTGTAAGTTAAATTACGAAGTAACTAAACTGGAGAGAACATGAATCAATTTTTAAAAAGAGTTGGATAAAGTAATTTAATAATGCTCACTTATTACAATTCATTTCCAAGATCTTGTATAAAATTATTTAAATGAAAGTCTCTTTAATAAGAAAATTAATGTCTGTATCGGGATTATTTTAAGACTTGTTTGCAAATGCTTAATTTTGGTCACAATCAGGAATAAGTAGTCTTAACTTACCGGTAAGTTTTGTGAATTCACGAAGATTGTAGCTTACTATTGTACCAGTCAAAACAGTATGCTCACTTAACAAGGTTCCAAATCCTAAGCAAAAGTACCTCGAATCCGATCATGCTCGAGATACACAGGTCTGGAACAATCCTGAATTCTAACCTATTTGCCTATTCTTCGAATCTCTGACCTAATGAACAACAATTCTGATGACACAGTAAAATTATTTTAAATCCGTGCCCATAAGCAGAGCGGTGGAGCATAAGATCAGACTGATGATGATGATCGAGGTCGGAGTAGCCCAGGAATTACATTTATTATACTTATTTATTAATGCTAAGCTCTTAGCCAACGAAAATAGTTCTAAATATTAACTATAAACTAATAATTCAAAACAAACCAGGATTTACATGAATATATATATTTAATAAATGTAGAAAACGCATATATATGTTACAAAATTGTTTCACGCTTGGAGGGATCTTATACATTTTGAAAACTTGGGATTTGTTTCATAAAATCCCCATTACATCAATAATTGAATAAATACCATTTTATAGAATGTGTTATAAGTTGTGCGGGGTTAATATGTCAATTTACAAGTGTTTACAAATAAAATGTTGTGGATGTACAAACAATCTACAAGATCGGAACGGATTCGGATTACAGAAAGATACACGATAATTTAACATTAATCATTTTGACAAATAAATATAAATGTACGGTCTCAATCATTTATTTACAATCTTAAAATCATCACATATGTTTGATAGGCATTGTTTGGACATAGCGTCTCTAGACTAAGTATACATAAGGAACAAACAATGCGCAATATTTACGAGAATGAATTATACAAATTGATTTACGTCTCTGGGAATCGATAAAGCTTTTTAAAGAAAAGCAGTTTTTAGATCAACATACTGAACGTATTTTACGAAATGAATCTTTATCTTTAACACATCATTGCGACTTTACTAAGATTAGACAAATGATCAAGTTAATAAGCAAAGTAACGGTACTAGCATACAATAACGAAAATAAGGCCTCAGGGCGATTGTGGATATTTCATCATTTAAAAGAATACTTTGAAATGAACTTAGATTGGACATGTCCGCACCTTCTGGCGGAGCGATATCAAAGTAGAGGCTGAGAATGAGACCCCAGATCATTATGTACTGCCATCTCCAGCACATAATCCTCTTAAACTTTACATTCAACAGAGAGTAGCGTCTCTGGTTAGGAACGATTTTGAAAAGAAGGACGGGAGCTTCATGCTTTCGACATCCCCAATAATAAAACGATCAAGAAATGGAAAGATAAAATATCAGAAAAGAAAATATATGCCAGCAGCGTTTCTATAATTTTATAATATCATTTAAAGTTTGAAAATGGTCTAACCTCTCGCGCAATAATCTGTTTCCAATTCTGAGTCATTTATCTAATCATAATGAATAATAACGCTTCTATTTACAATATTATTAAACTGACCACATTTATATTTAAAGAATCGATTCCCAAATACGTATTAACTGGTGGAATTTGCCCTTCAGGCACCAGCAAAAAGGAATGGATTAATTATAAGAAAGTTCACGATCTTTTTAAAATAGAAAATTAAAGCAAAATTCATCCACAGTAAAAGTTTTTAATTTACTTTAAGAGTAACGAATTTAAAATGAAACCAAACTCGCGAGCAATTTCTATTTAATATAGACAAAACTCTATTGATAAGTTTTAAATAAAGCCCACCCTTTTCCCAAGTAAAACAATTATTTCCCCCCTTACTCGCGAATTTAGCGATTTTGGCACATTAAAGAAAATAAATTATATCTATACATTAAACAAAGTATATGAAATCTTAATGGAATCACACACATTTATATATAATTTAATTAAGCGTGAAAGGTAAGTTAAAATACATGATATTAATAAAAGATTACTGAGAGAGAGTTTAAAAGCAAAATTAACAGAAGCTTATAAAACAATATATAAATTAAGACATGACGGTTGAACTATAGATTACAAAAGTATTGACTTATAAAGGCAGTTCTATGTTAAAAGGTTACCTAAGAAAAAAAAAACAGCATGGCGGCGTCATTAGCAATCAGCAGTCGGAAGCAATCATGTTGTATGGTCGGCCAGATGGAACATGGCACTTGTAGGCAGACAGTTCTTCGAGAGAAGAAGAAAAAGGTGCTAGATTCCACTACTCAAAATTCATCGCGCAGAACTTGCATTGGCTTCTTAAAAGTAATTAACTCAACTGACTAAACTCCTCTGAACTTAACTACGAACTGAAGGTAAACTGAACTGACTTCCTTTGTTCTGTGGTCCCTTTTATAACATTTTAATACTGCCCAGAATGCAATCTCACCTACCAACCTTATCTCTGTAATCCCTTTAAAAAAAGCAACATTTAATTAGCAAAATATTTTCAGTTGATAAGGCCTGAAATACCATTTTTAACTGTTTTGAAAGATTTGAAAACAACTGATAAACAATTTGTTTTTTGGATTGTAATTAAGATTTATAAATTTTAATTATAGACAACGATTTGACCAAAGATAATTTCAGTATTTCAAGCCTTCCCCATTTTTTCTTTGTTGTTACATTAAATGCACACAGATATAAAAATAATTACAAATGTATTTTCCAGCAATAAAATTATTGCTTTAGTCAAAATATATATACGCATCACTCAAACTACTGTTTCATTTTTACTAAACAAAGATTAATTTCACTAATCTTTAGAATGATTCGGCATACAGTGTGTGAGTGAATAGCATATATTTATAGCAGGGTCTAAATTGCGGACCCCTAGGAGGTTAGTGTAGATGGTGACACATGAAGCATCGATGATGATTAGACATCAATTGGTTCATTATGCATAGTTTTTTTTTGAGTTAGAAATGAGCTCGGCCATTAGTGATAAATTGATCTTGGTGCTGATTCCATAGGCTAGTCGTGTAAGCTTCTCTGGTGTCTATCATGTACCTATGTCAGCTAAAGCTCCGATCTATTCTCGTATGAAGAACTTTTTCATCTTAGAGTGGTCTGAATTCTTTAACCCAAAACCAACCAAAAGAATATCAGGCAAACCAAAACGTTCCTCCAACCGAATCCCTCCTTTTTATACTAGAGGTCCAGTTTTCAGACCTCTGCGCATGCTATTATCATGGCGTTTTGTGTTTATAATCTTATACAGTCTTTATCATTTTTCAATTACTAAGTTCTCATTTTTTTATCAAGTTTTTCGGCCATGTTTAATTAGCTAAAATATTTTTCTTTTAGCTTCTCTTTTTACTTGCTTTTGGAATTCTTTTGTTCTCTCCAATTCTACTTTTATTTCCAATTACATAAAAAAAAATACGACATTGTACGTTATTTTTTTTTTAAAAAAAAAATTAGTCAAAAAAAAATCTAAATTTACTTTTATTTTTTTAACTTTTACCAAATGCCAATATATTTGCAAGGTATATAAATAAACGTTACAATATAATCAGGGCTGGGTTTATATTAAGATAGCAAATCTTCACACTTTAATGGACAGACTTCAATCTACTCTACTCTAATTTTTCAGCCATCCATACCACTGAAAATATGATGATGGAACACCCAAATCCCTTGTTAATGCCAATATTACAGGTTCTGCATGAAATATGTATATTCAATATCATTTATTTATTTCACATGTGTGTGGTCATGTGTATCGGTTGTAAGAGATAGAGTGGATACTGAAAGGAGCTTGAAGTCTGTGTTCAAATTCTCTATATTACATCTAGACTCCAAATGTATAAAATATACTTGCATTTAATATGTATATATAACAAACAATTTAACGGTAAAAAATATATTTTAAATTCTTGAATAGCGCCTTCAATTATGAAGTTATTAAGAGTCAAGTTGCAAATACGGCCATACTCAGCTTATGGAAATTTAAGTAACATTAAAATTTGAAATTCATTTAAAGCTGACGGGGATATATTTTTTACCGTTAAATTGTTTGTTTGTATATTATATATATAATGGGTATTATATTTTTATATTTAATAGATGTATATAATTTAGAAAAGAAATAAATCCATATGAATAATAATAATAATAGGACTTCAACTATTAATTTGAATTATTTAACTGAATGTAATCTTTTGTCTAATTCTCATTAATCATTTCTAATTATTATTAATCATAAACATTTATCAACACAAGTGTGACATTATGTTTAAAGATGCCTGAGATTATTTTATATTTATTATAAGGCTTATTATAATACAATTAACTAGTAGTTTAATTATTTTATATATTATTAAATATAAATAGTTAAATAAATAAGCAGGAAAAGTGTGTGCTTTCCAACACATATTACAGAGGAATCTGCGAATCCAGCACTTATTGATAAAACTGAAAAAAAGAAAAATTAATTACACACAAAAAATTTGTAATTATTTGCAGAATGAAATTTAGACATTTAACTACAAGTATTAAAGTTTTATTTCTCAAAAAGGTAAAGTTTCAACTCCAAATTGTAAATATTTTTTTTTTAAAAAGTCTATAAGTATAAAAGTTAAAATGCAAACCAAGAATGAAATATATTATTGGTTATACAGGTTAAACCATGAAATAAACAAACTTCTTTTGAAACTCTATTTAGCATTATTATTTTACAAAAAAATTAAACTGAATCATCTTTTTTTTTTTTTAAAGTGTCATAGCATCGGCCGGGACGCGAACCCGCGACGCGGGCAACTGCCTGCAAGTGCAAGGTGGTCGCGCTGATCTCTCGACCATCAATGCACGACAACTGTATCATCTTTGATAGAAATGAAGATCATAAATATTTGAAATGTCTCTTTGTAATTACATTCTTGACAGATAAATTTCAAAGTAACCACTAGAAACCAGTTTTGTTCAATTCTTCAACATGATTATTACATATCTGCCTTAAGACAGATTTCTTCACAGAATATGATGTTCTCTTTACCAAAAATGCTAAAAGCCACACGTTTTATATGTAATTATATTATAGAATATTTTCATGGAAAATCTAGGTAACAAAAAAAAAAGATAATTGTAGATGAAAAAAAAAAGATAAATGTCTTTTTTAAACATTGTCATATATATCAAAAGTTATTTTTTTAAATTTTCATATTTTCTGTTAAAAAGGTTTTTTTATTTATTTAAGTTTAATTTTTTTAAAGTATTAAAAAAGAGAGAGATGGTTTAATTTTAAAAGAGCAAGATAAATCTTGTATTAAAAAAAGATAAAGTTAATTCTAAAGATCAAAATAACTTCTGTGTTAAAAAAGATGGAGAGCAAAGAAGAAACTCATTAATAATGAGTTTAAAGTTAAAAAGAAATGGCTAATTACTGTAGACAATAAAAAAATTTTTTTTTAACTATCACATAATTGTATCACAACTGTACAGATAAAGACAATTTACAGATAACGAGGTGAACAGACAGTTTAGATATTCCAATAGATAAGAGTGCTGTGATGTCACAAAGGTGAGCATATATATATATATAGTCAGGAAAAAGATATTTTTAGTGAGTATTAAGTATTATTGCTTCTGAGAACAAACTCATCATTTATATGTATTTGAGGTGAAATGCAGAGTTAAAAATCAATATATTTAATTTGAGGGTTGAGAGGCCATCTCAGAATGCTAGCACATCTGAAAATTTAAATAGAGAATGAAACCAAGAAGCATCCTATGGCTGATCTCCAAAGACCAAAGGGGAATACAATCTTGATATTGTCTCACATCTTCCATTGATGAATTTAAATAAAACATAGCGAATAAATGACTTCTGAAGAGAAGAAAAATACCTATTTATCTATTGGCATGACTACAAACAGAGCAGAAAAAGAAATGAAGAACCCATTGCAATTACTAAAGAAGTGTGCCTAAAGAAATGCAGAGAGTACACTGATTATTGTTGTCTAAGACCCATGTCAACATCATCATCATGGTAAATGAAGAAAAAATTACTAGCCTAAGCTTAAAATGAATTTTTCCAGCTAAACTGCTATAATCTCTATCTATGCCTTTTAAACAATAGCGTGTGGTAAATTTCAAATTTCTAATCTTTAATAAACCTTACTTGGAATAAAATTCATTAACTGAAATGGTTTCTACATTGGAATAAGAAGAAATGCTTGGTAATATGATTTTTTTAAAAATAATTCTGAACAATGTTTTATTATTATTATTAATTCCTATTTCTCTCTCTCTCTCTATATATATATATAGCCTTGAAATAAACAAGTTATTAAAAGAGGGGAGAGTCAGTAATGATGAATATTGACTATATAAAGATTATATTATTTATTTTATTATAATCATTATATATAATTTATATATATACATATTTTTTTAAAAGTTGTTGTCTTTTTGTTTATTAATTTTGGGTATTATGAAAAAAAAAAAGTTTTTTTGTCTATATATTATTCTTATTATATTTAAAGGTCTAATACAAGATTTATTCAATAGTGGAAAATAATACACACCATGATATGTATTGAAGCAGTTGGATCTAAGTTTGATCCTAGCTTCATGGTATCTCACATGTAGCCCACTTCAAACCCTAGTACTAACCATAAATTTCCGAATGCAATGGAGCTTTATACGTTCAATACACGCTAGTTTCCTTAAAAAACAGTATTATATAAACGTGTGTTAAAACTAACTAGTTTAATATTTAAACTAATCAATGTCATTAATAAATTCATGATAAAATTATTCATGAAAACACATATATTATAACTGTGTGGATTGTGCGTATATATTTATAAATATTTAAATATATATATTCGTTATAAAGTTTCATTGTGTCATCAGAATGTTTTATTTTACTTTTAAACAGTTTGTTCAAATTTTAGTGATTAAAAGCTACATTCTTTCGATAAGCTTTCAGATCGTTCTTTCCCAAAAACAATGGGGAATTTTTATTAATTAGCAAAAAGATAATAATTTAAAATGTAAGGATGGTTTCTGATTAAAATCGTTTTTAGATTTACAAATTCATTTTTTAATTAGAAAATGAATTCAAAATTAATGAGTTTGAAAGCCTTATCGAGGGAATGTACCTAAAATCAATTGATAAAAATTGTAACTTTGATAAAGTAAGAAGCATTAGCTTTAAGGCATCAAGAATCAAAATAGGCAGGAAACCAGAGTGAACAGGTATAAATAGCTCAGAAAAGTTTGGAGAAGGAGAAGCCATATTTGTTTTGAAAGAACTGCTAATAGAAGCTATGTGGGTCTTAAATTAAAAGTCTTTATAGTGTCTCCATCATGGTGAAGGGCTAATTTTGGGAGTCTGACCACTGGGCCTGAAGTCCCCAGAAGATCTTCAATGTAGCTGCAAAACTAAACCTTTCCACACTAATCGTGCTTCCAAAACCTGAAAGAATCAATCAAAATGCTATTCAAATAATTTACAAAATGCGTGCCTACGTTTCAACCAAATCAGACTCTACCATGTACACTAAGGAACAAGCCATGGAAGGAGGGGTAAAATCTTTCCTTTTGAACCACAACTTTCTGGACAATTCTGAACTTTAAGTTAAAATACCTTTTAAGCTATCTACTGTAAAATTTTCTTTTTATTAATGCTATCTTAAATTATGTAGTAATTCTCTATCTTAATCTCTAGTCTTTAAAATTAGTATTATGTTAACTTTCTTTTTTCTTATGATGGCGGTTCATTTGTCTAACCTTACTATATATTTGCTAGATGATTATTAATATCATTTATTTTTGATTACATGCCAATAAAACTTCAACTCGATAATAATCTTGACTAAATAATATAATATCAAGTTTTATAGTAATTTTTACCATTGGAACTAATTTAAGACGGTTCTATTAATTATCGAGTTGAAGGATTTATACAATTTTTGCTATTTTTATTAATGGCTAATAATAAATTATTATCTCAGTTTCTAACCTATGCCCCCGTTTACTTTATCTAGTTTACACATTTATCTATTCATATTCATAATGTTAAAATGTTTTGCAAAAAGGTTGATAAAGGGAATAAAATCTATATATTCTAATTTAAATTTCATACTTTATATTAATATTCAGGGAGGGCATGATATTTAGGATATAATTAATATATCTAATTGCATTAAGTACTTTTTGGTTAAAGCACATTTGACTTTAATTTAACTTGATCAGGTCATCACGTAGAGCATTCCTTATATAAAATGGGTTTTATTAATTAAACACGATGATTATTTAATCATCATTTTCCGAATGTTGCTGACTCGAGCCATCTCATGCTTTGTAAGCTTGTCATCAGTGATCTTCATGTTATTTTAATAAATAGGAAGAAAGCACTTACTCCCTCGCTCATCTTATATTGGAACACCAAAGGTTCATGGCTATGACCCAGCCTGGCTTTCCCTGTGTTCCACGTCTCCTTGATAGAGCAACACAAGCCGCCCTCCTACTTAAATCACCGACAAGCCATTATCTTTCATATTCATTTTTATGGCTCATAAGACGTCAGTACCGTTTACTTCTCAGTTCCAGTAAAGCCCGCTCTCATGCTCGTAAATCATGATGAATTGATTTTATTAAAGTCGAACAAATTCATATTCATTTGTCATTAAATAAGTTCTTTAGTAAAGATTAAAGTCATGCCCTAAATATTTATCATGCGTTTCATGAATTGATTTACAAATGTGAAAAAAATCTCACATTCTTTCTTTTAGAATTAGAATAATAATTTCTGTCAAAGCCAAATGTCTTTATCTACCTTTATTTACCTGTTGGGGATAGACGCGTATAATCCTTCTATAATATTGCGTAATAATTATTGGCATATAATAACGACTGCCATTCTTATTGTAAATTATCAATTCCATTTAAAGACTAGAGGTAATCTATATAATCTTAATCATAAAAGTTGAACAAAATATTTATTATTATTAAACATTTTATTAACACATTTGGTTTTTGACTTTCTTTACTATTCAATAATTATTTTAATATTGATGCTCACTGTCTGTATTGGCAACCCGAACATATATGTATGAATTGACTCATAAATATCCGTAGTTATTTTATAGTTATTAGTAGGGTCAGATCAGGGGTCTCAGAGATCATCATCATCCATTGAACTAGTTTCTTGGCGCATAGTCATGTACCGTCGACATATGTCATCCATTGATTTGATCTGATCTCGTGAGTTGGGTTTGAATTCAGTTTGGTTCAACTGAGTTTGAATCTGACTTTGAGATTGGATCACGTTGTTGGATGGGATCATTCAACCAGTACAGTATGCCTGTATGGATATGTGTTGGGTATGAATGTGCAAATACAGAAAGAGGCTGAGGGAAGAGATTTATTATAGTGAAAAATAAATTTAAGGTTAAGCTTAATGGGGATTAAGATGAATGAGGATTATAATTAGGAACAGATCTGTCTTTAGATGTTCCTATCTTTATAATTTAAGTAATTTTTATCTACCTACTTCTCGATTATTTTTAAAATTGTATACATAAAATTTATGTTATATATTATGCGTGTATGTGCGTGCTTCGAGTGTTTGTGAAATTTTCCATGATCTGGAATATCTATACCTACAAAATGTGTCAACATCCATATATCATATTATATGCTATTAACAGTCGAGGTTAAATTCATTTGGGGGAAACAGGGGAAGATTATATTTGTTGTTACTATTAAATGTAACTAATTTATTGATTTTTATGTATATTTTTTAATGTCTATTAATAAAATTCAATTCTCTGATTAAAGCAAGTTTATAGTTTTCTTAAGGTTGATTTTTTTTTTTGCGAAAAAATAGCTTAATCATCATCATAACTAGTAGATTCCAATCATAAAACGTAGTTTAAAAATGTGATAGTGTAACAAATAACTAGAGATAGGAAGCTACATAATATAACTTAAAAGAGACCATGCATATTAATCTATTGTTATTGGAGTATCCATTAAAGGTAGTTATATTATATATTGATATATGCCAGAGCCTTATTTGTAAATTCCAAATTAATAATAGACACGATATATGTTAGTTATGATGTTAGTTATAAAATCGTGGATCGAAGAGTCATTTATTAAACTAAGGATAGATAGACTAAATGGCTGTATAAATAATGTTTGTCCTTTTTGTTTATTTATTGTTTGTGAGCTGATCCAGCAGTGAATCATAGAGACTAATGGTGTTAAGTGATTAAATATGATCTATAAAGACTTATGATGTTGAGTGATTAAATATGATTTATAAAGACTTGTGATGTTGAGTGATTAAATATAATGTGATCTATTGTATATACATCTATCCATTTGTCTTGGGCAATTCCAGTACAAGAATTTATTTATTCTCCCTTGAACTCACTGGATCACATTTACCAGTGGAGAGCTGATCTACACATTAAATAGCTAGTCAACTGTGGACCAATGATGATCACATACTGGTGACCACCACTACAAAATTTCCCCTCAACTTGATCTCAACCACATTTGAGAAAATAAAAGTATGCATTTTGTTCAACATTAATTTTAAACTATTCTGGTATGAGAATTTGTCAGAGAGTTTGTATAAGAATTTGTCTGCAGGACCATGGGATGAGTATGATGATTTACCATCACCACAGGTGCAACCTATATACTGTTATAGATGTTAAAACTACATACTATTATAAATGGAAATCCAACATACTATTATAAATGCCTCAATTACTCGGACTTGATACATACCATTATAAATGACATGCCAACTAAGACCAGAGATATACTATCTACTTGAGATTGGATGTGGGCATGATAGAGAGGTAGTCAGAAAAGGAAATGGATACTTACCGTTATAAGTAGTGTACCAACTTGGGCTAGATAAACAATATTATAAATGTCATACTAACTCGGGCTAGATAAATACTGTTATAAATAGTGTACCAACTCAGGTTCAAACTACATCCCATTATAATATATATTGTACCACCCACCTTCTTTTATTTGTCAATGAAGAGATGGAAACATCTATTTTCTTTTAGATCTATTTATTCGATCCCTTTCATTTAGTTCCTATTTACTATCTTTGAAGGCTTACAATCTTTCAGGTAGATAATAATACCAATGGTAGCAAGCTACCAATAATATTAACTCTCTGCTACTAAATTATAACACTGGCCATCCAAGCACTTTATTTATTTTATGGAAAAAACCTTTAGGCACCAGTTAATTACAAAGGTAACTAACATGCTTGCTCAACCAGCTATGAATTTAGTACCTGAGCTTCCAGCTAGCTCATTGGACTTTAGCTATTATCAATTCTCCACCTATACTATGAATAATTCTCAATATTTATATCACAAATATTTGACCAATAAAATATTTATGCATTATTAATTCTATGGCATAAATCCCTCCCTTACTTTCAACCTTACTTAACAATAATTAAAATATTTATTCCAGCTTTCCTTAATTGTTCATTCTTGCCTTATAATAAATGCATACACACATTATGTTAAAGTATACATTTAATATGTTCAAGTTACACACATAATAATAAATAAAATAAAACATATTTAATTATATAATGCACACACATAAGTAACGAGGTCTTTGATTTAAAAGTCTTATTACGCAAACTAAGCTAATGCATGTAGATACATCATAAATAGTTCTATATTTGGTTAAATTTAAATTATAGTTCTTGAAATGTTTAATATTTGAAGACAAAATGAATGTTTACCTAGGATTTGAACACATGAATAAGGCAATGTAGCTTCTGTTGGTTCTCCTGATTCCAACCAGTTAGGATGTATAGGAATTTACTTGCAGATCTTAGCATGGACATTCCAATGATTTTAGGAATTTACTTTTGGATCTTAGCATGGACATTCTAATGATTTCCAGTTTTACATGAACATGATTTCTTCCTCAAACTAACTGCTGATGTTATTGCAGAGAGGTTCAAGCCGGCCACATGATCCGATGGGTTCAGCAACGCATTCTAGATTATAGGATATTTGTTCATTCTGAGATATTTTAATATATTTAGATCAATTTTGGTGAATTCTGAATAATTAATAAGTTTGAATGATTTTTATTTTATGAATGCCTGAATGATCTAACAATACAAAATCTCCCTTTTATAACTAATGTTCCTTATCTGATGATCGATCAAGCAATCTGATGCAATCCTATTGGTCCTTCATTCCTTTTATTTAAGATTTCAAACTTCATTCTAGTCCTTCCATTGGTTGTTTTATTTCAATCAAACAGTAGTACTTAGTCCCTTTGTTTGTTAATTATTTCCATTGTTTTGATTTTAAGTTTTCAGTTCTTTTATTTGAATTGCATTAGCTTTCTATTTTATTATTAAAAAATTATTTTCTTTTAATTAATTTTTTTGGACACCCACATTCCCTATTACAAGACAAAAAAAAGGAGAGATTTATTTTATTAATTTAAAACTAACAATGCTAATAGTTTTTCCTTTAAATTTTCTTTATTACCGAAATCTTTTCCCCTCCCCTTTCTTTTGTTCTTTTCCTTTTCTCAAACTTTCATGAAAATCTTTCTGAAATTTAAACTAACTTTTAAAAAATAAGATTTTTTAAAATTTTCTTTCAATGAAATTCACTCTCATTAACTACTAGAAATATGTAACGACCTACATCGGTACAATATAGTGAGATAGTAACTTTTGTACCTCAATCCATAATGTATTTTATAAGTGTAATTGTTGGTAAAATATAAATCCAATTCAGCTTTTTCTTTCATAATATTATATGTGGTTGTATTATATACTCATACTTGATAATAGTCTGCATATACAATTGATTTTTAGTCAATTTTATTTTTGTTTTAAAAAAATAGACTTTTTTTTCAACTCAATTTACTTTTAATAAATTTGTTTAAAATCTATGTTATGAGAACAGCAGTTAATAATAATCTATAATTTTTTTGCCCATTATTTCATACTTTTTCTATTTTGTGTTAAACCTTGTTTTTGGTTTTAAAAATGTTGGATTTCAATTAATAATATTTGAAGTGTCATCTATAAATAAGAAGATTTATTAAATTAAAAAAAAAATATTAACTGAATGAAAATAATTACTGGTTTGTCTAATTAAAGAATTATGTAAACAGGTAAATACTGGTTTTATCAATTAAAATAATTTGGTAAATGAGCAGACTTGTTAATTAAGAGAAGTGAATGATATAAAAAAACCAGCTCATAAATATTCTGGTCATTCTGATTCTAATTGCCATTGAGACTGTTTCTTCTTGCCTGCTCTCTAAACCTTTGCCATTAGACATGTTATTAATCATGTACAGCAAGAACTGGGAAATGTAGTATGTAGCCCATAGCGAATAAATGTCCAACTTTGCTTGCTAAAATTGAATCAACAATGTGCTAATTATCTTAAAGTATGTTAAAATAGATGCTCTTCTCAACCTTAAAAGAAAAATTTCATGACAACTACAAAATTTAAAAAAATGGTAAATGACAAGACTTTACATGGAAACTACTAAGAAGCTCCATTTACACGTGTATATGTAAAATTCAACTTTTCCAAAAAATAATATTCTCTTCACTGTCTTTTCCTTTGGATTTAAGATAACTTTTTATTTATGAACTATTTAATATGATATGTACTTATATTACCAAAAAGTCAATGATAGTTGTAATTTAAGTTATATAACTTCATGTATTTATCTGTTTTACAAAACTAGTTTTTAATATTAATGTTATACCACCTTATCTTACTTAGTGTATCTGATATAGTATAGCAGATTTAGTATAGAGAGAAAAAACAATTTGTTTTTTAGTTGTTGTTTTTTTCCATTGTAGAGTTTAAATTAATGTTGCCTTTAATGGAAAGTTTTTAAAAAAATAGAAAACTTTTATTATTATTTTAATTTTATATTCAATAAATAAAATTCCATATCTCTCTGAACATTTTCAAAATCATTAATATATGTTTGTGTTTAACTCTGTGTGCATGTGACTATAAATCATTTGTTAAACTTCATTTCATTTGTTAGCAGGTTTGTGTTTACTTTTGTTTGTGTCACATACATTTGAAATTAAAGAAAATAGTGTATATATACATATACATTGCATACAATGATCCCCTGGGTATTATCCACCACACATAAATTTATTATATGTTTTTCCTCCCTCTTGATTTACATCATTATTATTTCCATTTTATGTATTCACAGATGATTCTGTTTTGCTTTGTATAGACATTTTCCTCATAAATTTTATTTTTTCTCTCTTTTACTCCAAATGATAAAGATGCCTGTTTGTGTTGTTCCATTTTAAAGTGGTTTGGTATCAAATGCACAGTATATAAATATAATTTTGAAATGATCTATGTGTGAATATTTATAGTGGATTTAAGATAATTTATTGTTTATTGTATGTTTAAAGTAAAATTGAAATATATCTGTATGTCATATCTTGAGATGATCCAGGATTATTATGTACATTTTTGTTAAAGACAATGCTTAAAAGCTACCAAGTGTAGAATGCACTCCATGCTAACATGAATAGAGTTTATTACCATTCAAATCATTTGTATTGGCCTTGATATATTTGAATTATTGTATGTGATTCCTGATATCTATATAAACTATTGTATTTGAACTCTGATATATCTGAACTCTATTGTAATAAGATTGTATTATATTATGATGTGTTATATGGTTATTAAATTTTGTTTTGTTTATTGTTAGATTTCTGTCAGCCTTTTGTTTACTACTGTCTGCTCTGCGAATTGATATTTGCCAAGAGTCTCTGCTTCCCATGGTCTAAAAACAATTTTAAATGTCTGGGTAATGATACAGCTATGGTATAGTTGGTATCCTCAACAGTAATCTTTCATTTTCTAGGTTACAAATCTAATATCACATTCTGGTAATAGATACTAGTGTGTCTGCTAGTCAATATATATATATATATATATATATATCTGTTGATTGATTGGTGAATGAATATTTGCCTGATGGTATCACAACTACTACGCTTATGTGAAATAAGTAATTCTGCTATTAAATAAAAAATGCTGGGAAAAAATCAACATGAGAGCTCTTAATATAGAGATATAGTATATATTTTGTGATAAAGATTCCCATCCAGCTGCAGAAACAATCAAAAATGCCGATGCATAATTAGACTTTAACTAGTTTAATGTCTTTGATGCCATACTGAATTTTTGAAAAACTGACCTGACTTGAGTCACAATTTTCACAATAACTTTAGTTTTCATAATGTTAGAGCAAAAAGCCTTACATTGATAGAAACTAAAAAAATTAAGGGGAACAATAAAGCTAAAATAAATAATGATTACCATTAAAAAAGAAAGGAACAAAAAGAAATTTCAACATCCAAAATAATTATTATTTTATTGTTTGTTCATAATTTCTAATTTATGATTAATTTAATTTAGATTACATATTTATTGATAACTTATTTGTATTACTCACAAATTTTTCATTAAAATCATATATAATACTTCTTACCTGAGATAATCCAAAGCTTCAGAACTTAGGAAGTAGTAGGATAAAAATTCTTCATTTTTTTTTGCACCTCAGAAGTTGAAAAATCTCAAGGCATCTGGAAGAAAAAAACATCCTCCCTAATAAAAGTTTGAAAAAAAAATTAAAATTCTACCAGAATGTAAAAATAATGGAGGGAGTGAGATATTATTTCTTACCACTATAAATACAATAAAAAAGTTTAATGTCGTATAATTTGAAATTCTAAATAATATCATCATGGTACACATATATTATATTATTAAACTGGTGTATATGTATGCATCGTGCATATTCATCTGCTAAATAGTTATAAAAGCTCAATAGTCTGATAATCAAGATGCACTACAAATTTGAGTTCTAAATTTTTCATTATTTGCTCAAAATTATTTTGATTTTAGACTAGATATACCAGCCCTGGCTGCAGAAAGGAGTTTTGCTATTAACTGAAAGAAGACCCTTTGTTTCCTCTTGGAGGCCTTAAAGGAACCGAACAGAGCAAATTTCTAATGTCCACTTCATACATTCTTGTCATTGCAGTTGTTATTACTATGTGATTATTCATATAGTATATGAGCATGGATAGGCTGCTCACCAACATGCATTAGGCAGCATTGTGAGTTTATTGTCTTTTTACCTCCGAGTTTAAGAATATTTTTTCCAATATATACAATCATGACAGTCAAAAATAAATTATGGCCCTTATTCCCAGGAGGCTGTAAAGTCACCAACCAAGGCAGCAGTTGGTGGCCGAAGGTAGAGGGTGCTAAGAATCCCCTGATTTGCAGATTCAGGCTGCCATTTGATGACGACTTTTTATTTACGTACTTACAACTGCAGATCACTTTCAAGTGAAGGAAGATTGCAAGAGTTAGAAGAAGAACTGTGTTATATTAAATGGGACATTATTAGCCTTTGTGAAGTTAGAAGAAAAGGTGAAAAAACAATTAATTTAAAAAGTGGACATATACTCTACTAAAAAGGCACACATATTGGAAATACAAGTGAAGTAGGATTCATTATAAATAAAAAATGAAAGAATAACATTGTGGAGATTGATGGTGCATCGGACAGAGTGGCAAGATTAGGTTTACAACTTAAAACCAGATACCAAATTCAGATAATTCAGGTTTATGCCCCAACAAGTTCTCATAGTGATGAAGTAATAGACGATTTTTATATGGATGTACAAAAGGCTTTTGATCAGAGTAAACAACATTTTAAAATTGTTATGGGAGACTTTAATGCTAGAATTGGTAAACAAATGAAAGATGAAAATGCTGTAGGTAATTTTGGTTATGGTAATAGAAATGAGAGAGGACATAGACTTGTGGAGTTTGCAGAAAAAGAAAAACGATGTTTTATGAATTCTTTTTTTGAAAAAAATGTTAAAAGGAAATGGACATGGAAGCATCCAATTGAAGTTACAGCAGAATTGGATTATATTTTGACTAACAGAAAATACATATTTCAAGATTGTAATATTTTTAATAAATTTAACACAGGAAGTGATCATCAATTAGTAAGATGTAAGATACATGTTAATGCAAAACTAAAGAGACAAAAATTGTTAAGAAAAACAATATTTAGAGTTGATATTCCTAATCTTCAGAAACATTCTAATGAATTTAAATTAGAACTTACAAATTGGTTTCAAGTATTAGTAGATTTTGAACATGATTCAGATTTGAATGACATTAATAGGAAAATAACTGATATACTTTTAAAAACTGCAACAAAGATAGCTGGTAGAAAAAAGCAGCAATTGACCAATAAAATTTTCTACTGAGACTAGAGAATTTATGAAGAAAAGAAGGAATATAAGGATATACAACAATGATGCATTAAAAAAATTGAATATCTCGAATTTTGTAAAATAGTGCGGAAAAGAATTGAAAATGATATAAGAAAGTATAATTGTGAACTAGCAAGGAAAGTTGTAGAAGAGAATAAAAGTCTAAAGAGTGTAAAACAACATTTTGGTATTGGTAGGAAATGTATATCTGCAATAAGAAAAAAGATGGCATTATTACTAACAAGAGAGATGACATCCTGAAATGTGTAAAAGGCTTTTATCAAGAATTATATAGTAATAAAGAACAAGTGCCTCCTATGCCTATTATATCTTCCGAATTGCCCAGAATTTTGAATGAGGAAATGAGACATACAATTAAATTTATGAAGAAAGGGAAGGATCCAGGTAATGATGGAATTATAATTGATATATTAAAAGAATCAGGTGAAGAAAAAAAATTAGCAAAGTTATATACCAAATGTCTAAGTGATAAAGATGTACCAGATGATTGGAAGAATGCAGTATTAATATTAATATTTTAAAAAGGTGATAAAGAAAGTATTAGAAATTGCAGACCTATCAGTTTTTTATCAGTTTTATACAAAAATTTTACTAAGATAAATTACAATTAGTCTACAGAAAACACTGTATTTCCACCAACCAAGAGAACAAGCTGGATTTAAAAGTGGTTTTAGTACAGTAGATCATATCCAGGTATTGAGAGAAGTTATAGAAAGGACAGATGAATATGAGTTGCCATTATGCTTAGAATTTGTAGATTATGAAAAGGCATTTGATTCTATAAACATTTCTTCAGTGATTAAAGCATTGGATCATCAAGATGTAAATCCAGAGTATTGTCATATTTTAAAGAATATGTAAAAAAATGCAACAGCAACAATTAGATTACATACTGATAGTAGGAAAATCAACATTGAAAAGGGTGTAAGACAGGGTGACTCCATATCTCCAAAACTTTTTACAGCTGTGCTGCAAGAAGTATTTTGTGGATTAAAATGGGAAGCTAAAGGAGTGGAAGTAAATGGAGATTATTTAAGTCATTTAGATTTTGCAGATGATGTAGTTGTTTTTGCAAATAATGCTTTAGAACTACAAGAAATGTTGCAGGAGTTATCAGATGAAAGTAGGACTAAAGATAAATGTTAAAAAGACTAAAGTAATGTTTAATAGATTTTCTTAAAATATGAAAATAAAGATTTATTATGATGAGTTAGAAGAAGTTAACAGTTACAGATACCTTGGTCAGATTATTAATACAGATGGAAACATAATGGATGAAATTAATCATAGAATTGAACTTGTTTGGAGTGCTTTTGGTAGAAATAACTTGATACTAAAAGGAAATATGTCTATGTGTTTGAAAAGGAAGGTTTTTAATAAATGTGTTTTGCCAGTTCTTACTTATGGATCTGAGACTTGGACACTTAATAGAAGAGCAATACAAAGACTTTAAACCACTCAAAGAAGTATGGAGAGATGCATGTTGGGAGTAACAAGAAGAGATCGAAAACGCAATGTATGGGTAAGAGAACAAACAGGTGTTACTGACCTCATTGAAAAAATTAAAAGTCTGAAGTGTAGTTGGGCTGGACATATTGCTAGAAGAGATGATAATAGATGGACAATTGAAATTTTGAACTGTATTCCAAGAGATTGTAAAAGACCCAGAAAGCGACCACATGTGAGATGGATGGATGAAATAAGAAAGTGTGCAGGGGTGATGTGGAGAAGAGAAGCTAAAAATAGGAAAAGATGGATTGAACTTGGACCTTCATCCTGCAGTGGATTGATAATGGTAGATGATGATGATGGTGATGATACCAACCCTGTTAATAACATCATCATACTGATTTAGAATATGAAAAAATTTATCATTTCAAGAGGCAGTCAAAGATTACTAAAAATGTTCTGAAGCATATATTTATAAAAAAAATATTTATATTCTACTTCTTTCAAAACAAGATATGTCTTCCAGAGAAGCATACTTGTTCATATTATCTAATATAAATACGAAAAATATTAAATATTTAAGATTATTCAATATTATTAATAAAAGATAAATCATTCCAGATACTACAGCATGAGTACCAAGGCATAGATGAGCATTTGAATTTGTTTTTTTTGCCTGCATACATTTCCATGTGATACACATAACCATTGTGACTATCGATACACACACCACTTGAAACCTCTCTTTACTGTCTTTGATGTGATAGCTTCATCTCTTGCTAAATCTCTGTGCATCTGGTATGCAGCTTTGAAATTAATATTGCATTTTTCTAACACTGGTCTAATTTTATATATACGGTCAAAATCTCTACTTTCCTTACTTGGCATTGTTTTGTTATTATTAAAATGTAAACAACTTAAAATTTTGGTAAAACGTTTATAAGATATTACATTTGCAAAATAACGATTCCTCAAACTAGAATCAGAATTCCAAATGTCCTTCAATTGGAAGACAGATGTTTTGCATGAAATTTCCAATATCATCCCCAAAAAGGCAGACAATTTTTGATTAGTTACATTTTCCCAATTTTACATATGTTTGTCTTTAGTAGCATATTTATTCATTTCCTCAACTATTTTTGCAAACATTTTTTTATCGAACAATAAATGAAAACAGTCTAAAATTGAAAACTCTCCTGTAATAGAGAACTTCAAACCTGGAGTCTTCGTAAAATTTTCCACATTTACCTATTCTGCAATTACATTCGGAGGCATATTATTATTACTGGATAAAGGGCCTGGTCTACCGCTAACTTTTGCAAGTACATTTTTATTTTTTCTTTGCTTTTTGTTTGGTAATGATGTTTCTTCTTCCAATGTCAAGCTAAAAGATTCTTCGCTGAATGTAACACTATCCTCAGAGTCACATGGCCTAGAAATTGCAAACGCATATGAACTGGTAGAATCTGTTTCTGAATTCATTTCTGCCATTTGTTTTTTCTATGTACTATTTTTTCCATACAATTTAATAAATTGAGCAAAAAAAAATAATAAATGAATTAATTTATAAAAAAAATTAATAAAAAAATTCATCTTTTGTCCGAGAAAAATATGGCATATATCTATTGAAAGAGACAAAACACAGAGACTGATGGTATAGCTGTATGCATAGTCCACTCAGTTTTCCTGCACTTTAAAAAAGAAAACAAAATTTCAACAAATCATCGATTACTGCTGAGTCCCCACTCTAAATGTGTTTTAAGGTGCTCGATGCTATCATAATCTATTAATCCCTTAATATAGTTCAGATGACAATGTTAACAAACTTTTACAAATTATCAACCTTTAATAAAAAAATATATTTACATTAAATCTTTAAAAAATTGTTAAAGCAGCCAATTAAAAAAAATATTACAAATCATATTTTTAATTTTAAAAAAATTACAAAAATACCTGGCATTTTTGTATTCCATTTCAGGTCACTGAAAAAACAGCCATGCTGATTTGTAATTTCACATTAATGCACTCCATGCTTTCATGATATGACAATCCTTACTATTTTTCAGATAAATGACTTATTTAGCAATTGATAAATAGTAACTATTAATTCAGAGAGTGCTCCAGTAAATATATATTTGAAGCCATAAAGCTAGCAAATATAATAGATATATTTAAAAACATAAAATTTTAATTTAGCTTTATTAAAATTCAGAAATTTATTTATATAATATTAAACTGTTTTGTTTAATTTATATTAAATCTTTAAAAAAATTGTTAAAATGACCAATTATTACAAAAACAATGGGTTGAAACTCCAGAGTTTTTATATTCTGCTGTAACAATGATTTTTCAATTCTCACATTAAAATTTTTTTCTTTGTTGAATTTATATTATATATTAAAAGGAATTTGTTACAGCACCCAATTAAAAAAACACAGACTTTTACAAGGATGAGTTCTAAAATTAATAAATGGTATTTACCATTAATAAAGCTAAAAATACTTATGATTGACTGACTATCAAATAATATATATATATATTTATTCAGAGGGCACTTTGGTAAATATATATTTGAAGTTGTAAAACTAGAAAATATAATACATATATTTAAAAATGTACATTTTAATTTAGTTTTATTAAAATTTGGAAATGTATAATAATATTAAAATGTTTTGTTTAATTTTAAATCTTAAAAAAAAAATAGATAAAGCAACCAATTAATACAAAAATGACAGACTGAAGGCTTGGAACTTTTGTATTCTGCCATAACAAGTCTTTCAGTTTTCACATTTAAAATCTTTTATTTAATTTATATTAAATCTTAAAAAAATTGTTAGAGTAACCAATTAAATAAAAATATGGGCCTTTACAAGACCAGGTGCAGCTGGTACATATATATAATTAACATTAACTCAATATACATTTAACAGTATTTTGTTCCATTTGTAGTTATTCTTTGAAGAATACTTTTCTTTTTCTGTTTAGTTTAGTTATTCTATACAATACTGGGAGCCATGCCAGGTGTTGTTAAATGTATATTGATATATATATTATTTGATGTCTGTATTTTTTTCAAAGCAATATACTTATTATATAACTGAATATTTGTAAATACAGTAATTAAATAATTAAAAATTTTATCCACTTAGGAGCGCTTTCAAGTATCTTAGTAATCTTTGTCAACTAAAACTTTGAATGGCTAACCTTCCAAAAATTCCATGATCTTAATGTTTGCTGCTTGCCTGTTAATTAAGTCATGTTTATATTTGTATATCAGCATAGCTTCCTTTATTTTTCTTCTATTGTTATTTTTTACAATTTGTAATATTGTTACATTATTAAAATTGAAGGCAAAACCAAAAATACATGACTTATTATGATTATAAAAAACATGCTGAAATATTATTATCTACTATACAATTTTGTTTTGATTTCTGAACACATTTTAATAATAGCAAGTGCTCTTTAGTTCTTTTTTCCAATGTGCATCTTAATTCACCTTTACATATTTATCGATAAAAATATTTATGCAGTTTTTAAGTAGGATTTTTATAAAATGTGCAATGAATGGCCAATGGATTTACCTACTGTTACTCAAATATGTAATTTTATAATTTCTACATATGAAGAAAATATTTTGAAAAAGGAATATTATCAAAAAAATATTACTGTATATTATCGATTTGCTGATGTTTTTGTATGTGGCAAACCAAATACAATTAATGAGTTGTTTAAAGAATTAAATGGTTTAAAAGGCCTAAAATGGATAAAAACAGGAAAATTTAATGTGCATTCAGTTCCTTGATCTTAAAATAACTAGAAATCAATGTATGCTGGATTACTGTATAACCATTAAGCCAATAGTGAAAAGAGGTTATATTTCATATAAATCAAAAGTGCAGATGTCATACAAAATGGCAGGTTTGAAGTCCTTTTTATTTAGAAATAATAGTCTTTGCAAATATTCATCAGATAAAGGCAAAAATATTGAAATATATTCAAATGAATTGTTAAATGTTGGCTACAATTATAATTGTATATATAATGTTATCAGAGATTTTAATATAAAATATAAGAATAAAAATTTTAATAATAATATCGATTCTCCTGCTAATAAAAAAATATGGATATCAATACCATATATTTCAAATGATCAAGTAAATTTTATAAGGAAAATATCTAAAGGTATATATGATATTGCATTTTACACACTTTCTACATTAAACAAATTAATAAATAACTACAAAGATAAAACACCATTTTTAAATAAAAATTGTGGCATTTATAAATGAATATGTAGGTGTGACTGTAGATATATAGGTAAATCACGATGCATGTTGGGAAAAAAACTAAAGAGCACTTGCTATTATTAAAATGTGTTTAGAAATCAAAATAAAATTGTATAGTAGATAATAATATTTCAGTATTTGCTTTTTAAATCATAATAAATCATGTATTTGTGATTTTGACTTCAATTTTAATAATGTAAAAATATTGCAAATTGAAAAAAATAACAATAAAAGAAAAATAAAGGAAGCTGTGCTAATATAGAAATATAAACATTACTTAATTAACAGGCAAGCAGCAAATATTAAAATCATGGAATTGTGGGAAGGTTAGCCATTCAAAGTTTTAGTTGACAAATATTGAAAGTGCTCCTAAGTGGATAAAATTTTTAATTTTTTAATTACTGTATTTACAAACATTCAGTTATATAATTATATATATATTAATTGTAAAAGTATAATACCATTATAAAAAATATTATATGTAATATATAAATAAATAATTTAACAATAAAAAATATTATATTTTAAATTCTTTAGTAGCTCTTTCAATTATGTAGTAATGCTACTGATTTAAATTATAAATTAATTTTTAAACCTATTGGAGAAAGAGGATATATTCATTTTAAATCACACGTTTCAGTGATACATAAAATGGCATGTCTGAAATTGTTTTTGCATCGCAATTATAAATTATGTAAATGTAGGAGTGATAAAATTTTAAATATTGAACTCTTTGCTAATGAACTTTTAAAGGTTGGTTATGATAAAAACCAAATTTTATGTACAGTAAATTCATTTAATAATAAGAAGAGGGTTTGCAATGTTACCTTAGATAATAAAAAATGGATATCTATGCCATTTGTAAATAACATGCAATCTAAATTAATTAAGAATATATTTTAAAAAATAATATTTTATTTTGTGTTCATCTGAATGTTAATTGATTGATTAATAATTCTAAGAGTATAATTCGTAAAATGCAAAGAAGTAATATAATTTATCAGATTTCATTTGGATGTAATTGGTGAATCGAGTTGCTCTGAGGAAAAAAGATTAAAGAAGTATCAGTTAGTATATAATCAGATTAAAAATAATGTAAATAGTCGTTTTAATACAGCTTCAGTATTCTTTGACCATGAAAAGACTTTAATTATAGGTTTACATTTAATATTAATTGTTATATCTGCACTTACGACTGTGCCAATGTTATAACTGCAAGTCATACTGTGCGGTCAGCAAATAACATTATACAATTCCCACACCATTCTTTTTCAATGAGTGCTCTCCAATGAATCGGTCTGCAACGAAGCTCTCCAATGAATTGGTCTGCAATGAATGCTCTCCAACAAATTGGTCTGTAATGAAGCTCTCCAACGAATTGGTCTGCAATCTCTCTGCTGAATTGGTCTGCAACGAATGCTCTCCAATGAATTGGTCTGCCACAAAGCTCTCCAAATGAATTGGTCTGCAACGAAACTCTCCAATGAATTGGTCTGCAATGAAGCTCTCCAACGAATGCTCTCAGTATCTACACTGCGGTCTCTTTCAGCTACACCCATGAATTATATTTCCACTGGGCGCTGATTATTAACCACCAACACTGACGTGAGATATCTCTACTTAAATACTGCTTACTCAGTACTGCTTGACTGCTCTCTACTGCTCTTTATGTTACACTGCTCGATGTTACCCAGTCTTCTTATCGCTCTCTGACAACTGCAATGATCAATCAATGCACTGACCAATAAGGTAACGTCTCTTATCTAGAAACATTTGTAATTAGCAAATATTTCTAGGAATTGTCGATTGCCATTATGTCAATGCACTAATTAAATTCCTCAGCTATCAGAGCGCGATCTAAAAACAGCCTTACGAATAAATTCTAGTTTTTTCTGGAGTGCACAAACCTGTCTGCCATTTTACAAAACACTACATTAATGAAATAAAAATATTAATGGAAGAAAGGAATCATAAAAAGAGGAAAATTAAATAGGCAATTTTAATAGATAAATATAAAGATAATGTTATTAATAGGCAAGTTGCAAATGTGACCATACACCGCTTATGGAAATTTATGTGACATTAAAATTTGAAAATCATTTAGAGCTGACAAGCACACTACATAATTGAAAGTGCTACTAAAGAATTTAAAATATATTTTTTACCATTAAATTGTTTATTTATATTATATATATAATTAGAAGGGACTTGAACTCAATCTTTCAACCTCCCTATATAATCCACTCCATTTTATTTAACCAATATACATGACCAAATACATGTGAAAAGGATAAGTGATCTCCAATATATGTATTTCATGCTGATTGAGCACTCATCAGTTGGTCCAGATCACCTCACACACATATATGGATGGCAGAAGAGTTGGAGTATAGAGAAAACTGAAGCTTGTTCTTTAAAGTTTGAACATTTGCTATAATTAATATAAATTGAGCACTAATTGTATGTATGTGTGGGAGATGGTGATCTGGAGTAAGTGCTGGCTTAGCACAAAATACATATATGAAGGTCATTTATGTTTTTCACATGTATGTGGTTGCATAAGATAGAGTGGATAGATGTAGGGAGATTGAATGTCTGAGTTCAAATCCCTTCTAATTACATTAATGTTAGTATAGACAATATGCATGTAATTAAAAATTATATATACACCTGGGTCTCGTTTTATGTGGATTATTTTAATGTGGTTTTGAAGTTATGCAATTCATGTTTCTTCTTAATATCCTTCATATTTCACTATATTTATTAGGCATCAAGCAATTTAAATTATTAATAACTTATTTTGACTTGAAATACTTTTTTTTCTTTCAAAAATATGTTATATTAGCAGTTTACATTAATATGGCCATAAGCTGTATTTAGAATCTTAGCTTCTATTTAAATAACCTACTTATACTAATGAGTAAATAATAATAATAGATTTATACATACATATAAAAATATCACAATAAATATTCAAAAATTTTAAACTTTTAAAACATATTTTGTTAGATATTAACAGAAATAAATATTTTTTTAGATTTTTAAAATAAATAATAATGAAGATTTTATTGATTTTATAAACTGAAAATAATCTTTCTAATGATAATGTCCAATCTTTTTGTTTTGATTGCAATTTCATTTTTTTAATATAGAAACAGCACAAGACTGGAAGTGGTGCTAATTGTACAAACGTCACAAATCTGATTTCTTACTAGTTCACAAACAAACCCATATTATAAAATAGTGGTAATGATTATAATATGTATGAAAAAATGTAAAATTAAATACTGTAGTTAATAAAAAAAGTAAAAAAAGTTTGTCTTATATTAATTTTTTTCATATATTTGAAATTTTTTAATAGTCATACTTTATTTTCTTATTTTTTTATTGCGAATTTTAAAGTAATTTTTCCTTGTTGCTTTCCTTTTATGCCATTTTCTGAAAATTGCGGGAACCTATCCCCCATTTTTCAAGGTAAGTTATGTTTATTTTTGTGCAATTTCTTTTGTGCACGTTTTCTGAGGAACCTATCTATCGCATAAAATGAGACCCAGGTGTATATATAGTTTAGATATTAAAATCTGTCAACACTTAGATCTTCTCAATATCAATGACTAAATACTAATTTATTCCCTCCCATCAATACATTTTTAAAAATACAGATGATCACCCATATTTGGAGATTGTTTTTAAATAAACCAATATTCATTGGCTGTGCTGTCAATAGAGGATGATTTTAAAAAAATTGCCAGATCTTTAAATTATTCTCTTATTAGTAAAGATTTGAATAATGAATCCCAAGGAAGAGAATACATCTCATTTTTGATCACCTGCAATAATGAACCATATTATTTTAACTAGATATAATTTTAAATAACATAGCAGTTTGTAGATATATGTGTAATTTAGATCTTAGTAAACTGTCTTTCATACTACTATGAATTATGATTATTCCTCATAAATAAATATATTAAAAACTGGTTAGCCACCCATATTTAGAGCTTACTTTTAAATAAGACCAACATCAATTAACAATGTTGTTAATTAAGTGTAATTTTATTAAACTGCCAAATCTTTAACAGAAATGTCAATAAATATTGGTTTATTTAAAAGCAATCTTTAAATACAAATGATCAACAGTTTATAAAATATTTATTGATGGAGAGAGCTAACAATTCTTGTGTGAGAGCTAGTTTAGCTCCATCTAAATTACATATATATTTAAAAACACTATTATTTAATATTTGCAACTATTTAAACTAATATAGTTCATTATTGCAAGCAATTAAAAATGAGATACTTTGTCTTCTCTAAGATTGATTATTTGAACCTTTACTAGTAATAAGTTGATTTAAAGATTTGGCAGTTTAATAAAATACACAATATTAACAGTAGTATCAATGAATATTGGTTTATTTAAGTGTAAATTTTAAATATAGGTGATCACCTATATTTTTAAGATATTTTTAATGGAAAGTACTCACAATTCATAATGCATGTGTAAAAGGTAGTTTTCTTCCATCTAACTTACTTACATATCTAAAAATGTTATGTTATTTAATATTTACATACAAAAGTATGCAATTAGATAGAGAAAGGGTTCCACATGCACCTTAAACATTTGTATAATAGCCAAATGATGTAGTGTTTGACTATAGAGGGACATCTCAAACTTCAACACAAGACAGACTTTACAAAGGTAAGTCTGATCATCTTATCTTTAACCTAAATTCTTACTTATATAGGCCAGTCCGAAGCATCTTGATTTGAGAGCATGAAGCTGTTACTCTCTTCACTTTTAAGGTACATATGAAAAAACATTAAAGCCTTTCTCTATCTAATTACATACTTCCAATGTACTTCATAAATAATCAGAATGATACATATGTATGTTAATTTTCATTTCATTGTATATGAAATTCATTTGCATAAATATACACATATGCTTTACAAAATGGGTTTTGTTTTTTTATTTTATTGACAAGCATCATAATCATAGTTTTTAGGTTCATAGTGTTGGTGTTTTATTTAAAGTCTAGTGTTGGTGTTTTATTTAAAGTCTATCATGATTATTCATATCAGTTCATTTAAATATTCCATTGTTGGGATAATTGAATACTTTTTTTTTTAGTCATCGTCTTTTTAGAGTTGGCTATAAACTAAGATTCCTCTAGTTTTTTTTTTTACTCATCATATTCTATGAAATTTACAGACCATTGATCAAAGTTAATACTGTGTTGTCTTTCATGATGCCCAAATATGGACTTAGTTTTACATTGTCTTTAGTGCACTTATATAAATATTTGTACTGAACTATTCTGTTTGCAATGTTGGTCCTTGATTCACTGTAATATACAATTATATAACCTGGGCCATTATCCCAGATACTATTTACAGTGTCTCTTTCTTTTGTCATATGTTTTTTGTGATAGTTATCAACCTGTTGAGGTTTTCTTGTGTTTGGAGGCTTATGTAGGATTCATAGAGAAAGATCAGAAATATAATATATAAAAGGTAGATTGTCAAACAATTATAGAAATGGGCAACTTGTTGACCAACAAATAATCATTAATACAGACAATAGAAAATGAAATTATACACACAGCATAAAATATTTAGACATGATAAACAAAGTAATAAAAATACCATAACATACTATATAGAGATAAAACCTCAAAATTAAGAATCTTATCCATTCACAATCTAAAACACCAACAATGCTACACAAATTCAAAACTTTCTTAATAGAAATCAACTGCTTTGTAAATATAAAGCAGTCAGAAAAATTAGATGAATATATGAAAGATCTATATAGTATGTATTATAGCATAGAAATACTGATGAAAGACATTAATAAAAATTCATTAGAAAGTAAAGCAAAGTGTAAAATCACAAGATGAAGCATCAGTCAGAATGCCTTATATCTCAAATCTAATGAATAAAATGAGTTTGTGAGCCAAAATACAATGTGAGCTTCTAAATGTCATTACTCCTTAATTAAGCTAATAAATAGTACAAAAGACAGATTACAAAAAGAAGATACACAACAGATAATATATGGCATCCAATGCAATGAATGACTCAGATTGCATAACCATATACTATACAAAATCAAGGACCAACATTGCAACCAAAGTAGCACAGCACAATTATTTATATAAGCATATTAATGCCAACAGAAAAAGTTCATGTTCTGTGATCACAAAAAATATCATGGCCATGGCTTTATTCCAACAAACTGTCAAGTTGGTATGCATAGAATGTGATGACTGAAAAGTAAAAATAAAAGAAACTTGATTCATATCCAGCCACCAAAACAGGATTAAATCAAAACAACATTTAATTATCACATAAATGGGGTATTTAAATAAACTGATTAAATAGTAGGAATAATAGAAATGGATTAGAAATAAAGCAACAACATTGTGAAATATGAGAGCTATGTTTATGGTGCTTATCACCAAAAATTTACACAACTAAATAAAATAAAGAAAAGAAAAAAACCACTTTGTAAAGCATATACACATTCATATGTAAAAAAAATTATATATATTGTAATGACTGAAACACGCAGGCTTATTATATACCTGTGTCTATATATTTAATATATAGAGTATATGAGCACAGATTTTCACACGACCTACCACTCTCCACACTATCTTATAACACTGATACACTTGAACACATATATGTTGAAAAGATAAATAATCACCAATATACGTATTTCATGCTAAAACAGCAATCATCAGTTGGTCCAGATTATCATCTCTACACATATATACAATACGTGCTCAGATATATATTAAGATAACCAATCTTCATATTTTAATGGACAGGCTTCAATACATTCCAAATTCCAACTCTTCAATCATCCATTCAATTGAAAATCTGATGATGGAATGCTCAAAGGCCACCCTGAGGATATCTGAGCACTTATTGCATGTATGTGTAGAGATGATAATCTGGACCGACTGATAATTGTTGGTTTAGCATGAAATACGTATATTGGTGATTATTTATCTTTTCAACATATATGTGTTCAAGTGTATCAGTGCTATGAGATAGTGTGGAGAGTAGGGGATCGTGTGAAATTCTGTGCTCATATACTCTATATATTACATATATAGACACATATATAATAAGCCTGTGTGTTTCAGTTATTAAATAATAAAGATGTCTGCCCATCCCTTGTATATTTATTAAATGGACTATGTCCTGCACATGAGAGGTCAGATTGACCTTAGGTCAACATGGGTGTGATAAGAATCTCAGCCTCAGGGTGGCCTTTGAGCATTCCATCATCAGAATTTTCAATTGGATGGATGATTGAAGAATTGGAATGTGAAGTGTATTGAAGCCTGTCCATTAAAGTATGAAGATTGGCTATCTTAATATATATCCGAACACTTAGTGCATATATGTGTAGAGATGATAATCTGGACCAACTGATGATTGCTGGTTTAGCATGAAATACATATGTTGGTGAGTATTTATCTTTTCAACATATATGTGTTCAAGTGTATCAATGTTATGAGATAGTGTGGAGAATGGTGGGTCATGTAAAAATCTGTGCTCATATACCCTATATATTACATATATAAACATAGGTATATAATAAGCCTGTGTGCTTCAGTTATTACATAATAGAGATGTCTGCCCATCCCTTGTATATGTATTAAATGGACTATGTCCTGTACATGAGGGGTCAGATTGACCTTAGGTCAACATGGGTGTGACAAGAATCTCGGCCTCTGGGTGGCCTTTGAGCATTCCATCATCAGATTTTTTCAATTGGATGGATGATTGAAGAGTTGGAATGTGGAGTCGATCGAAGTCTGTCTATTAAAGTATTGAGATTGGCTATCTTGATATATATCTGAGCACTTTTTGCATATATGTGTAGAGATGATAATCTGGACCAACTGATGATTGCTAGTTTAGCATGAAATACGTATATTGGTGATTATTTATCTTTTCAACATATATGGGTTCAAGTGTATCAGTGTTATGAGATAGTGTGGAGACTGGTGGGTCACGTGAAAGTCTGTGCTCATATACCCTATATATTATATATTGTAATGGTTATTTGATATGTATAGCAACAATAATAATAATAAAGATAACTTCAAAAAATTTATTGGCTTGTTATTATTACTGATACTATTATCATTATTGTTAGAGTACTGTATAAAGCAAAATTTTAAAAGAATCCAAGATGTCTGCTTGTATATATATTTTATATAGCATTTTAGAATAGTAACCATTTAAAAAAAAGAGCATAGTTTTATATTTAAGTATAAACACATGCATACATACAAAGTGAATTAAAAAAACAACATATTGATAAATATACACAATACTGTTAATATATGAATAAATTAAAATAGCATCAGGAAAGCAATATTTATATTGTGTAGATATTATTAAAACCATTTATAATAGTGACCTAAACTGTTAATACAATATGTGAATATGTAAATGCATATATGAAAGTTTACATTTCTTTGATGTATTTAAATTTATAAAAGTGTATTATCTTAAATATTTAGTAATAACATGAAATGCTAAAACCTTTGGAAGAAGTGCCTTAATATTTAATAATAACATGAAAGGCTAAAACTTTTGGCAGAAGCGCCTTAAAATGCTTATGTCACATGCCAATCAGATGTAATAATGACTGCATGTGGAACTCTCAATTTAAGAACACAAGCCATGCAATCATTATTGCATCTGATTGGCTGTCACATAAGCATTTTAAGGCACTTCTGTCGAAAGTTTTAGCCTTTCATGTTATTATTAGATCGTCTGCTAGTGCTTAATAAAATTTAATATACTTAAGTATTTAGGTAAATTTATTATTGGTCATAAAATGCAATTTACTGTGAGAACAATTACAAATGAACAACATAAAAATAGTTTATTTTCATATCTATAATGTGAATATTTATTTTAATATGATAAATGGGTATATTACTTTTATTAAAGAATATAATATTGTACTTCAATACATTTTAAAATATTATTTGTTATTTTAAAATGGTTTCACTTTAATTGGCATTATAACTTCTTTAAACCTCAAAACTTGTCTGCCAGCCAACATATCTTAGCATCAACAATTGATTTTTTTTATGAAAATTGCTAAAAGAGTAAGAAAATTTGAGCAAGGATGGTGACAAAACTGTTAATGTGACTAAAACCTATAAATACACCTACCTGAGAGGAATCTCTTTTTCATTGCTTGCTATCTACAGGAAAACTGCACAAAGCCTGAATTTAAATTTAGCTGCCTTGCCATCATCAAGTATAATGATGGAGGAGTGAATGGGACAAGAATGTGCCCTGTATGATAAAATTCAGGGCTCTTTAAACTATCTAAATGAATAATTGAAACATCTGAAAATATTCATCATATTGGAATGCATGAATAAAATAAAATTTAAAAACATTTGTTTAAGCCATTTTGGATTGCTAAAATCTTCTCTTTGTAAATATTTTTTAAAAGAAATACTATAATTAATGAATGTTACTTCACAGGAGATTATTAATTAGCTGCTCCATACCTCCAGAAATGAAGTAAACAATTTATGTGATTTTCTTGCATGTTTCTTTTTAAAATTTACCATTAATAGATTTTACTTAAAGGCAAAACTTTTGTCACTACTTATTGTCCTACAAGAATTTATTTTTCTGTGATTTACCAATAATAATGCCTAAAGATTTTAATCATTTAAAATAGGTAAAAAGATTGTACCAAGACAAAATTATTGGAACTTTTTGTAAATTATTTATTATAGATGTTTATTTGTTATTATATATAGTGGTCTTGTTTTAATAACGTTCTCACTAGAAGAAACAAGAGTAAAGTGGTTATACAGGTAGTATATTTAAATTGTATTAATTTTAATATAGCATTTATAGTTAAGGTATATATGTGTGATTAAATGTAAATTAGAGATAGGTTGTTAATTAATTAATAGTAATTATTATTATCTATAATTAAAGTATAATATTTTATATATTTAATCTATTTTATCAATCTCAACTCCAGTTGAATGAAATGCTATAAAATATCTGAAGCTTATGCACAAAATGAATATATTCATAAGGATTACCCCTTTTTTATTAATATAGTTACATTAAAGTTCATATGAAAAATATTTTGCATAATGAATTAAGTTTGTGGCAACAAGACTTACAGAAATAGTGCTCTTGTTTAGCAGAGAAATAAATCTTTTAACAACATACCTTATAGTATTTTATTTTTGAATGTTAGTTTAGATAAGCATCTTACATATATCCACTTGTACTTATAAAAGTTAGGCAAATAATACCATATCATTAAAGAATTATATTGTAACAGGGTTAATGCTCTCAGTATTTTAGGAGATAACTAAATTTATATCATTAGATACTTAGAGGAATATGGATTAAGCTATTTTACTTAGAAATTTAATAAAACATTGTTCACTTAATTTATTAATAATTATTATAATGCTTATAATTTATTAATAATTATTATAATGCTTATGTTTCATTATTCTTTGTTCAACAATCTTCTTCAATAGCATATTTTGTTCCCAAATCACGTAAAGCTACATTCTGAAGTTTATTTGATAGAAAAATAGAAGTCAAGTTTCTCTGATTAACATTCACTAGTGTTGAGAACTTAAATTTTATTCTTACCTTTTATTTTATATTTTCTTTGGTTGTTAATAAATTGATATAAAATTTGTTGGCTTTCATTTTTCATTATTTTAGCATTCATCATCTATTCAGTAAATAAATGTGGTCACATTGTCTTATTAATATTATGTGTTTATTTAAAGGTATATTGATTATAGTAGTGATGTTATTTATAGTTATTTCTGATACTTGCACATAATCTAATCATAAAACAATATATCTTTTAAAATAATTACAATCTTCTTACTCCTTTTAAGCAAAAAATATTTATTATTATAATTACAGTTTCAACTTTAATAAATATTTTTTGCTTAAAAGGTTTAAGAAGATTGTAATTATTTTAAAAGATATATTTTTGTATATGAAAAATCAAAATTAAGGAAGAAGAAGAAGGAAGAAGTGTTTATAGAATTATATAATCTAATCATTAAAGTATAATTACTGGAGATATGTATTGAATACGCTAAAATTTCCCTTATTATTTAATCATGTTAATAATAAAGATTTATAGTTAAAGATTAAAATTTTACGTATATGTTTATTATACGTATTCTAAACTCTGAAATAATTTTAAATCTGATTTATGTAATATGAAACCTAGGTTGAATACACTAGCCCAACAAATAAATGTTAGATTAATTTATTTTATTTATAAATACAGTTATACTTTGAGTTTATTATATAACCCTGAAATATTATTATTATGTACTAATACACATTTTTAGTGTTTCTTAGATATTGTAAATATTAGGCGGCCAGTAAAGAGTTTCATTATAATGACGATACATATAGTAAAGGTTAAGCTAATATCATATTGGTCGTTAGTTGGTTAAACTTAGTCATATTCATTTTTATTTCATATGTTATAATATATATATAAATACATATTGTAGCCTTTCGCAATTAGCTACAAATATAAAAAGAAAATCATTATAATAACATACAGGGGGAGGGGGGAGTAAGATTAGACTGAATTTCGGCTGTAATTATTGTATTTGTCAGCACACACCCTTTTTTAAATATATGTCTTTTTATTACAAGAAAAAAAGTTAATAAAAATAACTAATAATTATAATAAAGAGAAAATAGAATGGAATGACATTTACTTATTGTAAAAGAAACTAAACAGAGTTGTTAAAATTTTAAAAAAGGGATAAAATGTTATTAAAATTACTGATAAACTTAGTTGTTCGAAATAAAGTCAAATTTGTAAAAGAAAAAAATATATATTTTCTCTCCATTTCATTTTTGTTTTCCTTGCTTGTTAAATTTAAAAACATGTAATTAAAGATTGATTTAAAATAGATAAGGTAATTTTGGAGGTAAACAGTTTAAGGTATTGGATAACATGATTTTTGAATATGATTGGGATTAACTATAAAAGAACAGAACATATTTTGCTAGCAGAATGATTGGATTTAAAACTAACTGATGTACTATTATAAAAGAGAAGTCACCATCAAACAATGTATGGTTAGTCATATCTTATATTGTGAAATCCAGTACAGCAATATATAATGCTGATGAAAAAATGCTTTCAATATTTATTAGAAAATTATGAAATGTTCAGATATGTTTATTGTTCATGCCTTAGTAAATCTGGCTAGAATTTATTTAGTAGGTGTTCTTTTCTACTCTATCATGTAGCTTCATAGAAGAAGAAAGTTACAAACATCTAACCTAGTCTACAAAATTTAGTCATGGCCTTGAAGAAAAATTATTGCCCATCATCATTTGAAAATATGTTTGCCTTGTTCAGAGATTTGTATAACAATTGCTGATTCTCTCCAAAATTCTGCCTGTTAATACATCATGAAAGAAGAAACATACTGCTGATTGTATAACCAAGATTGTCAGCATATGATAAATAAATAGACTTAACTATTTGTTTGCCAGCTTGAAGAAAACTAAGGATAAATAAATAAACTTAAGCATACCTGAAATTAGAAGCACTAAGGATAAAATATATTTAATCATGAAAAAGCTGCTTGAAGCAATTTTGAAAATTGGAAAGTTATCATCAAGTCAAACATAAGATCATTCTACCACAGAAAGTTGGTAAAACCATTTTATATATGTTACATATGACACATGTGACCAAGTTGTAATACCATACTTTCCTGAACTGACATTTATTTAGTTATTGGTTTATTTTATTTAGCAAAATGTTTTTAACTTTCTTGACTTACTGAAATTTTTTTATTATTTTCCTCTTATGAAATAGTTTGCATATGTTATTATATTCAGTGAAAAATAATATTGTATATGGTTTTATAGAATTTTATTGGATTACTATTTTTTTTAATCTGTTATCATTAAAATATTGAATAGGCATATTGGGAGAGAGGAGAGAAGAATAAAGGAATATTTTAGTATATACTAACAATTAAAAAAGATAATGGAAGTTATTAAAAGCCATTACATTGTAGTAAATTATTTTTCTTATTATAGCTTTTTGATGGTCATCCTCTCTATTTTGACAGAATTCATTATTTGAGGTGAGAGTGCTTGGAATATATTATTGTTGACTTTAAAACTTTAGCCTACATTTAATTTTCATTAATGTATTTCATTAATTCAATAAGGTATTATAAATTAAATAGTACAGTATTATGACTGAGTTTCTTTTGTACTTAAGTTACTGCTTAGTGTTGATGGGATTACTGCATGAAAAATGAAATTTGAACCTGGATTCCTGGTGGCAGTCTGATAGATATTTGTTAATGGCACCAGTTCAACACAAAAAAACATCTAGAGAGCTCAGGTTTTTAGACCATATTCTCTTTATATATAGTTAGATTGAAATACATATGGTAAAGGTATATCAATATAAATGAACTATGATGACCAGAAAATATTGTTGTCTGGATAACATTATTAGCAATAGGCTTGGAAACTAGTAAGATCCTTTAGTATGTTTGTCATTAATTTTTGATTGAGTTCAAGATCAAAATCCTTTATAATATATATGTTTAAAAAATCATAGAGCAAAACAAGTATTAATATTTAAATTTGCGATTAGTAAACTTTTATTGCAATCCGCTGGTGAAAAATCAAAATGAGATATTGATACATAGGTTTTTTTTAAAGATTCATTTTATTAGAATATCACACTTATGAATCTTACTCTTCAAAATTTAATACTATGTACTTTAGAAGGAACTTTATGGTTTAATGGTATTTAACTGTTGTTTTAAAACCTGAGTTCAAATCCAGATAGAATATACCTGAAATTTTTAAAAAAAATTAGATATCTGGCTCTTAGGCAATTTGGCTGGTTATGTAATATTAATCAGTAATTGAGTGTCTAGTTATTCTTAGTTAAAGAATGAAATAAGAATCAAAAAACACTCAAATATTCACAAACAGACAATTGGTATGCTTTGTGAGTAATGTCTCCTTAAACTGTATTGATATATAGAGTTATTGGAAAAAATTCTGTATTGCAATAATCTATTTAAAAACATATATTACAATCTTATAAATATATACAATTTTGTTGTTAATATTAGCATCATATCAACTTTTAAATGGATCTCACCTAACATCCTCCAAGTAATAAATGATATTCATTGATGTTACAGAAATGCATGTCTGTAAAAACACAGATATGGACAAATTTAATCCATAAAAATATTTATTTTAATTGATAGATATATATTGAAATCATTTTTGGGTCATAACATTGTATTAGTTTTTTATTTAAATTGCTAATGATTTGATGAAATCATATTTATCCTTGTCAAGTCTAAGACGATAAGAAAGAACTGTTTTATTTCAAGTAATAATGAGATTGTGATTGCATATGAATTTAAGAATGTTTATTCATATTGTGATGAGATCACTGTGATCATCATCATCATGAGTAATGTATTATATATGTGTAGTTTTATATACAAAGGCCTTGAAATTATAGGGAACTAGAGCCAGGTTTATTATGATAGACTGTATACATTGATCGGCAGGGGCTTTCCTTTATGATATTGTTAAAAGAGATTAGACACAAAATACGTTTGATTTTAGAAAGAAATAAAACAAAAGAATAAAAGTTATATTAAGTTTGTTAAAAGCTAACATGTAAATAAAGGGTTTAGAATGCTTGTGCTGTTATCTAAAAATCATAAAAAATTTCTCTGAGTTATTTTAATATCTCATTTTAAGGGTAATAAATGCATTTGATAATGCATAAAAAACATGACTTCTCTTTGTAATAAGGTGGGGATCAAATTTCATATGAATGATAAAAGCTACAAAGACCAATTTTGCATCATTTTAAAGAGAATGAAAAGGTCTACTTAACGAGGCATATTTCATTAATGACATATTTTACATCAAAAAATATATTGTTTCAAAGTTAAGTTGCTTTGACTTTTTTATATTTATTTTTTAGCTCAGACAATTGTGTTTTGTAAATTCCTGTTGTACAATGGTTATAAAAAGAAGAAAAACGACTAGGGATAAAAAAAATTTTTTTTTTTTTAAATTAAAAGGTTTAATTAATATTTTATTAAAGATAATCTAGATTTTGATTAGCAAGAATTATTATGTTCATATATAACAATTTCAATTTTTTTTTGGAATTTAGATTTTAATTTAAAAAGATTGACGTGTTTTTTAAATGTAATAGTACTAATTTTTCTAAGAAAGATTAATTAAATTTACAGGTGTTTCAGAGGCTATATATAAAGAGGGGCATGAATACAAGAGAGAAAGAATATTAGTGAATCAAAAAGTTGAGCACCTAAGAGGGCCAAAAAAAAATATAGAAAACACAGAATTCAACACTCTCTTTTAAAAGAACTTGTAAGTTGTTTAATATTGAAGCATACTGTGGCTAAATAAAAGTATCTTCTCTCATGCTATGGATAGTTTTGACTATGCTGAAGATTAATTCAATTATGGTATTATTAATTTCTTTTAGAATGTTCTAATACATTCAAAATGGGCTATAAATATTGTTTCCATGTTACTCAGAAAATTGTTATAAAAGCCTGGTTGGTTAGATAATGTGATTGTATAGCTAGCTCATTGTCAATTTCTGGCTTGTAAAATAATATTTCCTATTTTTTAAAAAATACTGTAATAAATATATCAAAAATAACAGGCTTATTTGTGATTCTGTGAAAAGCAACTAAAACATCACATAACCACCATTCCCTATGCTTACACACGCTGTTAAAATAGTAGCAACTCTTCATACAATAGTGTCACTAAATGCAAGCAATATTAATCAATGGATGCAAGAAATCTTGTGCATAAAATTCCTGTCTAGTGTTCTCAAATTCAAGGATATTCAGTAATAAAAGCCACAAGCTAGGAATTAGTCTGGGAATATTGGATAAGTAGAAATAGATAGGAATTTATGCACAAACCTTCTTGCATCTACTGATTACTATGGCCTTTGGTGGTACTATTGTATTGAAAATATGAAACTGTTTTAAGTTTCTGTGAATAGGCCTATACTGTCTATAAAATTGCAAAGAAACACAAAATGTGATCCAAAATGGCACATTTCCAAAGTACTAATAATCTGAACTATTCTGAAGTCAAAAACATTAGTGTAATATAATAAAAGATCTTGAAGTTTACAAATTATTGTATAATCTATGGTAAAGTATCTATATTAGTGTATTATATGATTATCATTAATATAATTTTTTGTGTTATATTTTGGCTGGTATACATTGTAATGAACATTGTATTATTAATGAATGTATTGAATTATCAGATTTTTTTTTCTTTCATAAACAAGTATTTGTATATGTTATTCTTATGCATATATTTCTCAGGAAAGAAATATTAATCAGAGTATGTTCAATTTTATGATGCTTTTTATTATTATTATTTTCTTTTTCTTTTATTAGTAAGATAATAAATTTGGGTATTAATATAATAGAAAACATTTAGTTTTGCACTATTCTTCTTCACTGTCTCATTTCATAAGTTAACATCATATCATCAACCTTACCTAAACTGGGACCAAGTTCATTTTTTAAACTGTGCTACCACTGAAATGCTAATACAGATGTTACTAGAATTGTGAATCTGAGACTGCCTTGATTATATTCATTTGATGGCTTTTCTGTGATGGATGATGGTGCCTGAAGCTCTGATCATAGTAATGAATATAAGTTAAGCTACCAGTAGAACAATCTTCTGATTGCTTATCAGAAAGGTAATTATTAAAAAAAATGATTATCAAGAAAATTATAGCCTGGATTTATAACAGATTAATAGAAAGAGTGTTAATGTGAATAGTTATTCACTTAATCATCACCATCAATCCTAAACATGGCCATATAAGAAATACCAATAATAAATGTGGGATGGTGGTCAACAATCATAACTACCTGAAAATAAATGGCTCATTCACATGAAAAACAATTTCATGAAATGAAAAAATTGCAAACATCAAAATGCCTGGAAAGACATTGGTAATTATTTTTTGTGTATTGCTTTTTATTTTTTAAATATTGATGAATTTAAATGATTTGCAAATGTTGAAAATATTTTATTTTTTAAGTATTTAGTATATTTTTTGAAAAGTACACCATCAACATAATTTGTCAATTTCAGCTATTTTGGGGATGGGTAGATTTTATGTTGTTAATTATTTTTTGTGTATTGCTTTTTACTTTTTAAATATTGATGAATTTAAATGATATGCCATAATTTCAAAGCAGAGACCAGACCAATTAATTGCTTTTGAATGTGATTGCAGATAGATGCTTATTTGCAAATGTTGAAAGCTGATGAAATTCTGTTTTTGGATTTCCCGCCTTCCACCATTGTTTAATGGTTCTTACTTGGGGGAGAGGTAGATTTTATGTTGGTAATTATTTTTTGTGTATTGCTTTTTATTTTTAAAATATCGATGAATTTAAATATTTCAAAGCAGAGACCAATTAATTGCTTTTGAATGTGATTGTAGATGCATATGGCAATTTCTAGGGGGGGTCTGTCTTTGTCGTATTTTCACCAATTTCTTTTAATTTGAATTTTATAGCATTTTCTTGTTTTGTTTTTTTATAATTTGTACTTTCGATGTATTTGTTGGGTATACATTGCCTCAGGCAATTTCATTTTTCAATTTAAGTGAAGAATTCTTGATTTTAGGGGGGGGGGGTCTGTCTTTGCCATATTTTCACTGATTTTTTTTTTTTAATTTGAATTTTATAGCATTTTCTTGGTTTTTTTTTTATTTGTACTTTCGATGTATTTGTTGGGTATACATTGCCTCAGGCAATTTCATTTTTCAATTTAAGTGAAGAGGTCTTGATTTTAGGGAGGGGGTCTGTCTTTGTCGTATTTTCACCGATTTCTTTTTTTTTTAATTTGAATTTTATAGCATTTTCTTGTTTTTTTTTTATAATTTGTACTTTCGATGTATTTGTTGTATATACATTGCCTCAGGCATTTTTATTTGTCAAATTTCAGCCACTTTCGGATAGAAATTTATGACTTGCAAGCTTCGGGCCAGTTGTTGATGGTACAACAGTGTCGCCTGGTGATGATTGAGCACATGCTCCACAACTACCCTGCTTAATAATGCCCATTCTTATTAGGGGACTATTAGGCAGTTTGAGATGGGTGGCATACTATTTAAAATGCAATTTTTAATCATATCTTCAAATAAATAACCAGGATATTATTATAAATATTGTAACCTAGTGTTATTGACACTTGGTTTACTTGGCATTATTTCTGCAGGAAAACAATGCTATTCTTTAAAGAAATAAAAAGATAAAATAACAATAGTAATAATTGATTAATAAAGTATGGTATTCACTCACTTTGGCATGTTTTGGGTGAATAACTAATAGATTTAATAACTCAATGTCATTTTTAAAGAGAGAACATGAATAATTTAATTGAGATATTAATAATTAGAGCAAATTAATATGGTATAAAAGCTAAACAGTAATTGATTTTGGATGGGTAGAGAGGGGAGTGGATGAGTGTCTTATCATAAAGCACAATAACTTCTGGTAATTTCTTTTTGTAAAAAAAAAAAAAAAATTAAAAAAAAAAAAAAAGAAAAAAATAATGTTTAAAGAATTATACATCACTGATTGTTAATTTAATGTATTTATTATTATTTTTTTTATATTGTCAAATTACTTTGTAATCCAGGTAAATAATACTAAAACTATATGATTGTAATAGGTTTTTCCTTTCTTTTGTTTATGTTATAATCAAATGATTATTTTTCTGGAAGAGGTCGCTAAAGTCAAGATCATTTTTTTTTTAAAAAAAAGATAGTCTGCTTTTAGTTTTCAAGGAAGGAACAGTGCTGAAATTTGGTAACTCAATTTTTTCATTTTATTTTGCAGAAATAAATGTAATCAAAGTAAAATTTTAATAATATAATGTGTGGCTAAATTTTTTTGATAAGATATCCTGATTTTCTTTGCCATCTACCTATTTAAAGACCTTTTATACTTAAAAATTTATTGTCTCACGCTAAAGTTAAAAATGACAGAATTAACTAAAAGATTCACGAAAAATTATATTATATCTAAATTAAGGAAAAGAAGCGATTTCCAAGAAAAGATTAATTATTTATTAACTTTATGTCATTTATTGATATTTTCTTGGTATAGAAAAAAAAAATAATAATTGAAAGAAATATTTTGAAACCAAGGAAAATCAACTAGAAACATTTTCGCGCTCTTTCTCAATATTGTCTGCCTTTACAAGTAATGTAGTTACATACGTTAAAATATGTTTTATTCACCAAGAATTGTCTGGAAATAATAATAATGATAAATAAGATTAAATTATGCACCTGTATATTTTTTTTAAAAATATATATATATATAAACTTTCTCAGAGTAAATATAGGAAAAGTTATATAGGGGCATTCTTATGGAGAAGTTACCGTTAAAAAAATTTATAATTCCTAAAGTATGAACAAAACCAAATATCTTAGTGACTTAATGATAAAAATAAATGATATATTATATTACACATCAGTTGGAGTTTGTAAAACTTCCTATACATGTAAATCAGCTGCAGTTATTATCAGAATAATCTCGGAAAAATTGCGCATTTCCGTCCATAAGTAAGCTAGCTAATATGAATTGTACGTATCGTCAATAATAAAGTAAAAAAAAAAAAAGAATTGTGTATGTTTATCGTCTATCGTTAACTGTTCGTTATGTTAGAATATGTATATTTTATTTTCTATGGATCCCAAAATTGTAGCAGTTTAATTCAAGTAAGAATTAATCTTCAATTCTGCTATATTTTTCTTTACCTAATTTATTAAACGCACAAAATAAGAGAAAACTTTTATCTAAAGGAAATAATACCATGCGTTTATTGTTTTTAAACTTGCTTCGTGAAATACGACTGGATAAAGCTCTTCACCTGGACCAATTGCTCAACAGAAAAACATTTTCTAATGAGAGAATATGCACTTGTTAATTAATGATTGTTTAAAACTAAGTTATAAATGATATGTATTTTTTTGTTATATCACATAGGTTAAAGTCTTTATGGTCAAGTGATATTTAATAGCCTTGTAATGACAAAGGTATGTTTTAATATAATTATTATAGGTTAAGTTGATATTTAACACGAAAGAAAAAATCTATAAAATATGTTTTAATTATTACATACAATTGTAGGTAGAAATTTTGTATGTTAGATACGTAAAAGAAAAATATTTAGATATTTAAGGGGTAAAATAAATATTGAAAATTATCAGAAGTAACTAAAAAAAAAAAAATGCTATAACAAAATATTTCTTGTTAAAGTTTTGAAACGAATTTATACTGTATTAATTGAGGAATTTATTCCTAATTATTCTTAAATAACACATCCACTTTATTTAGTTTAAGATAGTATGCTACCAACTATTTTGAATGTTCCTTTATTAAAATTAAAATTATTATACTTTTATTCTATGATGTCCATTGATTTCAGATGTTGATCAAAATATACACGGTAATATAAGTTTATTATAATCAGTGTATTTACTTATCCTGCCCAGATATAGCATTGGTATATGCTTAATATTCGCATAGGTAATAATTATAATGTATTTATTTTGTGGGATGAAAAATGATCTCCCCAAAAGCTTTGTTTTCCATGAGAGGAAGATTTTAAATATAATGTTCAGGTATATTTATAGCCCAAGTGATCGATTCTCATAGATAGGACGATCAAGAATTTATCTAGCATTTAGTATGCTTCATTCGTTTAAATCCCAGGAGAGGATTGTATTTGGTCTGTGTTCGTTGTATGCCCAAGTAAGAGGCAAGAAACCACCAAAATATTTTAATGTAGTAGATTACTTTACAGACCTTCGTGGTTATTCCATATTCCTCATGTGAAAATAAAGATAGCTCCACCATGGAAGGTGTTGATTATTGTGCTTAATTTTGAAAGTTCGGGCAAGATAAAAGTTATATTGGAGGTGTTAGTTCCTCAAGATCCACTTTAGTATAAATAGTGTGTTAGTAACTAAGATCAATATCTGTATTGTGCTGCTAAATATTACTAGTATTTGACAAGTAAATCAACGGAGAAAGTAATTAAAATTGCGTAATTTAAAACGCTTATTTACTGAAGGAATATTCAAATGCAATATTTAATTCTGGTTAGTAATTAAATAATATTCATATTTAAAATTATACGTATGAATAAAATTTGTATCATAACTTGGGTTAGCATTAAGTTAAATGTAAGATGGTAAGTGTAACTTCTGATAACTGGCCTATAATTAGAATAGGTTATCCCATTAAAGACCATAAATAAAGTAAATGTATTAGAAATAAATTTAATATTTTGCGTATTGCATATGATGGGATTAATCATTTAAAAAAAAAAAAAAAATAGTTAGTCAATAATTTTGAATAAAAGCTTCTACAAGGTTACCAAAATTTAATAAACAATGTATTGGTAATGAAATGTACTTTTAGTTAATCAATCTATATGATTGCATACAGGAGAAGTAGTAACCTCTAGTCCATAACCAAAAGAGTATACAGATTAATGTCAGTTATATTTTATATTTTTGTATTACTATGGGATTATTGAATAAATGTTCATATATTTTTTTTTGTGATAATAATAAATTATAGTCTTGTTAAAATTTGTTGTAGATTCATTTTTTTTGTTTTTATATGCTAAATATAAGTGTTTGCACAATATTTGCAAAACCTTTTCTTGAGTCCGAAATCATTCCAAATTCTTAAAAACTTAATATACCAGATAAATAAAGTTGAGCAGATCGGAATATGTCATTATATTTTAGTTTAATGATAATTATTTATGGAGTTGAAAACTTAAGACTAAACATTCACCTTTGTGTAAAGAAAAAAAAAAAAAGAATTTATTCCCAAACCATTAACTTTGGTTGCACATTATTCCATTCCCATTTAGTTAAATTGTCTAAGTAATAAATCTTAGTTATATTATTGTGTTGTCATGGATGATGGAAGGACACAAAAAGCACCCTTGTCTTTTTATTATTCTGACTGAGATTCTGAAAAAAAAAAAAGGCTGTGTTATTCAAAATTATACGTCATTATTGAATAGAATTATCATCTCTTTAAATAATATAGCAGTTGATATGAGAGATGAAGACACATTGAATTTAAGTAAAATAAATGTTTCCTATAGCCGACCAGAATGCCAGTCATATGCGACAACACAATACTGCCGAGCATTTCCTTACATGAAACAAAGAACCCTGAGATTAATATTATTATAATTATTCTTTAAATTAATAAGTGATCAATTATTGTTGTTATTACAATCGTGGCATGGCTTAAGAGAATTGAATGTACAATTGTATTATATGAAAAGTATTTTAGATCATATTGGAAAATTAATGGATATGTTGCTTTATTTTGGTTGCCTTAACAACAACCTGGAAAAATTAGTGTCCTGGGTGCAAATAAAATAAGATAAAACTAATAATATTTATTGGGTTAGAATATATATATACTACAAATTTATTTTTCCTACTTACTTGCAACAATTTTTCTTTAGTTAGTACATCAAAAAGTATCAATTATTTTTATTAAGGTATAAATTATTATATTTTTTTAATCTTGAATATAGACTTTTTTTATTTAATGACGATTGAATATATCGAGAAACTTTTACCTATTTTATTAACCCTTTGTTTTTTCTTATTTGTGGAATCAAGTCTTATTATTATATTTGATCTATATAGAACTGTCATATGTAGATTGACACAGTTGGTAGATCAGGAAGTCCCAGGAAAACTTCTGATGCTCAAACTTCTTATGCACTCCTAAGCAATTAGCATATATATATATATAATTTAAAGCACATATTTAAGTCTATAAGAAATAAAGAATTTCTCACTTAATGAAAAATAATTAATTATTAGCATAATTTATTAAAAGTTGATTGGCATTTAATTACTTGTATATTGTATGTTAATAAATACCAATCAATGTTTATATGGTGTTTGAAAATTAAATGTGTGCTTAGTCAAACTGAAGAAACCTAGTTCACTCAAAATGCATATTAAAAACCATTAACAAATTTCATGTTTCAAATGGGAATTTATTGAATATATATTAAAAAATATTTAAATCTTAATAAAATAATATCCCACACAAATGTATAATCACTTAATAAATAATAATTGTAATCTTCAAAATATTGCTAATTCCTGCTTTGAACACAGAGCATCTAGCTTTGATAAAGATATTCTGTATCAAAAATATGGTTTAGCAATTTTTTGAAGTTTATCACAGTATTATTTACTAATTGTCAATACATTCTTTGGATATTTTATGTAGATGTTTAGTATTGAATTGTAAGATAGGTTTAAATTTAATAAAACTTATACAAAAGTAGATGTCTGGAATTATCCATAGCGCTCACATAATATTTCTTTTTTTTTTCAATTCTTGACAGAAATAGTAACTTAGTACTTTTAATTTATAGTATATATGTATGTAAGAAAATAGATGGGTGTATAGCTTTTTTGCTTTCTAATTTTATTACAATAATTACGATAAAAAATACATTTATTTATTTAATTTTTTTAACTTATACCTCAATTTTTAATTATTATTTTTTAAAGTAGAAATTTAAAAAAAAAATGGCTATAATAAATATTCCATAAAATCCTCTGTTGTTTTATAAAAAAATAAACTATTAGATTGTCTCTCAACTTAATACAATAAAAATATCTCCATCTCATAGCATAATTTTCAACCCATTCAACCTACAACATTGGAGACTGAATGTCACATGATATATGGAGCAACTAATCATAAAATGATTTATTAGTACTGAAAATCAATAAAATAATTAACCTTTATGAAAGATTGTTTTTATAAATTTTTATTATTATTTTTATAGCTAATATATAAGATAAAATGAGAGTATATTTTATTTGAATTATTAAAAATAATTCTGTTAATTTAAATTAAACTAAAATTTTTACTTAAATCTAATGTTTAAATCTAACTAACAGTTTTACTGTACTTTAAATAACCTACTTTGAGAAAATGTCACAATAATATCTTATCAGAATATTTCACTCTTTAAAATAAGAGATATCAGTAGTTATATATAAAAAAATCTGTTTTTAAATGCTTTTATTGATTTTGGAAAATCTGTTTGTTAACTTTTGATCATTTTCAAGTTAGAATGAAAATTTAAAATCAAGGTTTAATATACTTAAATTCAATAGAATTGCTTGAAAATTGATACATAATTAAGTTATAACATTGTAAACCATTTGAAATATTTATCTTTTTAGTGTGTCATTTAGTTTGATAGACATGGAACAGAGGGTGGGAAAAACATGAAAAATATTCAATAATGTCATGTTTTTCAATTAATAATTGTTCTTAAAATTTTCATTCATTTTAAATAATGTTCACATAAGGCAGTTTAATTTTTTTCTTTCAATCTAATAACATTTTTAAAACCATTTTAAATTCTTAATGTGTATGTCACATTTAGTATGTGTACATAATTATATATATATTGTATCAATATTGTATTGGTACATAATAATTTTGTTTAAAAAAAATTATTAAAATAAAAATCTTTCGTAAAAGAAAACATAAAAGTAAAAGTTTAAGAGTTTTGAAATAAAAGTTACAGTTAGTTAATTAAAAGGGGGGAGGGGTTTTTCTTTAGAAGCATCAACTTTAAAAGTTTTATGAAAGAAGTAAAGAGTTTTTTCTTATTAGTATTCATTAAAATAAATAGTTAAGAGTTTAAAAATATAAATCTCTTTTTATTTAAGTAAAGAAAAAGTTCATCTTGAAACTAAATAGTGAATGAAACTCAAATTATATATGTGCGTGTGAATGTAAATATAATATATGCGTATTAAATATTATAAATAAATGAAAGTTAAAGAATTAAAAAACACTCAGCGGTGGCTACTAATTAAAATTATAAAACAACAAGTTCAGCAGTGGCTATTAATTAAAATGTAAAAACAACACGTTTGCATGGCTACTAATTAAACGATCTTCAAAAGCATGTAATTAAAAGATTATCAAAGGAATTTCGACAACAGATATTGCTAGAGGATATTAAAATGACAACACATCATATGTATAAATAGCCAAATTTTTATCGGACAATCAGTCAAGTTAATTGCATCAAAGTTGCATTAGAGTTGAGTTTGAGTCAGTTCAGAAAACAGTCGAGTTAGTTGCGTTTAAGAGAGTTATATCAGTTAAATTATTATGCATCCAGAATCAAGAATGCATTGTTAAAACCTTGGAAAACATATGGCTTTCTCCGTCCTGAGTCCAGTAAAACAGAAAAACCTCCTCGTGAATAGGATAATGCTTATATAACAACTTGAAGAGTCACGGTCAGTGTTTAACTGTCTCCAGGAATAATACCGATGAATAAGACTGAAACATCCTCAGGAAACTTCAAATCTAACCAGTTAGAGATATCTCATTAGAAGCAGCAAACAGCAAGATGCATCTACGTTCTAAAATCCTAGGTAAAAACATTTTTTATTCTCATTTATAAAGTAGCCATCGCATTCGTAAAAATTCGTCAAGCCTCCAGAGTCGAATTATAAGGACTCTATAGCACATTAAAATGAACTATTAATTTGTGTGTTCTAAATATATGTTTTATATTATTTAATGCTTTATTATTTGAACCCGGTACAGTATAATAAATCACTAATTATAAGGGACTTGAACTCAAACTTTCAAGCTCTCTATATCTATTCAATCCATCTTATACAACCAGTACATGTGACCACATACTTATGAAAAAGATAAATGATCTCCAATATATGTACATCATACTGCACCAGCACTCATCAGATGGTCCAGATCACCATCTCCCATACATAAATACAATCAATGATCAGTTTATATTAAGATAGCAAATCTTTAAACTTTAATGAACAAGCATTAATTTTTTCCACTCTCCAACTCTTCAGCCATTTATTTCATTGAAAATCTGAGGACAGAATGCTCAAAACCCTACTTATGTTGGAAATCATTTATCTTTTACACATGTATGTGGTTATGTGTGTCAGTTGTATAAGATGGGTTGAATAGATGTAGGGAGCTTGAAAGTTTGCATTCAAGTTCCTTATAATTACATTAAGTTTAGTCTAGGTAATATACATGCATTTAAATAATAAATCAATAACTAAATTTTCTATTTAAAAATATTTTTACTTTAAAACAATTGTTTCTTTTAAATCAAAATAAATCTCAATTTAAATAGAAAGTGAAGTTACTGATATATTATACCATATGTGTGATATTGATTTAAAGGGAAATTATATATATTAAGTGAAGATCATTTATAATATAGATACATGTATTATTATTTAAATAATAATTGTAATAATGCTCAAAGCTAAATGGGTTTATAAATAACCATTAGAAACCAGTCAATACTTAAACAATCTGAAAATAAATAACAATCAAGAATTTCAAACTGTTATCAAGGCAACCTCCTTTTAACAATAGAGATGGAATCCCATAGACTCTAAAGATTGCAACTTTTTTTTTTCATATGTCATAGCATCAGCTGGGATGTGAACCCACAACTGTCTGCAACCAACTACTTGCTTGCAAGGTGGCTGCGATGACCTCTTGGCTAACTTGACCGCAGATTTCACCTCTATTGCTAAAAGAAGATTGTCTTGACAACAGTTTGAAATTCTTGATTGTTATCTATATTGAGATTGTCTAAGTTAACTGGTTGCTAATGATTATGTGTTATTATGTATACATATTAAATATGATATATATATAAGGGGTAAACATTTTAACTTATAGCAGAAATATATAGTAATATAAATATATGTCAATTGTAAGTATCCAGTCAATTTAAAGTACAATATAGTTTTACATTTTCATTTACTGTGCCAATACTAAAATCTTAAAAATAATAGAGATGATTTTTTATATATATTAAATGCTTTTATTGAGTATGCACTAAAAAGAAATAACATAATTGTTTGTTCAACCACAATTGGAGTTTTTAGATTTAACTTAAAATGAAAGCATGGAGGGGGGGCAGAAATTATTTAAATCAATCCCTACTTTTTATAACAAGGATTGACTTAATTAAGTTCTAGACCCCCTCTCCATGCTTTTACTTCAAGTAAAATCAAAAAACTCCAATTGTGGTTCAAAAATCAATTATTTTATTTCTTTTTAGTGCACAGTCAATAAAAGCATTTAATATATAAAAATTTCTTTATCTCTATTATTCTTAATGGTTTTTTTTTAAAAAAAAAAACAGTGTAACTTTATTGTTTTAATCTTAGTACAAACAAATCATCCTTTACTGTTAATAATAATAAGTTTATCTTATAACATGGAATAATTTATAAAGAATTATACAAGCACTCATCTCAATGTGTCTCTGGAAAAAGGAAAGGTAATTAAAAGACTTGTGTCAATTTGAAGCACTTTATTTTCTATTCAATTCTCTGCTACTGTCACATAATTAATTAACATTTCTAAGTATTTGGAATTAAAAAATAAAAATTTGTATAAAATATTTCTGGTGATTTTATTAAGAATATTAATAGATGCTTCTACAGTAAGAATATACATATATTTTGTCTAAGAAAATTATATGATAAATATTTCAAGAAATGCTATCTTCACAAGTATAATTAATTATTTTACTATTCAGTTTTTGATTGTTTTAATCTACTGCAATTTATGGCAGTTGTAATAGTAAAAGTATCAATTTGCTACTTTCTCATGAAATGTATTTGTGGGGGGGGCGGGTGTAAAATGTTCAAGCATGTAATCCAAAAAAAAAAAAAACATTGCGTAATTATAAAAAATACCATGGTGTTAAAAAAACATTTTAATGTTAACAATATTATTGGCTTCTAGTGGCTCTTGTAAACTTATGTTTAACACAAAATTGTAATGTTTACATTAATAAAATGCACATGTATTCATAACAATAATTTATATAGTTAACTATTGTATAATACAAATAATATAGGCGTTAATTGAGTCATACTTAAGATTTATTTATATCTTGGTTATTATTATGATATGTGAATTTTTTTATTTTTTTTTTAATTTTAATACCAGTAACAATCATTAATTGATTTGTATTTTATTAAATGTATATTTATATTTATTTATTTTACTTATATTTATGATTAATTTATTAATGTATATTATATTTCTTTTTATGATTTCTTATTGTTAAAGTGTATTAATATATAATAGTTCATTATTCCTATTATTTATCTGACTTCACAAATTATTTTATCACCCATAATTTTTTTTTAAATTTCACTATCCCATAAATGTGATCTATGTTTGAGTCCATTCTCTGAACTGAGCTATTGCTTGGAATGTTAATAGTGAAATAAAAGGGATTATAAAGTCAAAGTCAGTCCTTCTTTGGCTATGTACATTAGTAGCTTTTCTGTAAAGAAAGGTTGTGCTCTGAAACTTTGGTTATTGCCATGAATCTCAAAATAAAACTATTAGTGTACAGTGATCTTCAGACTGATTGTCCAAAAAGTGGAGATGATCAGAAAATATAACTTGTGTTTCAAGTATTTATAAATGGATTAAATGCAGATTTGATTATCATTAACAATCTCAAAAAAGGGTTTTAAGTGAGGGTTAATAATTATGCTTCATTTACTTCACTAACATTTAGAGATACTGTCCATTACATAAATGATCATTCTTAATATGGGATTTCAATAGATGTTAGTGGTTACTAACCAATCATTTCCTCTCCCTTGTAATATATATATTGCCCAGACATGAGACATATTTCACCTAGTTATAGCAGCACTGATAAAAAAAATCAACTATTGAGAAAATACACATAATGTGCATGATAGATGAATGCAGTGCTAAGGAATAAAGAAAAAATTCTATTCTATTGGAGCTATTTTAATTAAATTATGTTTTTTAAAAAAAAATTCTTACAATAATTGAAGATTTTGAATAAAATTAGAGCCACTGGCCAAGAAATTAGTTAACAGATGCAAAAAAAAAATTGAAAAAACTGTCTTAAGAGTTACTAAGAGAGAACTAAATTTTAAAACAAAAAGACTTTCAAAGAAAATAAATAATACTTCTTTATTCTAAAATTTTTGGTTTACAATTTACAAGTATTCAAAAAATACACCTTTATTCTGAATAACAATCTCAATTGATTTACCAGAATGTTTCATAAATCAACAATCTTGCATTAAAAATAAGCAATTATAATAAGTTCTTATGAGGAAAAAATTAATTTCTTACCTTAATTAATTCAAAATAAAAATAAAAACTCAGTTAAAAAGTAAAGATTGAATTTGAAAAGTGTTAATTAATGAATATATATTTTATCAAGCATATTATTAATAAAAAAGTATTAATCTGTGGTTAAATATACTTTATTAAAACATTTCAGGAGTTATCATTTTTAAAAAAGAAACAATTATAATTTTTTTCATGATCTTACCTTTTATGTTTTATATAGCAGAAAATGCTATTTTCTAAATCATGATTCATTAACTTAAAATAAAGCATGTAGGAAAAAAAATTAACATAATATACATTTGAAAAATTATTTTTAAACATTTTATGGTCAATTATCAAAGTTTTTTTTTTTTTTTTGTAATATCTAAGTAATTAAATTTATAATTTTTTTTGCATTGCTGTTAATTTTTTTTTTTCTAAATCAATAGTTTGTGCATTTATTTATTTTGCATAAATGCAGTTAAATTAAATGCAATGTATAAGTGATTGGTGTAAATTTAATAATGTAAATAATTAAATCTCTTTTTACATTATTTTAATAGTTTAAATTAAAATGATTATATTTTACACCTACAGTTATCAACTTTTAACTGCAGGCAAAATAATGTTCATAAGAATTTTAATCCAGAAGTGATTGATTGAATATAGTTGACCTAATATATACATTTTAAAATTTATTATTAATGTATTTTGTTAGTGATTGTAATCAAAGTATCTTTTCATTATATATTGTAATGATTTTTTTTTGCTTTTGTAATCATTAATAATAAAAACCTTCTTCACTTTAGATAAATCTTAAATAAAAGTACTGATTGTCTTATAAAGATATATGTTAATTGTATTTTAATTCTACAATGGAATCAGAATATTGGATATTGCATAATTAATAAATTTGTACTGTACATTTTAGGGTGAATATCATTATATTATTCTTGAATGGCATACCTTTAATGAAATCACTATTATATGATATCATTAATCTTATAAAATAGTTCCATTTTTAAAAAATGGCAAATGTTTTTTTTTAAGATTGTTTTAGTAAATAACTGATTGTAAATCAAAATATGGCTACAAATTGATGACGATAGCTATTATAAATTATTGCATAAAGATATGTTGGGCTTCAAGATAAGGATGTATTAATAATTTGATTCAAAATATTGTACCATCAAAATACATAGCCTGACTATGTTATTATACTGTATATATATATCATTAAAAAAATTTTACATGGGATTTTAACTATTGAAGTGCCTAGTCGACTTTTTCTTTACTCTCCATTCACCATATAATGAAGATATATTTCTATTTTTGTTTAATAATTGTACATATAAATATAGAAAATAATAATAATTTAATCATTTTATAGGAACGTAGGCTATTTATTCAATATTTTCATTTTCAAAAAAACATTCCTTAATTTTTAAAGAAATAAATGTCTTCTCCATAAAAATTAAAATAACATTTTAATTTCAAGAGTAAAACCATAACTTGAATTTATTGCTTAAAACATCTGTTTTATTCTTGCACATTTCATAGGACTTAATGAATAAATAGATATTGCACGTATATGTGTGTGAATGCATTTATGTATTGTGTGTAGTTATAAATAATATTAAAATTTCAACGTTGTGCTGTGTAATTTGTAACGATCGAAAAGAAAGTGAAGATCGAATCTAACTGCAATCTTCACTACCAGGGCGCCATCTAGGCATTTGAGCCTAGAAAAATTTATAAAGTAGGCAGATACATGCTGTTAAGATTCCACTTTATTTAAATATTCAGATTGTTAGCCCAAATCACTAGCTCAGTGGAACAGCAGAGATTGTAAAATATAACTTTATATCTTAAATATAAAAAAATAAAAGCCACTGCCAGAAATTAACACATAAAAATATTTATTGACGCACATATAAAATCATTCTAATTTAAAGAATAAGTTTAACCTTTTAGATTTTTATATTAATCTTTAAATTTACATTTAAATAGATTGCAATAATGAGTGTAATATTTATTTAGAGGGTCGAGTATGAATAGACTATATAGATTGTATTTGAAAAGAAAAATGTTCTATCCCTTATTTCACCTTAGGCCAAAAAGTTTGCAGTCAAACCGGCGCCAATCTATCTGATACATTTATGTATTCAATGTAGCATGAAAATATGACAACACAAAATACTATACTGTCAGGAATGTACATCTGAACAGTAAGTAGAATTAGAGAAAACATTGTCTCTCCATCAACAGGAATGCTACATCTGTTGGCGAGTAGAACAATAAACAAAAAAACTTCGTAGGAATGGACTGCAGTCCTTTGCCGACTTACAAACCCATCCATAGGCAAACAGAAGGTGTGTGGCATATATATGCAATCCTGCCCGTAGCGGATCTCATACTACATCTACTAATTACACAAATATATCCAATCCATTGAGCTAATTCAATTATGAAATGAATAACCTAAGATTACCCTCCCTTAAACTATATATATAACTTTACAAATCTATACAGCCATTCACGCCCGACTTAAATTTAACATTTAAATATGTTCGCACAGATGAATTTTATACAATTTGTTTTATAATGTTGAGTATAGATCGGCTGCACAGATTCCACGGTTAAAAACATTTCAAAATAAACATAACCGATCAAAATATAGTCATCGAAAATGTCAATTGCAGAGGGAATACAAGAAACCCAATGGTATTCATCATAAAATACCGCATCGACATCGGTGACCTATATATTCTAATCGAATATGAAAACCACAACATAATCAACCGCTAATGAATCTATGCAACATCTATACCCAACTTAAATTTTATGCATTTAATAATTTAAATGATAAATATTAATACAAATAAAAATAATAAAATGGAAATGATTTTTTTTCCTTTAGCAAGCAAATATGTAAAACTTAAACATTTATAATTAATTTGAAACATAAGTCAGATATATATAATTTAAATATTGATTGTCAATTTGAAAATCAGATAAGAATTCCTTTTTTTAAATTTAGGTTAGCTGAATCTTAAAAGTTTGAACGAAAGTTCTTAATTATTTTTTTTTTAAATTGTAAAGTTCTTAGCTCACGGTAGACGAGTCCAGGTTCCTGTTTTTTAATTCCCACAATGTCTCCATTCCATTCTGGTATCACAGTCTTTTCATTTTTAAAATAATTGAGAGAGAATGACAAGTGCGTCTTGTCGCTGTCTCACCAAATCAGGTTCAAAACTCTCAGGAAAACTGTATTTCTCTTTTTATAGTATCCACACAGATTCAACCAACAAAACGTCACTAATCCATTCTTTTCATTCAGGTCTGGGCTGAGGCTTGGTGCTTCCATTGGTCAAACTAATTTCTCTTTATTCTCTTATCTAATTTTCATCTGACTTTTTAATTGCACAAGAGCCCAATACTAGCTTGCTTTTCAATTAATAACCAATCATTTCCATTTACAGATTACAGGAATTAATTAATACCTGTTTTTATTTTAACTGGCGTTATTTCTTTATTAAAATATTTTTATATTTAAATCTTGTATTTTTTTATAAAAAAATACGTTCAAATACCCTTTTTTTATTTATAAAAAAAAAATATTTTTAAAGTTTAGTATCTGTGCGAATATATACGTTATACAAACATTTTAATTTTAGCGTTTAGTTTTTTTTTCTTTTTAATACATTCATTTTTATTTGTGAACTTTTAAGATTTTATTTTAAATTAATGTAACGGCATATTTATATACCGTTACAATAAGGATGTTTTAATAATTTGATTCAAAATATTGTACCATCGAAATACATAGCCTGACTATGTTATTATACTGTATATATATCATTAAAAAAATTTTACATGGGATTTTAACTATTGAAGTGCCTAGTCGACATTTTCTTTAATCTCCATTCACCATATAATGAAGATATATTTCTATTTTTGTTTAATAATTGTACATATAAATATAGAAAATAATAATAATTTAATCATTTTATAGGAACGTAGGCTATTTATTCAATATTTTCATTTTCAAAAAAACATTCCCTAATTTTTAAAGAAATAAATGTCTTCTCGATAGAAATTAAAATAACATTTTAATTTCAAGAATAAAACCATAACTTGAATTTATTGCTTAAAACATCTGTTTTATTTTTGCACATTTCGTAGGACTTAATGAATAAATAGATATTGCACATATATGTGTGTGAATGCATTTATGTATTGTGTGTAGTTATAAATAATATTAAAATAACTTTCATTACAACAATAATTATTTATTAATTTTGTTTAAAACAATGCTTTGAGCGAATCTAATATAACAGTAGTGGACTTGGAAAATTACTTAGAAACAAAGGAGACGACAAGTAGATCTTTAAAAGAAAAGATATTTTTCGTTCTTTTTGAAAAAGTATATTCTTTTCATATACAGACATTGCCTATTTCAAAAGAAAAGTTTCTTAACGATATATATTTTTTTTAAATTATAGGAATAATGAAACGTGTGCTTATTCAAAACTTGTATGTTAAAAAAACAATCTAAAAATATATAGCTAAAAAGGAAGTTAACGTCAGCTTCAAATAGCAAGTTTAAATCCAAATTAATCCCAAGTAACAACTGAAATGCAATTAACCATATCCTAAAGCAGGGGTGGTCAATTGTTTTGGCTCAGGGGCCGCAGAAGTTGGTGGAGAGATGCATCAGGGGTCACTTTGTGGAAGCGGAGGGCCATACCATAAATACACTGATTTATTCCCTGTATTACCAAAGAAATATTTAAAACAGGCAAAACTCATTATACGTATTGCCACACACAACAATCTAGAGTAATCAATGGATGCCAGAAGGCTTGTGCATAAAATCCCCATCTAGTGCCTACTCATCCAATATCCCCAGACTAGTTTCTGGATTATGGCCTTTGTCAGTGAGGAGTCTTGGATCTAGGTGCAGTTCTCTCAGATTCAAGGCTCCTCAGTGACAAAGGCCATATGAGTAGGCACTAGATGGGGATTTTATGCACAAGCCTTCTTGCATCCATTGATTACTCTAGCTTGCTGTGTGTGGCAATACGTATAGTGAGTTTTGGCTGTTTTAACAACAATTATAAGCAAGCATAAGAAATGGTGATCATGTGATGTTTATTGGCAAAGAAATATTTGTTTGTTCATTCTTCATTAAACACATGATATTCATCATGGTTTCACTAAAGTTGGAAATGTATGTATTTGCAAATGCAAAGACAAAATTGAAATTAACCAGATTAACTGGAAAAGCACTGCACATTACATCTATGCTGCACATGTCTATTGATGTGGCCATTCTAGTGGAAAATACAAGATGAATCTTCGGTCGTGCACGGGAAGGAAGTCTCAGTTCAAGGCGGATTTTTCTGATTGTCTTGGCAGGCTGCATAAAAACTCTTAGCAGGCTACTATTTGCCCACCCCTGTCCTAAAGGATTTATTTACATCTAATGAACATTATATATACATGCAATTAAATTTGAATGGTATATATTATAACAGTTGGGGAGGATCGTAAGTTTCCAGTCTTACCATATCTGCTGTACAGGGTGCCACTAGGCCATTTGAACCTAGAAAATTTATAAAGTAGACAGATACGTGCTGTTAAGATCATGACCGCCAGTCCTAGTCACTAGCTCATGGAGTAGCAGAGGTTTTAAAACTATATTTATTAAAATATATTTCAATAAAGATTAAAAAATAAATAAATTAGATCACTGTCAGTACTAATAACACAAAAGATTTTATTCACATATATATATAGGTGATAACACACAAACTTGAAAAATAATTACTATAAAAAAATTATGTTTTATGTTTCATTATTATTATCTTTTTTTAACTTTAATTTTTAATCTTAGAATGTTGAGCATGGATAGGCCATCTAGACAATGCACTTAAAAGATTTTCACAACATTTGACTCCAGGCTAAAGGTCCGCAACCACACCAACACTTGCTTCCAAATATATATCCGCAACCAATGCAATGTGAAGTTGTTAGCATCAAACCATGCTGACAGGAATGTGCATCTTACAGCGAGATATTATTTGAGAAAACGACCTTCATCCAGTACAGGAATGTATGTCTGTCTGGTGAAGGAATCATGCATGTAATATAATAAAGAGAATAGCACTTCGTATGGATGGGAGAGTGATCTATCTTACCAGCTTATTGTCCCAATCCTTAGAGCTGGAATGGATCAATGGTGCAGGAAATACATATGCGTCCATTGCAATGATATGACTGCCTCTTTGGGATCATGCATTCAGTTGGGCTCTTCACCCTTATGTGCTAACACACTTCACATTACATTGATGTAAATGTCCATATATCTCTCCACCAGCATTGACACAACTACAAAACAAATAGTCTGAAATCAAATCCCCTTTTAAACTAACATATACTTAAACAAGTTAAAGCAGCTATCCATACTCAACTTAAATTTAAGTCAATTTAATAATTTAATTCTTTAAAAAAAAATATTTAGTTTATAGTATTTAACTTATTTTAAAATTACATTGCATTCAACGTATTTTTTTCTCTTTTACACAAATAATATTTTTGACCTATTTTTAAAATCCAGTAATGCACAAATAATGCTGCGTATATCTTTCAATTTTATGTTTGCAATCGCAAACCCCTACCCTATTACAAACAGACCTTATACTAAGCATAAATAGCAAAAAAAAAACAATGCATTTAAAAAAAAAGGATTACGTTTAAACTTTAGATAAGAATTTAAAATTGCAAAGTTTATAAAAAAATAAAGTTCTGGTTTGATCAGGAAAGAAAGTCTATAGTTCATATTTAAAGAGAAATAAAGTTTGGAGATTTTAAATTGAAGAGTTTATATTTCATATTTATAATTTATACTTTCTTTTCTCCATGCTTGTTCCTTCATGATGAAGATCTAAGTTTATGCAAGGGCCATTTCTTGTGGATGATGATGATATTTTGAAGATTTCGAAGACGTTACTAGTAGTTCGATGCTGGGATCCATGGAAATGAAAGCTGCCTTTGGTTAGCCGAACCGAAGGAAGCACGATGAAGCTGATTACATTCTTGGTGATGGTGATAATAGCTTTTTAAATTTTTATTTTTACTTTCAGCAAAGACGAATGAATTTAAAACTAATTTTCTAATTCTCCAATCAATTATTTCTTTTTATAGTCCTGAGGCGTCTTATCTCTGGAATGCATGGATCCATCTCACATATTTCATATCTATATTTCATTGGTTCATTGAGTTTGTCGCCAAGTAGATTTTGGGTTTGTAGCTAAGTAGATTTTGGGTTTGTGGCTAAATGGATTTTTCCACCAAGGTCTGTCTATATCTTTAGGCGGGAAAAGCAAGTCTTTTGTTTCTATTCCTCGACTCTTATCTCTTTCATAATCATCTTTTCAATAGTCATTTTGCCCTAAGGATCTGTTTGTAATTTTTATTTTTAAGATTAAAAACTCTCTTTGTTATTTTTAAAATTAAAAGGTTTTTTATTATATCTTATTTAAAGATTAGAATCTTTGTTTCGATTCTATAATTTTTTTAAAGCTTATTTTATTTCAATATTTAAATCAAACATAATAAATTAATGATTCATTATTTGTGCATTTTGAACATTTGTGCTTTTAATTCAGTCTTAGATATTTACAAAAAAATTAAGTATTAAAATGTAAATGTAACGCATATATATATATATCCCGTTACAATATATATGCATACATGTGATAAACAAAATTGAATATATTTCATGTTATAGAAAAATCAAATTTTAATTTCTTAAATGTTTATTGCTAGATTCAGAGGATATACATATAACAGAATTATTTTATTTATATTGCCAAAATATTTCAATGAATTTGTGTGATGTATATACAAACCTTAATACCTAGAGATTATGTTGCAACTGTGATGAAATGAAAACAATTTACTTGAGACATTATAAATCAATATATTTTAAAATTAAAAATTATGCTTATTTTTATTAAAATTTCACAAAAAATGTCTACATTTCTTTCAGCAAATAATCAACTTCTGCTATACCATAACTACAGTTATAATAATTTATCTTGTAATCATATACTCTTTTGGTTTTCATATATATAGAGTTTATAAATATGTTGCATAAATAATTATAAATGTGCAAATAAATTACTGAAAATTATATTTTTTTCCCCAAAATACTAAAAGAAAAAATAAAGCTCTCAAAACCTGGAAGTCAAATAATCTACTTTATAATTGTGATACTACCAATTAAAGTATTGTTAACTTTTTTAAATTGGAAATTTCTGTGATATCTGTATGATAATGACATTTTCAGATAATTTTAAATTAATAATTTCAGTTCCAATAAATACCACAAAAATGTGAACCAGAAAACTAACATTATAGATAACCACAAAATAGTAAAAACAAAAAAGCCAAAGCAATAGCAATGACATCATAATGTCTCAAAATGAATGATTTAGTTTTTTCTGGCCCAGAATATGTTAAAGTCTGGCAAGAGAGAACAAAAGTTAAAAGCAAAACAACTTTCAAATGAAATAAGTAATTCTCTTTTATTCTCAAAATTTTTGTTTACAAATTTCAGAGTGGTCAGAAAGAAAATAATTTGATTCATAATGTGAAGATAATTAGAATTAATAATTAAATTGTTTTGTTTTATATTAAAACAAACTCATGTGTGCACACTTATTACATATATGTTTAACATTTAATTGTTTATATTTAGTTAAAATAGAACAGTATCAGTCTTTGGATAATTATTGTAAATAATAGTTTGGAATATTTAGTAATACCCTACAGGCATGTGTTTATACATATATGTGTTTATTTAATATAACTTACAATTTATATATTTTTGTATATTTATATATTTATTATTTTGTATTTTTTTTTCAATATTTGTAATTCATACCAGATAGTTGAAAATAGTTCTAAATTAGAATGATTTATTTGTAATGTAGACTGTTTATCAGACTTCATTTTTTAATTACTATTTTTACTTCTAATTAATTAAAAAATGTATTGATTGTTATTTCAAGATATTCCAGTGAATTTAGTATGTATATTTTTCTGGTTCACTGTAACAGAGTTCTTGGGAAGCAAAGCTGGCTCTCAAATAATGTTATATAAAGTATATAGTATTGTGGACATCTGTATAATTCTCTTTATAATTTTTTAGATGGTATTAAAGAAATAAAAGTTATCTTTAAAGTTCAATCACTTTATGTCAGTATTTTATGATGATAATGACTGTTTTATTGAAGAAAATATACTTATGGTATCTAATGGCTCTGAGAATTAGTGATGATCAGCATTGATATAAAAATCCCGGAACTTCTTGATGTATGCTTACTTTTCTTGCATGCAACAAGAAATATTGTGTATTGCTTTTTTAACATTATGCCTCATGATTGACAATAATTTAATGATGATTAGTCTAATTTTTTTCAATATGCCTTTTTTAAATCTAGTCAAGAAGGTTAACTGTTGATAATTTGTTATTTTGCTTGACTGTTTGTTACTTATACAGGCTTCTGATACTAAATATTAATTTATTTTCTGTATTCATATTCATTTATTGATTGTTCATTTGCATGATCATTTATTATCCCTATTTCCATATTGTTACAATATATATATGATTTTTTTAATTATTATTTGACAAGGAAACCCTACATGGTATAATTATCATTCATGGTTTGGAGCAGTTGGTAAAGTGTCCGATTTGAGATTGGGAGGTCCCAGGATCAATTCTGGTGCTCACAAGTCTAGCACTCGAACTTCTTATAAACTCCTGAGCAATAAAGCCATGTTTTTTTCCTATAAATACAAAATAGACAGAAATATACATATATAAGAAATGTGCATATATATATGCTTTACAAAATATATTATCTTTAAAATAAATAACACTTTCCATTCTTTATTGAGCTTAATGCATTTTTGATGCTGAGCGCCATAATCATAATTGAGTCTGGAGATTTATAACTGCTGTTATTGTTATGAAAAATGCCTTAATTTACATATTACAATAATTTTAAAGTTGAATGTTTGCTATTCTATTAATGATATCATTGTTGTTCAGATATACCACACTTTTTTTTTATCATTGAGAATAGTTACGATTATGGTACTTGCATTGATGATTTGTAAAGCATAAATATATTATAATGGGACAACCCTATCAACTTTACCTGCCATACCCTGTTGCGGCATCAGATACAATGGACGGCCATACACAGATGTCCCAGTCCGAAAATACACTTGGATATTTCTATCAACTGTAACATCTTCATACCTAACACATTGTGTGCCAGATATAATGGAACCCACCACCCCAAAGTTACTGGTGCCATATATACCAGGACCACAATGAACACCACATGATAACATAAATATAACCAAGTAACTGGATAACTTGGATGAAATGTGTCAACTTACCACAACAAATCATATCATAACTTTGTGATTCGACAACGCATTTGGGTGTGTCAGATGTTTCAGAATTAGCAATGACAGATAATAAAGGGAGCGCATCTCACTATTACCAGATCTGAGCATGCAAATAGGGTGCTACAGATGTCACCATGAAATGCCCAGTTCCAAGTCACATCTAATTTCAATTTACTATCCCCCAATCTACTTAAAAATGTTTCAGTGTAACCTAGAGCAACGCATATTCATACATCTCCCTTTTAAGCCCCATTACACCACAGAATTCGAACTCAGGGAGTTCTTACAATCAACTCTCTTCAGGGATGGACCTACTCAATTTTAAACTAATTAGGCTTATGTATAAGCATAGTTATAGGTAAATACTGATGATGATCAATTATTTATTAAAGCAATATTTAGTGATGATGATGATCATCAAACCTATAATAGTGTAAATTGATAATGTGATGATGATCATCACCCAACCTATAGTAATGTAAAAGCATCATGTGATGATGATGATGAACATCTGTTGGTATACATGCATAGTGATGGTGGTGATGACCAAACAGAGATCAGATTGATTTAAACAACTAATTTATTAACAACATATATAAAAAATATAACTATTTACAAGCAAGAAATAATAAGATAGATTAATATTTAGTTATAATAAAAAAAAACTAATGGTTTCTTTATCATCTTGGTGACTTCATACAAGAAATAAAAACGCAATAGTCGACTCCTATTAGATACAACATTATTCTCTGATTCATTAAATATATACATAACACAAGATAGAGAAAATCATAATAAAAGTTCATTACTTATAAAACTACCCATTAAAATAATTGTTACAGTATTTATACGTTAAATTAAATATATTATCATTATAACTGCCCACTCCCATTTATCTATATGTCAGTTACGGTTATGGTAGAAATTAATGATAGCTAAAGACCATTTATTCGGAAGGATTAATCGTATATTCAGAATAAATAAAACTACAAGAAAAGATTAGTAACATTGATTAGTATATTGTCTCAAAGTCTTACTCTCAATATTATATATGTAAAAGTCTTACTTGAGAGGAGATCACTTGGATGGGTTATTGTTGACTTCTAGAGGAATCTAAAATTTTACTTTATTAAAAAAAAAGTGTATATATATCTATTAATTAAAGAGAATTTCCTTCTGAGTTTATATCAACAAAAGATTTTTCCATCCATTTGTTCACTTTAAGTTGTAGTTGATCGAATTAGAAAAAAAAACAAAAACATTTTAAGCACCCAATAAAAAAAAATAAAAAATACATTCTTTCAATTAGAAAATTACAAAAGGCAAAAAAAATAATAATCAATCATCACGTGAATCCAATATATAGTTTATCTAAATTACAGCAAGCGTTCATTCAAAGATGTCCATGTCCATGGCTAAACATTCCAGTTTATCATCTCTGTTATTTTTATTTATGCATTCCTGATCATATAAATCCATGGAAAAATGTTTGTGTACCAGCATTTTCTTTTTCAAAATAGACATTCTGAGGACAGATTTTATGATTTCATAATCAAGTAATGGCCTGGAGGTTGGCTAGAAAAATCCCAACAGCATTAGTTTTCTACTCCAAACACATTGTAAAGTTTCTTATATTATCAACCATAGTTTATAATTTATCTTAATTATGTCTAAAAATGATTTTAAAGACAATAGTTAATCCTTAGTAGTTTTAGATTTCCTTTTCATTTATATTATTATAAAGAAATTTACTTATAGAAGATCTTAATTTACAAGTTCAGAAACTATTAATTTTGAATTACAGTTTAACTCCTGGACATTATAAACATTTTTCTTTTAAAAATGCCCAAAAGTTCTTTGCTTTTTTCCTTTTTTTTAAGAAAATAAAAACTTAACTTTTTTTTTCCGTTGCTATATGTTCAAAATCCCGGTCTCTTCTCCCTCAACATAGTCTGCTTTTCTTTTCAATTGTAAAAAGAACCGCTCTTTCATCACGTGATTGCTAAAAACCTGCTATAAACTTGATACAAAAAAAATCAATTTACAAAATGTTATTATATTTATTTCATTTGTATTATTCTAATTCGATCATCTAACAAGACTTTAAATTTCACATAAATTTTAATCCTTAATTATATCCATTTTATCAGTCAATTAGTATTTTATTTATTAATAAAATTAAATGAATAAAAAAAGTAAAAAAACGATTAATTTCTACCAATAAACGAACATATTATTTTCTATGCATATGTTTATCTACATACATATATACACACATTGTAAACAAACGATTTATTTACTTACTCACGATAGATAAAAAAAACATTAATCTCTCAAACATATCGATGTATATGTATGTTTATGAAGGTATATATTACATTTATACAATCAAGTATGTAAGATATTTATTTTTCCTCCCACTGGGTTTGAATTCAGATATTGAAGAAGACATTGGGACAGGTTTGTATAAGCTAGTTGTAAGCCATCTCTTACAATATATATGGGCAAATTTCTTATATGTAATTTAACGAAGCTTAAATATTGTATATAAATAGATAGATAAGTAACTAGATAGGTAGATAGACAGACAGGCAGGAAAACAGACAGACAGACAAATAGATAGATAGATAGATAGATAGACAGACAGACAGACAGACACAGTTTGTAGATAGATAGATAGATAGATAGATAGATAGATAGATAGATAGATAGATAGATAGATAGATAGATAGATAGACAGACAGACAGACAGACAGACAGACAGACAGACAGACAGACAGACAGAGTTTGTAGGTAGATAAGTAAATAGATAGGCAGATAATTAGAAAGTGTAATAAACATATCTTTAAATAAACAAAAAGAAAAACTTATCTCTGGGATTTTATCCAGCTCATTAAACTTCTGAATAAACTATTAATTTTCTGTTCATTATAATTATAACCATTATCATTTATTTTTTGAGTAATTGCAATAAATTGTAATGATTCCTAAATTCAATGAGCAAAAAAGGAAAGTTTTCTTTAATATTTTTATTTTTAGATATTAAAATTTGTAGATTTTTTTTTAAATGTATATATAAAGAATAATCTACACCTATCCATAAAGAGATTCCAAAATCAAAACGCCTAACAACGTGTGTATGAAATTATATATCCTAATTTTAATCAAAATCTTACATTAATGGGCTATTGCTTGAAGTTTTTTAACAGCAATTAAAATTGTATAGTTTTTATTTTTTAAAAAATATTTTTATATTTTTACAACATTTATGTATGTGTATGATTCGTATTAGCATTGATGTTTCCGAAATACTCATGATAAAACTGTGGTCTACATTATGCTAACTAAAAATATGTTGAGTCATTTTTATTAAAATTCGTAGTAAAAAACGTATACATGGAAATGCACGGCTGTCTATGTATAATTTCTTGATCCTTTATTATTGCTTGCTTCTTTTAATGGTTTTTGTTCTCTGTTGTTAATTTCATTAAGTAAACAGATTCATTTATTACTTGAACAGTTATTTTTTTTCAGTAATTTTTATAAAATTTTAACCAGTTTTTTTTTTGTGTGTGTGTGTGTAAATATATTTATTATATTATCAATAATATTAGCATTTGACAAGCTTATTGTTTTCAACTTTTAGCCAGTTCGTTGTGCGAAGACGAGGATATGAATTCTGTTTTTTCTGTCAACTCTTCTCAAGAAAGGTTAGACAAGTGGCAGGTAGACTCCTCATCAGGCTGCCATGTTTATATTCAGGAGCGTTCTTCGTGCTCCGACACAACCAACACTGATACTATGGAACTATCAGATGTGGGGTAAAATTTATATTAGAATATTGGCAATAAAATTTAACATTTTTATCATATTTCATTTTAATATCTTATATGTTATATTATGAACATATATGTGTATATAAAGATGTGTGGGTGTTTATCGAGGACGTTCATACATTTAAAACTCATGCTAATGCTAATTGGAGAAGTATATATAAAAATTACAAAGCAACACATAACATAACCATTCAATATGACAGATAAAAAAATGAGCCCCATCAATGCACTTTTTATCTAATATATATATATTTAGAAACAATTATGAAATTTAAATTCATCGTATGATGATGATAATATTATTTGAATGGATGGAGGTAATATTTTGACTATCTTTTGAGTAACAATACTAAAATTTAGATAACTTTTAATAATATACCCATTCTATGTATTCATTTAGATTTGTACAAAGATATCCAGCTTAGAAAAGTTACAATAGCTTTTTCTTCTACTATCTAAGATTTTAAATAGAAACCACATGTAAAGAATGATAAAAAAGTGCTGAAATTGTTAAATTTATCAAGATGTTTATTTTTTATTAAGCTTTTCATATTTCGGTACACTGAGAGAGTGATAGTCTTGTGCTTAAGATTTTTGGATCATGCCTAGTTCTGTCACTTCCACTGCCTGAACTTCTTATGATCTCCCAAGCAATAAAGTAATTCAATTATTATTATTATTATTATTATTATTATTATTATTATTATTATTATTATTATTATTATTATTATCATCATCATCATCATCATCATTACTGTTGTTGTTATTATCATCATCATTGTATAATCATCATCAATTAGAAAGACAAGGTATAATATAAAATAGAAATAACTACTGAGAAAACTTTGTTTTAGAACACTTTGCAAAGAATAAGCAAGCTATACAGTTCTATTGATATTAATAAAATGATAGAAATAAACATTTTATCTATAGATAAAAGTAAATTTTTAAACATGGTAAAATGTATATTATAGAAAATACTAATTGTATGAATTTTATTATTATACTGTCAGTTTAGTTTTACTGTACATATATTATATTAGATTATGTCTGCAAAATGGTTTGTATATTTCAAACTGTATGGAAGATGTAGATAAATTAAATTATTATTAAACATTAAATTGAATTGAATTATTATTATTATTATTATTATTATTATTATTATTATTATTATTATTATTATTATTATTATTATTATTATTATTATTATTATTATTATTATTATTATTATTATTATTATTATTATTATCATCATCATCATTATTATTATTATACATTGTCCATTTATAATATTAGACAAGCAAAGAAAAGGTGATGCTCTTTTTTTCCTGAAAGAGAAAAGAAAATGGAGGTCAAAATTGTTTCAAATTGTATGCAAATATAATAGAACTGTCATATTTGATAGATCAGTGAGAAAGGTATTTCCATTCAATTAAGTGATTGTTTTGATATCGGTAATATTTATGTGTTTACTGTGTTCATGGGTCTAGCATTGGAGATTATTAGCTGTATTATTTAAGTAATATAGAATTTCAGTGTAATTTGAAAATTTTAACGGACTTCATTAATCTTCTTCTGAATAGGTTATATGCACCTGTTTAATGAGGTTTATTTAATCTTTTTTGAATTAATCTTACTTTTTTTAATCAACTTGAAATCTTTAGGGTCTGTATAAACATATTAGACCATAGATAAAGGTTGGTATTCATTTTTGTTATAAAAAGGAGATTGTCTTGACAACAGATTGAGATTGTTGATTGTTTTTAATATTGGTATTATTTAGATGTCTGATATTATATATATATTCCTCACATGATCACCATCTCTTATACTAGAGTTTTGCCTTGTTTATATATTCCTCTTTATTATTGAAAGTTTGAATAAATTATGTTAAGAAAATGGCAAACCATAACAAATTTATTTACAATGATAGTATTATTTTCCATATTATTGTAATATCTTCTTATTTAAATTTAAATCTACATTTTCAGAGTATATATAGTAATACATACACATCTGTACTTACAACTAAGATTTAAGTCTGGTTTGATTGAGACTTGAAAATAATTTCAGACAACAAATTATTTTTTTCCAATAGCTAGCTCATATTAAATACTGTTAGTAATATAATAACTGAATTGCAAATATGTATCCAACTATTTTTAGCTAGAGGGTACTACAAACAAGGAAAAAGTAAACTCTCATCTCCTGAGTCTGTTAATTAAATTTTCTTTTTAATTGACTTTTTTTGGAGAATTATTGGGGTTGTTTTGCTTGATTTAAAGTTTTTTATTGGTGTAATATGTATTTATATAAATATTATCATTATAAATCTTAGATTTTGTTATCCAAAAATGAGAATCTCACCGAAAATGTTAATTCTAAAAATTAATCAAACTTATAGTTAGGAGTTTTAATTTTGACATTTATTTGCGGATAAACTATGATAATTATTACCATTTAAAAAATGTTTATATATATATATTTTGAATAATTATTGTAAATTTAAGCTATGATTTCTTAAAAAAGCTTTATAATTACTTTATCTCATTTTTATATTGTAACGGTCATTCAAGAGGAGTCGGTAGTAGTAGTGCTATTTGGTAACAGTAAATAAACCAAGATGGTAAAAAGAAAAGGGGATTCTATAAAGAGGCTATTTTCTAATATTAAATCAAAGACTCTTAATCTAAACTAGAACTAAATATGCAGTACAACACTCCGATTATTTATCAACTGGTGATTAACCTTTTAAAAAATAATTAGTAAGCAAAGAAACTTTTGCATGAATAATGTTTACTATACTATTGCATGTGAACATTAATATTTCTAATAAATCTCAGGGTTTATATGTCGTTTCTGACATTGTATATGCTAATGAGTATATAATGGTTATTTAAACTTTATATGTATGGCTAGCATATTATCCCAGCCAACAAAATAATACTTTTAATCTATATTATTTCTCAGTGCTTTGAACGTCATAAAGACTCACATTTTATATAGTAAAGTTTCTTAGGACATGACTGAACACAAATGGGCATTTTGCAATTTTATCCAGTACATATCTCTTAACATATAAATAAAATTGTGAAAGGAGTAGAGATGAGCTCTTGCAAACTGTTTAGAATAAAAAATATTCACATAATTAATTTATTTAAAGTATAACTAAAATTAGATAATTGAAATTAAATTTATTTGACTACATCAATAAATCAAAGTGCTGCTGATGATAATTAAATAATTTTATTAAACAAAATATGAATGCATAAATATAGGAATCAATAGATATAAGATAACTATACCAATAACTCTGATAACATTATCTAAATAAATGAGTCTACCTATAAGTGCTGATTAGATGCAATGATGTGTAACTATATGTTGTTCATACCAATACAAAAAGTAGAAAAGATTGCCAATAAATAGGATTTAAATTATCCTTATTACCCTAAATCTAAAATAGAATAAGAGATTTTTCTACTTAAAGATCTTAAATATTTCCCATATTGGAGCACACTATCAAAATGGTATCTTTTTATTTATCATTTTATCTAAGTACAACATTTATTTTTCTCTACATAAATATAATGTCAACATGGTCAATTTATATAGCATTAAGATCTTAAATGATATATTCTATATATGACCTATAGCCATGGATGAACTCTTTATTTCTTATATTCTACCTTTATTACTACAAGTACATTTTAAGCATTATTTAGTTATTTAAATAAACACATTTATAAGGTGATACCATTAATATATAAGTACATAAGAAAACAAAGTATTAAGACAAAAGAATCTCATAATTAATAAAAGAATTTAATAATATTATTATCTAATAGGAACAACCTATCTATAATACAATAAATGCAAACATCAATTTAAATATTGAAACCATACTACCTGGTCTTCTTACTGAGGAGAATGTTGATCAATATTAACACATGCAATTAAAATATTACACACAAAAACAACGTAAAGCAAATAGGCTATTAAACCAGGCTTATCCATTAAAGTTAATGAATAATTTAAACCATTTTCTTTATGTGCACATTTTTTTTTCTAGATTCCATTTAATAAACTTTCTTTTTCTGAATATACACTTTTTTTAAAAAAATCCACATCTAATGTATGATGAGTTCATTATCATTAGTTTCCAAAATTTTATTGACAGGTGAGATAAGATCCTTTCAGTGATGGATGATCCACCTATGGCATGGCATGGTGCTTTAATTTAAAAGCAATAACAATATTATCATAAATTTTAAAATGCATTACAAAGGTAATTAGGTTGTGCATTTCTAAGGCAATTAAGTTTCCAGTTAATTGTACTTTATAAGATGTGAGATATGTTATTCTATTTCAATCTCCCACAGGATTAGTTTTTAGAAAATTAGCACAAATACAATCATCAAGTTAATTTGGACTCCATTTTAATTTGGATAAATCCTCTGCCTGGAGAATTAATACAGGCACTAATATAGCCTCCCAGTTTACAGACAAACCTCATAATTTTTTTGAATTTCCAGTATTCAATTCCCATTCGGCTATGAGAAAATCTATTCAAAAGATGATTTTCAATGTAGCACAGAAAACTACTAATGCTCTCTCCAAAGTCTATATGCTGATTCATGCCAAAATCTCCTTAATTAATATTTTAATATTTCTTAAAATTAACTATTATATGCTAGTCATCAATTTCATTAACAACTTTATTTAAAAAATTAACTCTTTATGTTCCAAGCTTATCTGGAATAAAAAAATTGCAGCCATCAGCCTAAGAAATCTGGAAAAGCATTCTAAGTTCAACAGACTATCTCTACATTTCATTAATACCCTCTTTATTCAAAAATTTTTCAATACTGTAGATAATATCAAAACAAATTATCCTAATGCCATGTTTTTTACCCAAATTGTCCCTACTGATCGGCCTCCACCAAAAAAGAATGATTGGCTTACATCTATAATCTCCTCAATTAATAAAAATATAAACATAGTGGACCACACATTTATGAAGATCAATTTCTGGGAGGTATATAACCTCATCCATATTAATAGCACTGCAAATCCTGCTATACTTAACATTAGCAACAATATCTTCATCAGAAAATTCAAGTACTGGCATGTGGAGCCAAAATATCTGGATTTTCTCTTAAAGATTAACTTAGAAGCTCTACCTACAAACCATCTTCTCTCTTACAGAAATGGAATTGCAAAAATAAATTCTATTTGTCAGCTCTGTCTTAATGCAAATGAAACTGTCAATCATCTGTTTTCACAGTGTTAAGCACTTCAAACTCACAGGAATGTGATTCTTGCAATATCCAAATTGAAGAAGCATACATCATTACTTCTAATTGATGGCATTAAAAGCAGATTCTTCCCAGCAATAAGGATGGCTACCCTCTTATTATTTACAATCTGGTCCATCAGATGCAAATTAATATTCAATACTTTGATTAATAATAACCATGAACTTTTCTTATCCTTGATGAACAAAATTAAAGAAATAGAAAAATCCCCCCCTCCCAACATATTTACGGCCACCTGGAGCCTAATCTCTCTTCCCAACAGGCCTTTGATATGAAGAAACAACTGTATCATAAGTATTCAAGAAATAATTGATTTATTATTAATAATTTATACTTGTTTTAATAAGTGAACTGTTTTTATTGGGGGTGGGGGATGTTATTTTCTTGATTTTATTTAATGTATTCTTGTAGACATAAATGAAAAAATAAATTTTGACATTTTATTTATTAAAAAAAAAAAAAGCAAAATCTAATCTACTTAGCATACATAACAAATTTAATAATTGCAAAACTATTTGAAGTCTCTAACATTTGGCTATATTTTTAAATAAGTGAGATTAAAATTTATTCAATGAAAAATTTTATCAGCTTTAGAAAGTAAGCAATTAATTATTTTTTTATGAAATTGTTTGATGATGATGATCATAAAGGCTTGCTTCCACTTCCAAAACAAATGTCCAATATATTTGTCTGAAGATTTGTAATGATGGTATATTATAAGATGTGATATGTTGGAGTATTTCCATCATTTATGAGTGAATGTTGAATGTATAGAAAATTTTAAACTTTATTTAAACTTTCCAAATACAAACAACTTGTTATTAATAACATACAAATAGACAATACAGGTTAGTAAATTACACAACGTTTCGAGTAGTATTATTCTCCTCTCTTCTTCAGGTGTTGCTGACCGATATGCACAGTGACAATATTCGCATAGAAATTGAAAAAAAAAATTGAAGGACTCAGGAGGATTTGATTCAACCCTCATATATAAATATATCAATTTTCTACTAAATGTTGTTTTTGACAGAATAGCTCAGTTGGTAGAGTGTTTGCCTTAAAAGGTGCGAGTTCACTTTGTTTGTATTTGGAAAGTTTAAATAAAGTTTAAAATTTTTTATACATTCAACATATCACATCTTAAATGTCCAATGGTTTCTCTATAGCTAAATGTGGCTGGCTTTAAGTGATCACAATGGCAAATTAAATACTTAAAACTTATAAAGTTTATTTGATTAACTTTTTGTCATGTTTGCTTTTATATTGTATCACACAGGATTGAAAAATGGTGGATTCGAACTCTTCTTTGACTCAATTATACAATTTGTACATAAAATTTTTATCATGTTGTCACAGCAAACAATTTCATCCAAATGATAAAGTTCTTCTTGTTGCTTTCTGTGTGACAAAATTAGGCATATTACATTACATTTTACATATATAAAAATTTTAAAATAAAATTATTATACAGATAAATATACAATTATTTACATTTATTGTGATACCAAATAATATATTAATACTTTATTCAAATAAATAAAATTTAATTTTTAAATGGACCACCATTCTCCTACCATATAAAATTTTTACTGAATTTTCTATTATTCCTATGGCTTTATACTTAATGTATTTTTAATCTCTAAAGAACATCACTTTATTATTGCTGGTCATAAAAACACACATATATATGCATTTAAATGTCATGTGTAGTTGTTTGTTTACAGTGATTTTAAGTCTGATATTAATCACTGCATTTATGATTATGTTGTGATCAATTTTGTCATTTTAATAAAGGACATTAGTGTAATGCAGAATTGGTAACTTAATTTTGTTAAGGAATTTTGAATTTAACTGTGATTTTATAATTTTGATAGATGTTTTTAGACTTGTTTTAAACTATGTTTTTGATTAGGGATATCCCTTACCAATGTTATACTCATATATATAACATAACTTGAAAATTACAAAAAAAAACCATTAAGCTGATTATTTTTAATATTGGACTAATGGGGTTACTATCACGATATATAGTTTTAATATTAATAATGTTATCCAAGTGTATAAAATTGTAAATGAATAATCTGGGAAGTTCTTTTTAAAATAATATTTGCATGGGGTACAGGTTTTTATAATTTATATTGTAATTTAAAATATTTAATTATAATTAATTCATTAACTATAAATTTATTAGTTAATTTATTGAAAAAATAAACTCCATATTTATATTTTTACAAAAAAAATATATTTATTAGTGGCTAAAAAAATGTTTTTAATCCTTCTGTATTTCTTAAGATTTATTCATTCTCCCTGGTAATGTTTAGTATATTACAGCTTTTAACTTTTGTTTAAATCATTATTGTAGATCAGAATTCAATAAATTGAACCTGCTTTGGTAATAATATGCATTTGCCAATGGTAAAAATACTAATTCATATTTGAATTTTGGGAAATATTAAAAAATGAGATCACAATGGCAACAAAAGACATTTTCATTATTGAACAATTGCTAAAGTAGAATAATTTCAGAAAGGGAATGAAATCGTTTTTTAATTGAAATTTGTTTTCAAAATGCAAATAAAAAATATTAATCTCTAATAAATCTACCAAATTCTGCTTTAAAATATTAAAATTGTTCGTCTTGCATTGTTAGCCGAGAGGTATCACAGCCGTCATGCAAGCAAGTAGTTGGTTGCAGACGAGTGTGGGTTCGCGTCCCGGCAGATGCTATGACATATGAAAAAAAAATATATATATTAAAATTGTTTTCTAATTTTTAGAATATCTCAAATTATTTTTAGATAATGACAGCAATTATGTATTTTTCATAAGATGGACTGATCAGAGCACCATGATTTCTTTGTCAATGTTACAGTAGAAGTTATTATCTATTTTTAAAAATAAAATATGCAGATATGAAAACAATGTATAATGTATTTTTTTGATTTTTAATAATAAATATACAAATATTGTGAAAAATAATCATGAAACTTTACAAAAAAAATAATGTTTTTAGTTATTTTAAAAAATGATCTTAAAATAATCTTGCAAATAGTGTGAACACTGGTTATAAAGGAATAAAACAGTCAAAGAAAAGAAAGCTGTGTTTAAAACTGTATTGCTTTGCTGCTATTAGCTGGTCTGTTTTTATTTTTTGTAAAATTAAAAAAAAATCAATATTTTTAAACAACCACAAGTTTATGAATTTAAAAAATAAATAAATAGTAAAATAAAAAATATGATTACAACATTTTTTTCCTCAATTTTTTTGACTGAAAACCTCCATCTTAATGTTCTGTAGAGATTGAATTATTGCTTACATTGATTATTATAATCTTTATTTTCTTATCAATAAGTTAGTAAATGTTCTTAATTGTGCATTACCTTTCTTTTTTGAAATTATATTGAACATTGTTATCCATCTTTATTTGAATTTTTTTTTTGACAAACAAAAACAAATGTTTTACTTGTCAAAAAGTGTAAAAATATCAGTCAATGCAGTAACTGATTGCCAAAAGCAGAAGACACAACTTTCCCAACTATTAAAATTATATTTTTATTATTCAGTAATAACTTTATATTTGATTTCCAATAATTTCAAGTTGCAATTAAACTAATAAAGATTATATGAATTAGAAGTTTTTTATAGTAATTCATCAAACTTTGTAATATTATAAAAAGATAGACACAACAATTGATTTGAAATACATACTCATGACTTATTATGAAGACATATATATATATTGAAAATAAAAATTATTGAAACTCAATATATTAACTAGGTTAATTATAAATTAGTTTTTCAAATTAATGGAAAATGCAGATAATTCAATCTTACGTCACAACAATTTATCATTCTGATAAAAAATGGAAGGTTTTTTTTTTACGTACTGATATTTATTAATTTATCTGTTTATAAGCAGATAGTTTAACTATTAAAAAAAGTTATTTCTTTTATTAAGCAATAAAAACTGAAAACTCATAATGTAGTTCTGTCTACTTTCATAACATTATTAATTCTATATTTTTGATTTAAGAGCTACATTGTAAACTTTAAGTTTGTAAATCTATTATCAATTCATTTCAGTTATTCACATGAAATTAAAGAAATGTATACATTAATAAAATGTCTTATTTTCATTAGATTTTTTCTCTACTTAATATTTGAAACACATTTTTAATTTTTTATTTAGAAATGTAATAAATTTTCATTAACTAATGCATATTTAAAACAATGTTTATTATTAAATAAAAAATAATCAAATGACTTATTGCACTGGGAATTCATAGGAAGTTGCTGCTGGAAATTACAGAATTGAAGCCTTGGTCATTAGACTTTGAGTACCAGCCCCTATTACTTCATCACTGTACTAAACCAAACAGTGAATTGTATTTTATTGATTTGATCATAACTAAAATATAAATTATTTTAACGTTCTTCAAAAAATGCAAAAGCAGGTGCTGACGATACTTTTCGACTGATAAATTTGTTTGATTTTTTTCTCCCCTTTTTCTTGTAAGAAAAAAAAAGTTATGATAAAAAGTTTGATTTAAATTAAAAATTATGAATATATCATTGTGATTATAAACAGAATATTCAAATATGTTGAATGTAGTGATTCTACCAATACAAATGCTCTATTAATTCTTAAATGTGTGAATACTTGAGAACTCTGAGTGTATATGTCAGTCAATATTTTATAATTTAATGCAATGATAAAAGTTTTCAGGTTGAATCTCAGCTAAATAAAATAAAACAATCTTATTTTGATTAATAGAGTAAAACTAATATGTTCCAGTAGAATAATAGATGATTGAACTTCCTGAGCTTCTGTTTTAATTTTATATATATATATAGTGTTTCTTAAGAACAACTTTAGAAAATTACTGTATTTTTTAAACAGGGGTATCTGAATAAAGGAGAACAAATCCAAATAATTCTATGAAAAATATTCTGTGTGCTGCTAAAAAAAAGATTAAGATTTTCAGGCATAATTCTAAATTGCAAGTTTAAAATTTTTCATATGCAGATTTGAACTCAACTTTTAGAAAATTAAATTCAAAATAATCTGCTAGAACTTCAACCAATTTCATTTAAATAGGTAATTAAAGAAAAAATCCTTAAATATTAAATTGTGTACCTTGAATGTTTTCGTTTAGTTCAACTATTCAATGAAACAAAAGTGTCGAAAAAGAATTTGCTACAATTTTAAAGTATGTATATAGCCTTCATGTAATCTCTATTTCTGTAATTATCAAACAAAAGTAATCTCCATATATTTTTAAATATGCAGGCATCACTGAAAAAGCTAGAACTGATAATATTTTATTTGCATTTTATTGAGTACATAATGCACTTTCTTTTAACTTCATTAACTGTGTGTTTAAGTGATATGAAAATAATGGGAACATACTTATGCAAGTATATTATCATCATTTTTAATCTTTATCCATCCACTGTAGGATCAATGTATTTCCAAGTTTAATCTAGTTTCTTCATTGCATAATCTCTCATCTCTGTATCATTCCAACAAACTTTATTAGTCTATCCATTTATCTTACATTTCTCGGGATCTGATTTTAGACTTTCAATTAATTATCTGTTTTTATTCTTATTAGAGAAATAAATAATAAATATGGTCAAAGTTAGGTTAAAATAAATTCATTTATTAACTTGCTGAATTAACTTTTGCAGTTACCTAATATACATGCAATTATGCAAATATCTTGAACACTGCCAAGTTTAATTTTTTATAATTAGAATTACTATTACACTCTGGTAATTAACTACCAGTTATGTTTTGAAACAGATATTCTATGTCGAAAGTTAACTCAGCAGATTAATAAACGAATTTATTTAAACCTTACTTTGGCCATACTTATTATTTATTTCTCTATTACATATTTTTTATAGTTTTAAACTTCTGCTTTACTCAATTCTACTAGCAATAGTATCAGCCCATCTCTGTTTCAGTCTCTTAATTGATTGAATAATATCAAGAATATTCTTCTCTCATCCTCATATTTTGCTTTTGATCCCTTTTTGTTTTTTCTAGCCATGTTTCTTTATATTCTGTTAAGTGATTTGAAGCCCTCTGATTGTTTTTCAGATAGATAGACATATTTCTATTTAATATTATATCTATGAAAAACCTTCCCCATCTAAGTTTAATTGTATGATTAATTTCATCTTTCTGTGTTAATAATACGATCAAGATATTTGTAGTTTTTAACTTCTATTTTATGATTATCAATTTTTATTTTCTTCTGTGAAAATCAAAGATCATTATTTTAATTTTTTTTATCATTTATCTTTAGTCCTATACTTTTGAATTCATCTTATATATAACTTGCAATGTATTTTTGAATACTATTTATTGAAAAATGGAACTCCTCTTTCAAAGTGTAATAACAAAAATAATATGTATGCATTTTATTTCCTTAGCAATAAAGTATTTTGAAGATATAAAGTCGTTCTATTGTATATCCTTATCAATGTTAATATTCTTAGGGTCATCATGTAATATAATCTCTGTTATTGCATTTTAATAAATATTTTTTTCTATATATCTATCGTTCAAAGCTATCACTCTTATATAACATCCTATATTTTTAAAACGAAAATTCTATAATATATTGAAATCTGCTCAGAAAGAAAGAACTATTTTAAAAATCTTTTTTATGGGATATATTTGTTGTGCAATTATTTTCTATTTTAGAATCAACTTTTTTAGCTATAAAATTATTGACTGATAAATAAGTATTTAACTATTTAAATTTAAAGAGTAATTCAAGATTTAAAAACATTTTAAATTTCTCATTATCTTGGCATTAACAAGTCCAGTAAGTATTACTTTCTTATCTATTCTTTTTTAGAGATCTCTTGGAAAGGATTTTACCAAGAAATTGATTGCTTTATCTTTTTATGCATAATTTATTTTTTTTATGATTAATTATATGTCTATTTAAAAAAATGTTTTTACTGTATATGTTATTTTATTTTTTTTATTTTTTTAAGGAAAAGAACGTCCTTTTCGATTCTTCCTACAATTGCTGCTTCAAGCGATAACTTGGATAATATGTCAGATACTAGTAAAGATGGTGATGATTTTAGTGATGGTTATGGAGAAATTACGAAATCTAAAAGTGATAGTTTTATTAAAGCTGCTCTGACTGGAAGGAGAGAAGAAAGAGCAAGTGATAAGCACGCTCTACTAAATAACATAAACGTAAAAAAGACCCTCCTATCAGATTCAGGATCAGAAAAACCAGATTATGGAACCATCTCAACTGGCAGAAAGTCAGGTAAGACGGAGACTTGGGTATGAACCTGGATGGTCATTGATTTCATTGATGATATAATGCCTGACTTCAGTGAATCATGCATGTTGGCGCTGCATTGACTTTTACTTATCCAGTTTGCCATCACACCGAAACATTGATTTTATAATGGCTGTCAACAAGTTGTTAATAAAATCCATTCATGGATACAGTTAATATGTTAAAGGATTTTAAAATTTATAAATAGGAAAAAGAATGCTAAATTATTTTATAAGTAAACTTTTTTGCAGTTACTTATAAATTGAAAAAAAAAAGGATTTTAATCAAATGGATGATCCAGGCCTTTTGCACTATGCATTGACTTTGTAAATATGTTATATTCCTCTTTTATCCCTCTATTCTTTATTTTGTTCTTTGCATAACATTCCTTGTGTGCGTACATGTATAAATAAACACCTATATATATGTACAGACACATTTTCTTTTTTTAATTATTGGTATGCCATTTGCATGCATTTTGTTTTTGATTGTTGTAAGTGTCTTAGTTTTATGTTTTGCATATATATATATAATTTTATTATGGATTTTATAAACTTTAAAAGAACCATTATTGAATGAAAGATATGTGAAAAATTAAAATAGTCAAACTATTATTTAAAGGTTTATGCGATTAATCTTGTTCAAATGTCATAAAAATTAAAGGATATTTTTTTAAATTGTTAAAATAATCTCTGTAAATTTATGAATATAAATTGAAATGAATTATTTTGGGTGGGGTATGATTAGGCTAAACTAAATATATACTTACAGTATTTAAAGTAGTTATTTACATTGTTGTGATAAATTAATGTATTGTCATTTATTTTAACGAGATTCTAGTTCACTTTTACAAATAATTTTTTATTAGTTTTCACATTCTTAAGACTTTTTTTTTAAAAAAAAAAGGGTGTTCTTATATTATTGTTAATCTACTAGTATTATTTAAATAAGATAAATTCTTATTAACAACATTTAATGCATATAACTGATGAACCTAATTATTTTATAATAAAGTGTAACACACACACACACATAGCTTCTATATTTATAAGTGACATTAACCTCGATATCTTTTGCCAAAATCTTCTGCTTTAATCTTCTGCTTTATTCTTAATAGCATTTATTCTTTCTTTTTATATTTCGTTTTTGTGTATCTCTCATTTTTCAATCTTTAATCTAACAACCAATTTTTTTTAATAGAAATTATTATTTGTATATATTATTATTACTTTTTAATTTATTTATTTTCAAATATTGTTTTTTTAATATACATGTATGGCATTTATTCCTCGGTTCCGAGGTATCCATATAAGTTGTTTTAGCTAACCACATAATTAGAAGAAAAAAATGAATATAAAAAGCAACTAATTTTCTATACATTTTAATGTTTTTGTTGAGTATTCATATACGGTATATGTATGTCTGCTTGTATTTTAAACAAGTTTTCAACAAATATCTATACATGTACATAATTTATATGTGTGGGGGGAGAGGGGGGTTGTGGTATGGTTTAGAACGAAATAATATGATTATAGTAGACCTTTTAATAATTAAATACCTCATTACTCAGAAAATTAAGCGAATTTTAAGCACTGAAAATGACAGAGATTAACTTCAATCCAGCGTACTTTAGTTCTTAAATCCAAAAGTTTGCCACTGTATAAAATCGTGCCCTAATTCATACTCAAAATGTTGTAAATCAACACAGATACTTTCTTCAAGCTCAATAAAGCAAATCTGGAATATTGTGCTAAAGGCAGAGTAGCATAGTTGATGAGGCAGCATTTCAAATTCAATAGTCACGAATTTACAGATTACTAATTCAATTTTCATGCTATCTGTAAATGATTAGGCCAGCGGGAATTAAATAAGCTAGGGAAATAATGTCATTTTATACACTGTATTTTATATTCAACTGCGTATTATCTCTAACAAGTTATCGACCAATTCTTAAGTTACCCCCCTTCCCTACAATATTTGATCTTAAAATATTTAATAAATTTGAAGGTATTACTGAATTTCATTAGCAATAAGTGATTCTAACTAATATACATATAATAAATCTTTCTTATCTAATATATTTTAACATACATTGCATTTTAATTAAGTAATAATAATTGAAATTAGTCATTTATGGTGGAAACTAACAAGCTATTTTTTTTTTTACATAACTTAAAATATATAATTATTATATAAATTTATTCCCAACAACTTGCTCTTATTTTAACACTTAAAACTAAAATAACTATAATAAAAGATTTGTTAGATAAATTCAAAATAATTAAATCTAACATAAACATAATAATTGTTAATTCAAATGAAAAATAGTTAAGAAATAAATTCCACAATAAAATAATAAGTTATTAGATATAAAGAACGTTAATTTAAAATAAAATTTCAAGAATCAATAAATTTAAAATAACTTTGATAAAATTTTCTAAAATCTTAGAAGAATAGCAGTCAGTCATTCAACAAGTTTTCATGGCAATTTGTAATTATGGTTTAAATATTTTTATTTCATGTATGTTTTATTTTAGAGTTCTTATATTAGACAACATTCATGATTTAAATTTATGTTGCGGGACACTGTGGTTTTCCTTAATTTATCTGTAATTATTTTTATTGCAATTCAGCTTTCACAAATTTTTTCATGATTAGTTTTTTCTAGTGATAATAGTTATTTATATTAGATTAATATATAGTTGATTCGATTCTCCTGAGACTATTCCTCCTGTAGTTAGTTCTATGCCTAGAATAGACACAGAAAAGCTAATCAGACATAGGAAAGCTTACCATTGCACTAGGAAGCATTATATTTATTACATATTAGCTTGTAATTTTTTTCTTTCACAGGCATCTAAGACAACATTAGAGACTAGTACAAAGAATGAGATTAAGAATAAAACAATTTGATCTTTTGTTAATACTTTAATTCCTAAGAAAAAGTCATTCTAGTAAATTTCTATTTCTGAACTGATGAAATATTTATAACAAGGAAATAGTATGTTTATAAAAGTAAAATTTAAATTACAATTAAAATTTTAAAAATAATTATTTTTCTTTTGCTAATATATACAATAAAAATTTCTCATTTTTCAAAGTTTTAATTACATTATGTTAATCCTTAATTAAATGGAATAACTCTATTTCTGTCTAGTTTTTAGTTTGAATTCATAGATTAAAACTCTTTAATTTTCTTACATTGTGACATTTTCAATTGTTCCATCTGGTGAGAGTTTTTAGAAATGCTCAACCTCTTTGTTCATATAAAATATTTATTTTATTCTAAAACTCAAAAAATTGGAATTCATTTCTTTTTAATTCAATTTTATAAATGAATAATGCTCTAAAAAATCATATTTGTCTGTTTTAATATTTAAAAACTGACCTGTAAATACAACAATATTTTTATCTTTGCAGATAAAATATAATGAATTCTTTTTTATTTCAAAAATTTTTTTTAATGGGAATGAACAAAGGTGGATTTATGATAACTAACAAATTCTGCTTTAAAATCTGATTTTTTTTCTTACAAAAATTATCATAGTTGAAAAGATTTTAACATCAAATCAATTCTGACAGATAATGACTTAAAATACACTGTTATTTTTTCTTTAAATTATAATCACGTTTATTAACTTCTATTTCTAAAAATAAAACAAAAATGAATAAATTGAAAGTTTAACTGTGTATTTCTTTCTAATAATCAACCAAACTAGTATGCAAAAATAATCAAAAATACTTAAAAAATTATATTTCATTATATTTTAAAACCTTCACGTGAAAACTATATGAAAAGGATGTAAATGCCCTCTGGGAATGTTCTTCAAAGAACAAAGAAGAAGTCTTTTGATCTTAAGCCACAGTCTATACGATTCTGATTTCTTACAGATTTTGTTTTTTTAATTTTAACATCAATAAAAGCATTATGTCAAAATGCAATTTTTTTTAAAAAAAACACAGTACTTTTTCTGAGATTTTCTATGATTTTTAGTGACAGTGAGGGTTTATAATTTAAGTAAATCTTTATCCTTGATTTATTTTAACAAAGGATTATACTCATTTTATTCTAAAAAAAAAAAACTTTCCTTTTTTTTTTCAAAGTTAAACTGTTTTACTAACATGTTTCTAGTCTCTTTATCTATTTAGTTGCAAAATTTAATTCTATTGTATTAAAACCTTACTTCAGTGCATCTAGTAGCTATACTATATTTTAATGTTAATATATAACATTCATTTTAGTCTTCCTACCTTGCAATATATCTGAAATAAATATGTAATGCATACTTTCATATATATATATATATATATATAATGATTAATTATTACACACAGTCTTTCTATCTATATAAATACTTTCAGTTAATTACTTCAAAGTCAGTTGAAGAGAGTTAAGTAATTAACTGAAAGTACTTCTGTGGATTTAAAGACTGTGTGTAATAATTATTCACCATTATATTATTTTTATTGTAGCCTGATTTCTCTTTATCACTTAATTATTATTTTTATTTATAAATCAATTTATCTATTGTCTTAATAATTTAGACAATCATCAAATATTTTTATATTATTAGAAATGTAGCATGTAAACATTCATTTATATTTTTTTTAATATTTAGTAATAAAACTGGATATCATTATCTTTAATTTACACTTCAATCTACATTTATTTTTTTCTAAAATAAATAAATCTTTGTATTTTATATATTTATAACTTTAGAATTAACTAGTGAGTCACAGACATCTGTTACCTTCAGTTCCCAGACTTGTTCTGCATATCCACACTCTTTAAGCAAAGCTTATGGAAAAATATTTATTTTTAACACTACTTTCAAGACATTATGTAGAGTGTTTTTGAAATTCTATCAGTATTACAATAAAGTTGGATAAAATTAGAAAAGAGATATACCAAATACATATATGTAATGATTTAAAATTCCCCCAATTTAATTTGGTACATAAAACTATCACTTGTGACTTTTTTGTAAAACATTTAGGATAAATGTGTATTTCTAAGTTCTATTTCTGAAAGGAGATTATTTATTACCAAGAAAAGAAAGATTGAGAGAATGCAGTAAGGAAGAATCTATTGTCATTGCTTTCAAATTATTTTTTCTAAAGACAAAAAAAAACGTTAAAGATTCAAATATCTTAAAATTGTTCTTTCAACCACAATTTAAAATATTAGAAGAATATTTAAAGAAGTTTTAAAATATATATAAATATATTATAACTAAAACAATCTACAGTGAAAAATTGTTTGGTTTAAAAAAATTACAAGAAAAATTATAAAATTATTTACAAAAATTATAAAATTATTTGCAAAATTATAAAATGATTTACAAAAATTATGAAATTATTTACAAAATTGAGTTCTATTTTTTCTGCATTAAATAAGTCACATTAACTATTTCATAAAATGCAATTTTTTTAACATATAATTTAATTGGGCCAGATTAATTTTATTGTTAAATATTAATAATTATTCATACTTTTTCAACATTTTGTACTTTTTATTATAGTTGATCTGTTTATGTAATATTTCTAACAACAATTTGTTCTTTTTTCTAAGGCTAGCCAGATAGAAGAAATTTCCATCTGGGATTTTTAATGAACTATGTCATTTGATTGTATTTCTATTTCATTTATCATTTTACATATAATATGGTAGATATATCAAAATTGAATTTCATCATATAAAATAAAAATATTAAATATTCAGTTTCAATAAAAGGCTTTTATTTTCCCCTTTTTAAAAAAAAAAAAATTTAATTGAACAAGCTATCAAATGTTGTATAATTTTTTCTATGCCAATCACTAGTTTTGGGACATTATGATTGTGCCCAATTTCTTTGACTTTTCTTTATTATTTTGCAGATATCTGTAATTTGATTTACTGATTACAAAAATGATTAAACTTTAAAAAAATCTGAAGATGTCATTATCATACAGATTCACACAAATATCTGATTGGTTGTATTATAATACAAAAAATAACATTATTGATTGGTAGATTATTTTGGCTTTCAAAAAGGAAAATTGTAATTTTCAGTAATTTATTTATATATTTAATCTTGTTTATACAATATTTCTGTAAGATATTTGTTTTAAACCAAAAACATACATGATTACAATTAGATTTCATTTTCAAATGTTTGTTTATAGTAAGATAAGTTATAAAATCTATAGTTACAATAAACAGAAATTGTAATTACTAACAACATTAATTGCTTTCATAAATTCCAAATTTGTTATAAAATTTTAACAATAATAAGTGTAAATTTGGCTTCTAAATCTTATTTTTATTCTTTTGTGATGTCTCAACTAAAATTAATTTCTAGTTTAAAAATGAGATTCAATTAAAATATTTCTTTCAATAATTTTTATAAATAGAAAAAGGCTATTTTTATTGTATTCACTTTAGTACTTTAATTTTTTATTTTGTTAAGTCCAAATATTAACTTTTAAAATGTCGTTTGTTTGTAAGCTTATATTTGTAATAAATAATATAAAGATTATCATTATATGATATAAAATAAAGATTTAATTGTAAAAATAAAAATTTTCAAATATGACCAAAGCTATTACAAGGATCTTTCAAAAAATGATGAGAGGAGTTGATAGAGAATGAATTAAAATCAGTTAAATCATATATTCTTATTTCATTTTAATTTTTATCTAACTACAATTGTTTCTTTTCTTTATTTATTTTAATTTAGCAGTGTTACTCAAATAAAATTCATCTATGTTTTCTATTATCTGTTTTTATATTAAAAACATTACTTAAAAAATAAAATGTTAGCCTTCTCTATTCTCACTCATATAAAAATGATTGTAAGGAATTAAATTTTATAACAACTTGGTTTGAGGTAGAAGTATACCTCCTTTTACTTCATCTCAACCCAAAGCAAAACAGCTATTATATAAAGTAATAAAGAAAACATGATTAACCTAATACCTATCAATTTATAATTGATGTTTCCTAGTAACATCAAAAATGTAAAATTATTTTTGTTATATATATATAACTGCTTAATTTCTATTCTCCAAAGATTAATTTTAAATTGAAAATATAGAAAGAAATTTCACAAAAAAAAATTACATTTAAAGACAATAAATTTGCAATGTCAGTCAATATTAAATTCTACCTATATACAAGCAAAAAATAAAAACACTCTTTATGTGTTATATACATTCTTATACATAATGTAGATTAGACAATAACAAGGGTTAAAATAATTTAGTATTGTACTGGTCAAAACACGTTTATCCATCTAACATGAGCTGGAACTCACAAAATGTACTTCAAACCCAGTCAAGCCCGAGATTTAGGTCAGGGACCAGCCTGGATTCGAACCCACTCTTTAAGCCCCAGATCAAACACCTAATGGATAACATAATAGTGATGGCACATGAGAATTAATTATTAATCTGGCCCGCTAGCAAATTGGAGAAGACAATGAGACCTATTAACTATGACTAAACTAAAATTTATATAAACATGGCTGTACTTTTGGAAGTGGAGAAAAGAGGAATTTGAACTACTCAAATAAGTTAGACAATAAAAATATAGTTTAATATAATAACAAATTATTTACATACATTTATAAATTAAGTACATTAGTATGTGCGTGAATGAGCAAGCGGTAGATAATTACATAGTGTCATTCACGCTATTATTTTCCATATGCTCTTTATTAGCTAAATAAGATATTATGAATAAACACACATCTTTGGTGGGTCCAATATTAAAATGCCAATCAATTATTAGAAAGAATTACATAATATTGCCATTAACACTTTGATTTACGGTTCTGAAAGATATAATACAAACTATTTTCACACCATTACGGTCGTAAAAATAAATAAAATACATTTGAAAACACATTTCATTATATGATAAAATACCTAATGAAACTTCTTTTAATTAGCGCTGGTAAGAAGAATGCATTATTTTCCCCAAGGCATATAGATACTCTTAAATACAGAAATAAGTTACGATGATGGGATTGTCTAAGACTGAAATAAATCTAATTAATAAAACTAGTAGTAATTGGCATTTATATATATTTTAGCAGAGCTTAATTTTAATATTAGAGCATTAAAAATGGGTCATGAAGCAAAAGAAATAATAATATGAAGAAGTTTGCGGTGCTGACATAATAGCCTACAATAACAGGAAAAGTCATGCTTCTGGATGAAAACAAAGTGGATAGGCATGTCGTGGTCATCGCTGACATGCAGGCCTTTTTGTACGAAGAAAGTGGATGGGCATAGCGTGTGCCAGACTTAGGGATCACTGCCAGAGGCCTTTTTATACAAAGAAGTGATATGCATAGCATGTGCCAAACTTACGGGATCACTGCCAGAGGCATTTTATATAGAATAAGTGGATATAATGAGAAATCTATGGGTTCGATCTTGTCATAACACCCAAATTAGAAGCACATATATATAAATATGAAGATAAGGCCGAATGTCAGTAACGCAGTATGGATAAATATCACTAATGACATGAAATATAATTTACTGCTTTAAAATAGGTGACCCTTGCTTGAATGCCATAATTTATATAAATAATATGCTATACAATTATATATATAGAGAGAGAAAGATTTTCCTAAATAAAAATACGTTAAGATTTTATTTAGTAAAAGAAACATTAAGATTTACTTAATAACTAAAATAGTAAAATATTAAAATTTACCCCCTTTTTCTTTTCTGATATTTAAAATAATTCAATCCCACCTTCATGGTTTTTATAGTAACTGGAATATTAAAGTATATATTTTAAGAGTAAATAAAAAAAAGCAGTTATATAGAAAATAATTAATGGGTCACTCTTTCAGAATTTAATAAAAAAACATTTTAAAAGATTTCAAATCATTAATTAGCTTAAGTTCTGGATTTACCCTGGGTAGAAAATCCAGAGTTAAACAAATATATTTTTATAATAAACCAACATAAAATGTTGATTCGTAAAAACAAACTGGTGAACATATTAATTTATAATGCATTATATATATATTTTACGGGGACGTTAATAACCTTTTCATGAAGGTTTAGAAGAAAAAAATGACAGAAAAGATTTTTAGAAATTAAACTCACCAGGTTGTGAGATTGGCATATTAATAATAAGCAAGCAGATATATAAATCAAATAATAAATACATATAAATAAATGACCGCACCAAAGTTAAGGAAAGTTAAGAGCATATGAGAGAGAATTAAGTAAAATAAATTACTTAAGAGCAAATTACATATTAAAATAAAAACAAAGTTAAATATATTAGAAGACATATTTATAGATGAGTTAGGCTAGATTTAGTTTGAGGTGATGGCTTGAAAAGTTACCTGGCAATTTTAAGAGTCCAATTTAAAATATTGCACGTTTAAAATATTGCACATGCATGGCAATTGAAATGAAAGTTCTTCGGTGGCAACAAGTTTCTATTAGCATTCTAAAATTTTCCAGTTGGGTTCTTCATTACTACAGGAGCATGATATAATGGCAGTGGAAGATGACCCACAAGGAATGGGAAAAGCTTTTTACTACATCATTTTTAGATTTCAAAACAGCATGGTGTCTAGCAGCAATCAGTTCTCTCAAAAATAGCTCATCTCCTCTGATTAAAAATTCAGCCATTTTATACTTTTGCCCAGATGTTTTTGGAATGTTTTTAATCACTTAGTTTTAGCTTTACAATCTAATCTCTGATCTAAAAATTCTTACTTTTCCTTTATCGATTGTTTTTGAAGATGCAACAGTAAGATAATATCCAAAAATAAATTCAAATCTATTTCCAGATTAGAAATAGATTTGACAAAAATGTTTATAAGAAAAGAAAATCTTAATCCCATTTTAAGTAAAAACTTTAATTAAAAATACCTTCCCCATATTAAAACAATAGTGCTTCCAACCCTTTAATTATTTTTAGACAATCAACTGTAGCATCTTCCATATTGGATTTTACAAAATATACAGTTTAAAAGAAAAAATACTTTAAAAAGAAAAAGTTGTACAAATGACATATAATAAAATATTTACAAAAAAATCAATCTTTTGTTAGTATTTTGCTCCTATATATATATTTGAGCCACACCTATGTATTTTAATAAAAAGAATTAATAATAATAAAATGTTAATTTAAAAGATAAAATTTTATAATGTAGGTGCGCATCTCAAATGTATGCATAAAATATACATACATGACAAAAGGAGCGGGATGGGATATAGGGTTTAAACACAGGTTAGTAGATGGAACTATGAAGTTCAATTTTAAGATAAGATTGACTACTTCAGTATATTACATGTACCTCCCCTCAAATCAATCCACATTTAAATATACAAGACAGTTAATTTTTAATAATCTTCCAAACAAACCACCAAATTCAAACTTATATAAAAATTAAATATGCTAACATCAAATTGTCAAATTACACAACAATCTATATTTAAATTATCAAGAAAATAATTTTGCAATATCGTTTAGTATAACATCCAACCATATGTAAATAAAAAATGATTTTACTTTCTAAGATCTTATATAGATTAGGCAACAATAACTATAATGATGAAATTTAAATAAGCCAATATTTACTTTTAGATTTGAAACTTTAAATATATGCTGATTTGAATTGAGCTGAGAGAAATCTCAGTTTGTTTAAATTCCAACTTCATAGTTATCTTTATCTAATTTATAGTTTACATAAGAACTTAGTAAATGAAAAGTGGATTCATTTTTTCATTTATACATTAAATAACTTTATACTATATGGCATTGAAAATTGATTGTTTGAACATAGAATTTTCTATTATATATATATTTGAATACAAATATATTTTATATACTTGGAGATTAGATGTAATATAGGTGATTTGAACATGAACTTTCAAGCTTGTTTAGACTATTCTCTCTATCTCATACAATTGATACACATTACCACACACATATGAAAAAGCTAAATGATCTCATTTATTTTTTTCACATATGTGTGGTCATGGATATCAGTTGTATGAAATACAATGGATAGCCTAAGGAAGCTTGAAAGTCTGTGTTCAAATCCCCTGTATTATATATATATCATTAAAACCAGTCAACACTTAGACAATCCCATTATCAATACAATCAACAATTTTAAACTGTTGTCAAGGCAACCACATTTTAAATATATATATATGCATATACATATAACAAAACTAAATTAATATGAAATTTAATATATCAATATTAAATATAATAATTTTATGCCTTAATATAATTGTTTTTTACATGGAAAGGAAATTACAAAATATTTAATTATTTAAATTCTTAAATAACATTATAAATGTAGAGCATTCTTTTCAAAAAAGAAATGTTAGAATGATTATTCATTAAATTATTAAATATATTTTATTTAGAAAGAAAAAGGCTTTAACTTTTTTATGCATGCACCTTAGACATTTCTATAGTAGGCAAGCAATGTAGTTTTTGACTATAGAGGGACTTTACAAATATCAACACAAGATAGGAACTTTGTAAAGATAAGAATGGCATCTTATTTTTAACTTAAATTCTTCCTTATATAGGCCAGTCTGAAGCAATTTGATTTTAGAGTGTAAAGAGATTACTCTCTTCACATTTAAATCCACTATTTCCTTTTAAAAATTAACTTATGTGAAATCTTGCAATTTACAGTGAGTTAATATTAAGATCTTTTTTATTTAATGTAAATATAGAAACTAATGTTCTAATTATTTATAGAGTCACAGGCAGCATGTAATTAGAAAGAGAATGGCTTTAACCTTTTTCTATATGTGTCTTAAATATTTGTATAATAGTTAAACAATGTAGTTTTTGACTATGTAGGGATCTCTCAAACATCAACACAAGATAGAAGTCCCTCTATAGTCAAAACTATATCATTTGGCTATTATACAAATGTTTAAGGTACATGTAAAAAAGGGTTAAAGCCTTTCTCTTCCTAATTACATACTTCCTGTGTATTTGATAAATATTTTAGAATTTTACATTAGTTTCTATATTTACATTAAAAAAAGATCTTAATGTTAACTCACTGTAAATCGTAAGATTTCACATATGTTAATTTGTAAAAAAAAAATAGTGAATTTAAATGCAAAGAGAGTAATCTTTTCAGGCTCTCAAATCAAGATGTTTCAGATTTGTTTATATAAGTAAAAATGTAAGTTAAAGATAAGACACTGTTCTTATTTTTATAAAGTCTCTATCATGGGCTGAGGCTTGAGAGGTCCCTCTATAGTCAAAAATTACATCATTTGAGTATTATACAAATGTTTAAGGCATATGTGGAAAAAGTTAAAGCCTTTCTCTTTCCAAATACATACTGCCTCTGTTCTTGATAAATAATTAGAACATTACATTAGTTTAAATATATTTTATAGTAACTTACATGTTATTCTTAATAGCAGACATTTAAAAAGTTATAAACAAAATATGAATTTTTATGAAAATATTTAATAATTTAATGAAATAATAGAAATAGTGTGACATTTAAGTGCAAAAAATATCATTACTAATGTCATATTCCTTCTCAAATTGATGATAACTCTTGGCAATTATATAAATGAAATTTTACTAAAATAATTTATCATTTGCTAGCTTTTTTTGGAACTGTTACTTTAAAAAAATGCCTATAGACATTTTTCAATTAAAAATTGAACATTATCTTAGATGATAATAATTAAACTACTTATTCTAAAATTCATTTACTTCACTGCATTATTTTTATCCTTATTATGTAATCATAATTATTAAACAATATATGGGGTCACTATCACTATTATAAATTGTACTGCAAAAATTTTAAATTCCTTTATTAAACCTCCTCCCATTAATGTATTATTTAGTATAGCATCATCTCCCAGAATTTTTTACTGTATTCCTATTTCACATACATACTCGAAAAAACAATTTTACAATATTTTTTTTTTCATCGTTATATTGCCTATTTTATGTACATCAATGTTATTTTCTTTCAGTGGAACAGATATGTTGTTTTATTATATAAATCTTTTATTAATAATACGCTGATGGGTTGCAGTGAAACTTTTCTATACAATAATTTCTGTAGGCTTTCTATATCATAATTTCTGCAAGCTTAGCGCTTTCAGAGTTTTATATAGCTTTCTCATTCCATAAATATATCTGCTATGCTAATAACTAATCTTTTTTTTTGTCAATTATTTCCTTTTTTCTAGCTTGTTTTTTTCATCTAATTTGTATTATTTATTTATTAACTTTTTCTACAGTCTCCTTCACCCAAGTTTCCTATTTTATATATTTTTTATTCTCTATTGTTTTCTATATACAAATCTTACGTTTTTCAGCCATTACTTTCATGTTTTTGCCTCATCATTTAAAAATAATAATAATAAAATCATATTTCTTTAGTTAATTCAAAAGATTTTTTTTTCTTTTTATTTCTTTCTCTCATGAAATACAACTTTGAGCTGCTTTTTAAAATTTAATTGAAAAATTTATAAATCTTTACATTAATTTCCTATTTATTTTTGGAAAATAAAACAGTTGAATTTTTTTAACTTCCCACAACATTTAATACTACTTATTTCATTTACATAATTATTCACTTAATACACAGCTATGTTTTTGTTTGGTTTTCAGTTATTTGTCCAACTTTATATGCCCGCCATTTTATATGGAATCAATCCCCAATGATATAAAACTGAATAATTATATCAACTTTTAGAATATTTTGTATAATCAATTTTAAGTTATCACTTAAAAGATCTGACATTGACTTCTAAAGCTATAGCCATATAGTTAGTTACATTCTTTTTCCAAATTCTTTTTTTATTTACATAATATATTATTAAATTTTGTCAAGTCAGTATTGATGCATTGATTCTTGACAATTATAAGAATAGCATTTTTCAGACTTTTGAAAATATATTTTTTATTTTGTTGATGGAATCCATCCATCTTATTTTCCCTTCATTATTAACAATACCAAGAATAAATAAATTTATAATGACTATATATATATATATATGATGGGGGGGGGGGAGTGTTCTCTATTGTCACAGCCTAGATTTTTTAAAAATTAAAATCATATGAACATGCAATAATCATCAAAATATTTAAGGAGGTCATTGACATTTCCAAAATATCATACTGTATTAACAAATGTGATTAATAATAAAACTATCATCTATATATAAAGTTTTTTACACAAATGGATAGATATGTATATCAATACTACACACATTTAATCCAAACTTCTCAACAACCATTTGATATAATTATTATCTCTACAACATCAATGTGATTATTATTTTACCCAATTGAGGGTAAATGTTATCTTGTCAAAATTTTGGTATTTTATTTTATTAAACATAGTTGTTCTTGAAAACTTATTTTATCTGTGAAAAAATTCATTTCAATATATATATATGACATTTTATATGTATGTACTTTATTATTTTACAATTTTACCAATTTATTGATATATAAATCTTGAATAATCATATGAACCTTTAAAATAGTCTTGATTAACTATCAACAATCTATACTACATGAGTGTGAGAATATATAAATAATATAGTACTGAAAATTCATTGGCATGATTAATAAAAAATGTGTAATATATTTTTTCTTATATTTAATTCCAAATATCAAAATGTTTATTAATAAGGCAAATTAATATTTTCACAAATCTTTTATTCTTATAATAATTGTTTTGTATGTAATAATATATACATGTATTTGTAGATACATGTATATATACATATTTTGTTATTTATTAATTTATACAAAAATGCAAGAAAATTATATTATACTTGTTTCTTCTAAGCATATGATGTAACTGCTTAGGCTTGGATAATATACTGTGGTATGAAAAGATTAATATGCACTGCCTGGCTTTATTGTTCATGTACAAAAAATGTCTTGTTATGGCATTTCAAAGTGATTTACAATCACTTCACTGCTTTTTATCATACTTCTATTTTTCTCTCCTTATTCAAATGTCATGCATTTATTGCTAGAAAGCCTTGCAGCATTTCAGATTTGTGGAATTTATAACCTGATACCCTTTTTGTGTTGTTTTATATGTTGTTACATTTTCCTTTTATATTTTTTTTCCTGTTTTTGTTACTGTTTTTTTATTTTGTTTGGTTTATTTATTTCTGTTTTGCATTAAAGCATCATAATATTGCGCATGTGTATTATAATCATACATGCCCAGTGGATCTTATGTTAAAAATTATTGGAAATGGAATGCTATATATATATAAAAAATTGTTTGTTTTAAGTTTTGATTGTTTAATTAATTCTTTATAAATGTGTTAAATTATCTTTTGTAAATAAAGAAATTAAAAAACTTAAATGTGCTAGTCTTGCATGCTTTAACATTTATTCCTGTATAACCAAAAGTTTTCCTATTGTGATGTAGCATGTCTGAAGGGCATCGATGTCATGTGACCTGATATGCGGTTGTGCACTTCTCTGATCATGGTTTGGTAGAATATGACGCAACATACAAATGGACAATGTTGCGTAATTGTTTGATAGATATTTTTTATTATACTATGGAATGTCGTTTTGCACTATTTCTGCACAAGTATTCTTTGCCACGGAAGTGACCATCACACTATACCAGGCAGACGCCTGCACCATGCACTGTTTTAAAGCACTGCACTGAGGTAGCGAGAAACAGATTGAACTTATTGTTTGGCAAATACTATATCAATAATTGACATATTTATTTATATGAAATTATCAATTTTAAAAATATTATTTATAAACATGTTTTAGGATTAAATAATAATTATTATTATTACTTTATTTTTAAGCTTCCTCAAAACTTTACTGATATTTAGAAAATGCATAATATTCAATTTTATGTGAATAATTCTTTGATTATTTTTAAAAATTTTCACTTTTAAACATAAATGTGCAACTTGAACAAAAATTATATGTATTTATGCTGTGAATGTTTATATGTGAAGCTCTCTTCTTGAAGGCTAATGAAGATAACCATGCCATAGGAGATTCATCTTTAGTGTGCATATTACATTCATGTATGTGCGTATATATATACATGCAAACAACATTGAGTTGTTTATGTGTTGTATATACAGCTATGTAAAGCAATCATTAATTTAAAGTTTTAAATACATTTCAGAAATATATTAAAAAAATATTTATTGGCATAATGTGAAATACATTAGCATATCATAATTTTGTTACATAATTTTAAAAAAAAAATTCCAAAACATTTTCAGATATACAGCTATCTTAGTTATCCATCTAATATTGGATTATCATAGGATGTCTTTCAAAATTTAGCCAAATGTTTATATATAAATTTACCAAGAATAATACCCATCCCTTTAAAGTCAAATATGTTTTTAAAAATCTCAGTTTTTAAATGAAAAATTAGTTAGGTAGACTAAAGCTAAAGCTTTAGTACATGCGCCTTGAGTGCTTAATTTTAGCAAGAGAGACCTCTACAAATCATAACATGAGATTCGACTTTATAAAGATAAGAGGGACCCTCTTATCTCTAACCTTTTTTTTTTTTCTTAATTATATAGGCAAATCTAAAGCATTTTGATTTGGGAGCATGAAGCTAATAAATTCTTCACTCAAGGCACATGTACTAAAGCTTTAGCTTTATATAAGTATTACATGCTGACATTGCGCTTAATAAGAATTAATATTTTGGTAGGCTAAGTAAAATTGTCATAATTTTTTTCAAGTTGGTTTTCAGAGATGACTTTAATGTTTACAAAAATCATTAGAGCATCACGATCAAAATATAAAAACACTCAAATATTCTATAACTTCAATTATATTTTTATTTAAGCCTATTTCCCAGAATGAACAAATTTGGAAACAAATAAGTTTGAATAATTACTTAGACAATTTAAATGCAAGATCCCAAAAAAATTGTTTATTAAATAATGCCTATCTTTTGTTAATGTCATCCCAATCACTTTTGTCAGATAAAAATAATTATTTTAATCTGTCCATCAATTTGTTATATAGTGATAAATTAGGCATTGATATATCAAAAAAGCCGAAACATTTTATTTGCAATAGAAAATTTATTGGTAAATTCCTGCTTTTTTATACCAGCTATTTTTCTTATAGTTCTTAATATAGTTATATTTTTATTGATATCAGTCTAATTTAAATCATCTTTAGAGTCTGTTAAAATTTTAAAATGAGTTGCATATTCTAATTTAAATTTATTGGAGTGATTTTGAAGATTAGAAATATCAACTGTTAATATTGACTTTTTTAATAATTTTTATCGTATTGGTTTTGTGTTAATGTGGTATCTTATATCTCATTAATTAAAAATCACTTCCTGTGTTGAATCCATTAAGAACATTACAGTCTCTTTGTCAAAATATAATCCATTTCTGCTATATCTTCATTTGGATTTATGAATATCTATTTCTCTTTAGCATTTTCTCAACAAAAAAAAAAAGAATTTAGCAAGTTTGTGTCTTCTCTCATTTCTGCCACCATAATTAAATTTATCCATTGCACTTTTTTTTAAAAAATTGTTTATAAATTCTCTCAATAAAAACTTCTATTGCAATTTTTCATTATTGTATGGTCTAATCAAAAGTAATTTTTATATCTGTAGAAAAATACACTTCTTCATCACAATTCGAATTTGTTGGAACATAAATGTAAATTATCTGTATTTGATATCTTATATTAATTTGAATCACTAATCTTATCATTCATTCTGATAGACTATAAATTTTCATAATACTATTTTTCCATATTTTATTTGTAATGAACCCCATTCCACTTGTGATTTCTATATTTGTCCTTTGTAGTAAAGTATACAACCACTTTTTAAATCGATTGTTTTATTACTGTTACTAAGTAGTTCTTATTCCAATTTATGTAATTGTCCTTTCCTTTAAAGTGATCTGTAATTATAGATATTGAAATAAAAGATTGCTATTAAAGGCTTGTGTCTACAATTAGGATATTCTTGGCACTCTTTATTTTTAGCTGCCATCCATTGTTTTTGCTGGTGACTTTACAGATCCTTGGAGATAAAAACTTATTTAATAATAACTGTTATAATTTTAAATATCTATAAAAATCATTTGTATATACATATTTATCCTGCCTTGAGAAAAACTCAAATATTAATTCAGTTAACACTCGCAAAAAGCACATGCACAATAGCTTGAAAAGGCTGATCTTTAATGTATTGCAATTTATAAAGCATAGCGCTATAAAATAAATGCTTATTTACATATGTTGAAGAACTGTTGGGAAATCAAAAAATAGATCACAGATTTTTAAAAGACCAATAAATTGATCATTCTAGTTGATGTATACCAGCAAGCAATCCATACATTCTTATTTACTTTATAAATAATTGCATATTCATGATAGCTGCTATGACAAGAATGACAAAAATGTATGGAGTCGATATTAGGAATTTGCCTGCATTGACTTTTAAAGTTTCTGAGAACAATCAAAGAATCTCCTTTCAACTATCATCAAAAAAATTTTTAAGTAGCCATTTATGAATCATAATATTATAAACCTTTCTGGATGAATATCTAGTTGATATTAGCTATAGAGTAAAAATCACAATAGATACGGTTGGTAAGCACAAAATAATCCAATAAGAAATCATGAGATAAATTAACTAAGGTAAATAAAATGAAAAGTCTTATGTTGTTTTATAAATAATCTTCTCGTTTTTCTATAGGTTAGCACTGATACTTAATTTCTTTATTAATATTGTGAGACAATATTCCATCATAGATATATCCATCTACTTTATTGGAGATTAAATAAATGATCATTAAAAATCTTCAGTGAAATAGCACGATTTTCAAATGCCAGTTCTAAAAGCGATTCAGTCAGTATTAAGTAGCCATTTATATTTTATTTATCTGGAAATAGATATCAACTTCCTTCTGAACAGCCATACCATAATCAAGCATTGGCGCCTAGTGGTTAGCATAGCTGCCTTCCAAGCAGCTGGCCCCGGGTTTGCTTCAAGTGTTGGTGGTCTAGTGGTTGTCATAGCTGCCCGGGTTCACTTCTCGATCAATGCATTTGACACATGCAAAAAAAACAACAAAAACAGCCATACCATAGAATTGTTTTACATAAATTTTCATAGATATATAATTTTTTTTCCTGACAAGGAAAAAAACCGTTTCTAGTAGTTTTATCTCTTTTTTTGCAGTAAATAAATATATATGTAAGAGAATATATTTTTTAAAAAAAATCTCTATAACATTTTGTTGAATAATGTAATCTTTGTTGCTATCATTAGAGATATTATTGATTGTCTTTAGGAAATTTTATTAAGCAATTATCAATGTGACTAAACATTTTAATTATTATAAATATTGATTACACACAGCTATACAAAGATTTATACATGCGAATGTGTTATTTATTGTTTACTCATTGATATTTCTGCTGGACTGTATGTGTACATATATGAAGAAATATAAGTGGTAGCTAATAATTTTAGAGTAAACTAATGAGATAATGTTTAATATATAATTTTTTTTTCATGTGTCATCCCATTTTGGGGTTAGAGAGACCTACCAAATGGTACAAATTCTCCCACTAAGAAAGAAAAAGTTTTTTTATTATGATAATAACGATTTTATTAAGACAAAAAAAACTACCTTAAATTTCTTCTATCTTTAAGATTTGTATAATAGTACATTTTATTTAACTCTAATGCTTTAATAACATAATTTTTTATTTTATTTAGACTGTATACACAAATTTTATTTATAAATAATTAATCTGAAACAATTAGACAAATGTTATTCCATTAGCACTTTCCTTTTGTATCTAAGGAATACTTTCAACATACTTCTACCAATAAATATAACTTTATCATTCAATGAGATGCAAGATATAGCATAAAACACATGAGTTAAAGAAGATATTTGACCAATTTATTTCAATAAATTACCATAAATGTAACAAAATTTTGACTAAACTAATGTTTGTTTACCTTCTGGCTGTGATCTAACATTATTAAATCTATCATTAACTCTTACATTATGGGTTTGGTGGTACAATTGTTTTCAGACTGCAGACATTGAAAGTGCTTTTTTATCACCCTCAGGAGTAACTAAGAGAAAAACATTTTCTTCCATTTTCCTTTTCATTTAAAATGGTCCATTGTATATGTTCAAAAAATTCTGACTCTGTTCTTTTGTGGATCAGTGACTTCAGAAATCTTCATTAAAACATAATCACTGACTTTGAACATCAAAAGTTTATTATTAGCTTAGATGGTTCTTCTGCATCCCATCTATTTTAGATTATCTCTCTTAGATGATTTTGAGTTTCCAAGATATCTCTGTTATGATTAGTCTCTTTTTTGAATATGATGGGTAATGGAGTCTGAATTAATATAGGTTCCCTATATCTAAAATGAAGATGAACCAGGGTAAATTTGGTTAATTCATTTTGAGTGATGTTTATATATCATTTCTCTCAACTTATTTACCCAATTCTGATTATTATCTTCTAAATACATCCTCATGCATGTTCATTTTACATGGGTTATATTGCAGGTTTCTAGTGGAGTATAACATATGCTGGATCTCTTAATCTCTTGACCAAGGCTGTCCCTTCTTTGAACAAGAATGATGTAGCACAATCTGTTAGAATAGCTTTAGGTTTTCCAACAAGTCTAAATTGAGATTCTTGCATGCGCTTGATTACACTCTTTCTATTAGCTTTCATTACAGGTTATGCACTAAGGTTTGGAGAAAATGCCATATGTTATTACAATAAACTTGTACCTTTTAAAGGATGGCAATGGACCATAAAAGTTAATTGCTAGGAGATTGCTAGAACTCTTTGGCACTATGGGTTGTAGTATGCTAGTATAAGAATAATTAATATATTTGATGTTAAACAAATTTCATAGTGTTTAAGCCAATTTACTAAGGACACATATATACCAGGCCAGTAGAATAGTTTACACATAACATATACTACTTTCCTGGGTCTGCAATGCCCATATAGACAGTGAATATAAAAAATTAATCTCCCCCTAAATGTGTGATAGTATTGTGACTCTCCATGACTGGTCTTTATTTTCTGTAATTTTATAGTGCAATAGCCCCTAAGATATTTTGTACCTCAATGTAGTCTTATTATCAATCATTCTTTTGATTGTTTTAGATTTCACTTTATCCACTAAATAGTTAATAATGTGGGATAGTTTAGAATCTTTGATTTATAATTCAGGTAATTTATGCAAAAAAATTTCAAGTGTATCATCAATGCTTAAAGAGATGATTATGATTAAAAGGTGTTTCATATTCAAATGGCATGACCATCTTAACTGGATGCCTACTTAAAATATCAGCTATGACATCTTATCCTTTGCAATATTGCATTTGGTAATTGAATTGTTGGATAAATAAACTATCTAATGACTCTCTCACTGTTCAGATAATTCATATTGATAAATCCAAGCACTGTTCAGATAATTCATATTGATAAATCCAAGAAATCTTAATAAATATTCTAGGAGTTTTTTAAAAGCCCACACCACAGCCAAAGCCTTCTACTCTATGGAATTATAATACAATTCCATGCCTTTTAGTAATCTCATGAAGTATGAGACATGGATTTTGTTCATGGTCTTGTTGGAACAAAACTACCTCTAGACTATATCCACTGTTGTCTGTTTGTATGTAAAATACATATTCAAAATTAGGGTAGTATAGAATAATAGAATTTAAAAATTTAGTTTTATTTTGTCAATTTTCATTGAGTGATTATCTGTCCATTTCTATTTCTCATCTTTCTTTAGTAATTTTGATAGATAAATGGTATCATAAGCAAAATTTTTACAAAACTTATAATAGAAATTACAGATTCCAATAAAAGAGCACAGCTGCTTTTTATTTTCAGTTGTAGAAAATTCAAGGATGGCTTTGATTTTGTTAGAAAGCAGTTTTATCACATCAATACTTACTACATACCCAAAAAACTCAATCTCACTGATGATTACCTTGCTTTTTTTTTTTTGAGATTAATAGTTATGTGTGTTGGAGATGGTCCAATATATTTTCAGAGACAATTACAACATCATCTACATAAATGTTAATAATCTTTAACTGCATCTGACAAAACATTATGTAAGGATCAGTTTAAACCAGCTTCACGGTTGATTAATCGAAGGCATCCTTTCAAATACATATGACTAATCTTCATATTTGAAAGCAGTATATTTCTGGTCATCATTCTGTAAATATATTTGCTAATAGCTAGCTGTTATATCAATGATAGTAAATATTCTTTTACCCCTGAAATGAATTAACAGTTCTTGAACAGTGGGTGAGACATATTTTGGAATTGTTAATTAATTCAGGAACCTCACATCTAAACACGTGCACAAATCCATCCTTTTTACAAACAATCACTAATGGATTATTGTAAGCTGAAGGGCACTTCCTTATTATTTTCCATTCAACCATTTGGTTGATATGTTTTTTCACTTCTAATCTGAATCAGTAAAAAAATAAAACTTTGGTGTTGGAATGTTTTGTTATTGGTAAACACATTCTATGTATGTAGCCTTTGATTATACCTTGTTTTTTTGAGAACACATTCTTATATTTGCACAGCAACTGAAAAAAACTTTCTCAATCATTTAGTTCATTAGATTCTAAAATTTTGGCTTTTAAATCTAATTCTGCTTATGAACTCTGTTTTATTGAGTGTTTCCCAATTAAAACAAAACATTTTCTTGTCTATATACCAGTTGTTGATGTGCATAGTCAATTATACGTTCATGCTTACTCATGAAGTTGGAACCTATAATAATCTCATGAATAAGTCAGGGCACAATTAGGAAAAGTATATTCAAACCTTAAGTGGTCTAGTTTTAACCAAACTTGTTTGAAATATAATTTGGCTTTGAGACCATTGGCTAAAAAACATGTGTCTGTTTCAATTGTAGTATTAGGGACATGGGGTTCTTTTTTAGTGATTTTAACCAGTAGATCATTTAGATGAATTTCTTTGCAAATATCATGTATGCAACTCTTATGTTGGAAATCAAATTCATCATTGCCAACCTCAAAGTTTAGTGAACTCACATGATTCATTATATTATTACCTTCTAAATTAGTAGTGATGACTAGGTCTGTGCAGGAAGGAACATTCCAATGGGGCCACTACTAGTTTGATGACTGAGATTTCAATCTTGCTCCTAGAATTTTTGTGGTAGTGTCCCATGCATTGCTGTCATGGTAATTGCTTGTGACACCAATACCCTTATGTTTACCCTCATCAGACATTTCTATCTCTCACATTATGGAAAGCTCTATTGTTAGAGTGAGGTAGTATTCTATTGTGGTGTGATCTATATCTTTTCCTACTCATATCTCTTTGCTTCTGTTCTATCAAGATGTGTGATACATTATACATATTGTCTTTCTTGGTCCTATAGTTTCTGGATAAATGTTCCTCACTCACCCTTTTAATGCCTGATACTTCTGACATCTCAACCAAGTGTATTTAAGCAGTAATTATGGCTTCGTTTATATGTTTGATTTAAGTTTCTCATTATGTGGATGATTTGATTCTCCAATATGGGAAATGCAGTCAGTAGTTTTTAACTCAGCCACTTGTTCTGGAGAAATTGGATATAGCTCCCTTTATTTGGGGTGTATTTATCTGATTTACTTGGAATTGGATACTGTTGTGTTTGTCCTCATTCCAAAAACTGTTTAGGATTATGCAACTGAAATTTTCATATGTTTTGGACCTATGACCAAGAGATTTTCATCAGTCTTTCATGAATGCATATAGATGGTTTTCTACAATGGTCAGTTTTTCCATCTCACCTAATCTACTCAATGAGAATAATTCTTCCAGCCCTGTCAAATACTCTAATGGATTCTCATCAAATTTCTTCTTGAAAATTTTTTGATTGAATGAAGTTGGTGATGTTGCAATTTGATCATTCCTGAGTATCATCTAGGTCACTATCACCTTTAGTATGGTTATCTAACAATGGGGTTAACATTCTCCCATGATCGTACACCATCACCTTTGATATCTATCTCTTTTTTGGAATAAACATTTATGGTTTTATGCTGTATTACCATTCTTCTGACCATCATTAGACAACATTTCAGAAATCAACTGATTATGAAAAACTTCCTCGTGTATTTTTAAATAATATTGCATATCTTGGATTATTGTTTTAATATTAGCCCCCAACTTGTTCTGGTTAATTTCCTCCTGATTTTTTATGATAGCTTCTATTTCATCTTGGTTTATACACTTCCTATTGATCATTTGGCATTTCACATGAATTATGTTGCTTTGAGTTTTTTAAAAATTCTTTATGCAAACTTTCTATTTCTTTTTTAGATTTACCATGTCTTTTTATCATTTCTTTATGTTTGGTACTCAACCTCACATTAATATCTTCAAATTCGGCTTGAAGGCAATCCACTTCACTACTGATTGAAGATCGTCTTTCATCTTTCCAATTTTATTGACCCTTTTGCCTATTTCTCTTTATTCTTTCTGGGTTATACTAACCTTTTCATTCAAATCTTACCTTTTTCAAAATTCTCTCTAACTAAATCCAGTTTATCTTTCAATCTCTTAGTCTCCTATCTTAATCCTTTTACACTGTGCTAACAGTCTGACATATTTCTTTGTTCTCACTAGATTTAAGCTTTCACTTTAATGTTAAACCACCATTATTTATCAGAATATAATAAATTTGATGTTATTTGATAGATATTTTTGTTTACAAGTTAAATATATTTTAAAAAATTACATTTGATTTTTGAAATTATTTTAACAATTAGATTTTAATCAAAACAAAGTGTTGTCACATCATCAAATTTTTAAGTGGAGCACATTCAACTTGAAAAATGAATGAAATCTTCTTTGTTTGATATTTGTTTTAAAAATAATTCATTAAATCTATCAATTTGTGCTTTGAAAGTTTGAATTTTTTTTTTTAATTTTTACGCTATCATTAAATGTTATAAGTCTATTGAGTGACTTCATTTCTAGACAGTTATATTTCCTACAACCTTAGTCTCTAGGGTAATATTACAAAGAAGAATATATTCTTTTATATTTAAAAATAAAACATTTCTGTAAAAAATAAATATGTAATAATATATATTTTGACTTTTAATAATTATTACACAATTACAATACAAAATAATCAAACTTTCCAAAAAATCAAGTTTTTAGAACATTGTAATATTTTCTCAAAATAATCTTGAAAAGCTTGAGATTGCCAAATATATAATAGATACCCATCATCATGGAGTTTAAGAAACTTTGAAGACCTACTTATTCAATTATTATGCCATCTTTTGAAATTTTTTGAAACTAAAATATTAGAAAAAAATATAAGCTGTAAAAAAAAAGCTTCACAAAATTTCTCAACAGAGGACAAAACATGCAAATACAATTTCTTGACTTCCGTCCCCAGAAAGTTTCATAATTAAAACAAAACTGATTAATTCTCCAAACCTTTCATTGCATCTTCACTTCTTTAGCTGTTTAAAGACACTAGTTAAGCTATGTAATTTACTGATCTCAGATATCAGTGGTTTAAAAATTGATTGGTGGTCAAAACTGTACCAGTGTAAATGGTGTGAAAGGAGTGGAATGCCCAAGAGATAGAGATTCTGTTAACCCTAAATTAAATGTTATAATAAATTTGGTGAATTTATCTGATAATAAAAATACTTCATATGTTTGGGTGATCTTCACAATTTGTACCTATACAATATTATAATAACTTGGTTAATGAGAACTGCTAGTTCCTAAAAGATGATATAAATATGAGGTAATGATCTGAATATTAACCAACTTATTTCTTAGATATTCTTTATAATGATTCTATTGGTAAATTGAAGAAGTAATATCTTCAGCCACTGGCATAATATGATAACAACAATTTATTTATTAATAGCCTATAAACATAATGATTTAAAATAGGGTAAAATAAAGTTTTATATGAATATTTGTATAAGATGCTTAAACCCGTAGTCATGCGAGACAAGAGACTTATATTGACAACTAGGAAAGAAAAGGATATTAACTGGCAACTTATATTCATAAGTGCTTGAGTTGATGCTAATTTGTTTGGAACTGTTTTTTAGTAATGCTTTTATATTTTATCATCCATTCTTAAGAAAAAATGAATTAATATAAATAACTATAAATAAACAATATAAAATTCCAAGTAAGACTTAGCAATCTATAAGGTCCTGGTCTTCACATTTTATAAATATCCAATATTAATATAACACAATAATCCAGAGATATTGTTAAAGTTTTCTATTAATAAACATATGGTTTTATACAGAGAGTTTTTGATAATAATAGCCCATTCATATAGTTATTATACATCTATATTCACAGTTTGTGTTGATTACAGTTAAATTTTAATTTCAAAATATCTGCATGATTTTGTTATCCTTTCTAGAAGAAGCTATGCTGTACCCATGCAAAGTTCAATAATCTTTAAATATAATAATATGCATGCAAACCCAAAAGCTATTCACAATAGATCCAGTTGATAAGTAAAAAATAATGAGATACAGTAAACAAGGTAAATAAAATAAAATGAAAAATCGGTTTCTTTATAAATAACCTCTTGTTTTTCTATATGTTAGCACTGATACTTAATTTATTTATTAATATTCTGAGACAATATTCCATCATAGATATTGGAAATTAAATAGATGACCATTAAACGTTTTCTGTGAAACAGAATGATTTTTGAATTTCACTTCTAAAAGTGGTTCAGTTGATATTAAGTAGCCATTAATATTTTGTTTGAATGGAAATAGACTTCAACTTCCTTCTAAACAACCATACCATAAATTTACATAAGTTTCATTACACAAATTTTTATAGATATATACATTTTTTCCCAAAGAAATAAAAGGTTTGTAGTAGTTTGATCTTTTGCAGTAAATAAATATATACACAAGAGAATATGCTTAAAAAAGTCTTTATATCATTTTGTTGAATAACGCGATCTTTGTTGCTATCATTATCTCTTTGATTTGCTCTCAGTTGTCTTTAGGAAATTTTATTAAACAATTATCATTGGAATTAAGCATTTGAATTATTATAAATATGATTACATGCAGATATACGAAGATTTATATACAAGAATGTGTTATTGTTTACTCATTGATATTTCTACTGGACTATATGTGTACATATATGAAGAAATATGTGTGATGGCTAATAATTTTAGAGTAAACTAATGAGCTAAAGTTTAATATATATATAAAAATTTGTGCATGATATTATTTTGAATTTAGAGGAACCAATCAGATGATACAATATATGGTACTTGGGTATTTTTCTTGCTATGATGTATTACCCCAAAGATGTATTAGTCTAATCTTCTGATCTTCAAGATAATGTCTCCAAGTGATTTGTGGACAAACTTAATTAATAAAATTTGTTCGCAGATCACATGGGGATGTTACCTTGAAGATCACATGATTAGACTAATAGGTCTTCGGGATAATATGTCATAGCAAGAAAAATACTAAGGAAGACATGTGTTAGAGACATTGGACTGCCATGTTTGTTGTTCCTGGAACAAAAAAAAAATTACATAAATAAATAATAATCAACTAACATTTTTTAAAATATAAAATGACTTTATTAAACTCACACTTAGACATATGGAATATATCCAAAATAAATGCAAATACATATATAAATATTTTGGTTAATTAAATAGATACCTATATCAATTAAAAAAGTTAATTTATCTTACCTTGATAACTACCTTATGACATTATTTTTTTATTCTGCAATTTGGAACTCTTACAATAAATTCTTTGTTCACAATTTTGTTTGTAAACTTATTAATTTTTTATCATTTCTTATTGTCTTCAGAATACTTTTTTTTATGTGTGTATTGTAATATATGATAAAATATATCAATTAATGTATGGTAGTATAACTGATTTTAAGCCAAAGATTGTAGACTTAATCCCAGACAGGACACTAGTCCTAGATAAAAACTTTTATAGATTTACTTGATGCATAAATACTTATTAAAGTTTTGTCTTTCTTAAAAATTGGAATAAAAAGACTTTTGGAAGACACTGCTATTCGGAGAGGTGCGGTCCACTCTCACAGAAGTTAAAAGTATGAGTTTTAGAAATTTGTAAATATTATATTTTTATATTAAGATAAGGGATTCGAACTCAGACTTTCACACAACCCTCAACTCTCCATGCCATCATATTTCTGACCCACCTGATCATACACATGTTTAAAAGATAAATAATCACCAATATATGTATTTCATGCTAAACCAGCAATCATCAGTTGGTCCAGATTACTATCCTCACACATATATACAATCAGTGCTCAGCTTTATATTAAGATAGCCAATCTTCATACTTTAATGGACAGGCTTCAAACTACTCCAACCCACAACTCTTCAGCCATCCATTTCATTGAAAATCTGATGATGGAATGTTCAAAGCCCATGTTAGTGCCAAGGTTGTCATTCTACCCATGTTGACCATTTAATATTATTTAAAAATCCTTTAGTCTTTTCAAAATATCATGGGATTAACTAGTATATTTTGGATTAATTAAGCAAGTAGAAATATATATTATTATCTGATGATAAATATACAGTATTATGTTATTTAGTTTTGGAAAAGCTATAAAGAGTGGCATATTCTCGAAAATCAGAATCGCCATTATTCTAACCTTTGCAATCTGGCTATGCAGATGCAAGTGTATATTTGAAAATGCTAATCACGGTGTCTGCAACATCTATATCAAATTACTCAAGCAGCCCAGGAACAGAGATAGATTTCTGGCTCTGGATTGGCTTTTCCATGAAACCTGGGCTAAGGTCACCCTACCAGAGGAGTGAAGGAAGGCAATGGCCCCCAGTCTCGGACCATAGCAAGTTCTACAGGGTGAATGCTTTGCAACAGTGTAAAAAGAATATAGCTATGTATAGATAAACATGTTTAATTGTATCTAATAAATTTTAATTTATTTTAATAAAAAAAAACTATTATATTATCTGAAACTTAACTTATGAAAAAAAAAATTGCTATGGGTATTTTTTATTTTTCTAGGGAAAAAAGAATTTTTGTTTTCTTTTAAGATTTCAATGTTTCCACACATTTTATATACATTTATTATTTTTAGTTAAACCCTGCGGGTTTGATGCCGTAGTAGAGTGGTAGTATGTGGAACTCGAAGTCCATGAATCGTGATCCAGTCATCATTCTCCTTGTTCGAACTTATTAAAAAGTTCTGAACAATAAACTATTATATAATTGTGCAAAACTAGTTTTTAACTTTTTTCTTTTTTTCTTTTCTAGAATTAAAATTGGCTGGTGATTAATTAATTAATGAAACTAGAAAATTAAAAATTTATACTAGCATGTATTTAAAAAAGTATATCATTATTAAGACATTAAAAACTTTAGCTTAAAAAATGAAAATTATAGAAATTTTCTATTTTATTTTTAAACATTTAATTTCTTACATTAAAAAACACCTTTTGTGTTTTTCTTTTTAAATAACAAATATTTGTTTAATATATTTTTTAAAAAAAGAAATAGAAATGCTGTGCTAATACAAAGTTTATACGATGAAAAGTAATTCTTGATCATCATCACTAGTTCTGTCTTACGCTAGTATCTTAATGCTGTACAATTTAATGAACATTTTATTTTTTATAAAATAAAATTAAAAAAATCTAATTTCAATTGTGCCTCTAATGAAGACAAATTTATCAAATAAACCATAAAATTACATAAAAGATCTAATTGAAAAAAAAAAACGATGACACCTTAGAGCTGTCTAGCCAATATTTGAAAACTTCAACTCATGGAATTTTTATTATTTCATTTTTATTTTAATTGCATTGGTTAATTTGAAATTTAACTATGCAGTGTTACACAAACAAATTCTGTGAAGTATTTCGTCACTTGAATGGATTTCTGCTTGTTGTTAAGGGGGGAAAAAACTTGATAAAAAATTGACAAACATATGGTGCACTAAAAATAATATAAGTTAAATGATGAAAATACTTAATTCTTAAATATAGATGTTTATTATTTTAGCCTTTGAAGATGGATGAATTTTCAGCATAATTAATCATGACTTTTAGTTGCTGAAGAGTTAATTAGAAATGTCCTAATTATTTATAGAAGTCGCTATTTGATTTTTATTGATACCTTCCCTTATTGAGCTTTGTGTTCAGAACAAACAGTTAAAATATTAAACATCTTTATTTAAAGTTTAGTTATTTAATTTAGCTAAACACAATATTGATAAATCACATTTTATTATGTATAAATATAATGAAGAATCGTCCATTCTATATATAAAAATGAAATAAATCACCATTTAGATTATCAAACAATGGCTACAACGTGATTTTGTTACACTCCAACTAAAAAGGTATCTCATACTGTTTTTTAAGATATATACATATATCATTTTAAATTTTATTTTTTACAAATATTTGTATAAAACAATTTAAATAATATAAACAGAAAATGAAATAAAATTAATTTTGTTTAACTGGATTCATTCAATGGACAGTTTTTTTTATAATCAGTTGGTTGCTTTCCTATAATCAGTGATTTTAATGAAATAAATGTGCTACTTATTATTGCTGTCATTAGTTATAATAAATTTTATTGTATTTCTTTTAAATAGTAGCAAAAAAAATTATTTGAGAAAAAGGAATAAAATATACAGAAAGTCTAGATTATAAGTGTTATCACATACTACTAAAACAGAAATGAAAATGGGGTATAAATTAAAACTACTAGAGCGAAATTCAAACTAATTTGATTTTTGCAAAATAGAAACATTTTTACCGAAGATATTGAGGGGGACACTTGTTCAATTTAAATATATATATAAAATTAACACATTTGAAAATTGATAATGGTATACACTATGTTTCTAATATCAATGAAAAAAATAATTTTAGTATTTATATAGCTGTCACATAACTAAACTTATGAATTCAATTCATCATATATAAGGGAGGACCCCAAAATAACCAGAATTTTGTAATAAAATAATTATATTTATTTTTAGGCTTTGCAAAGTGAATTGCTTTCAAAGTATAGTCTATTTAATGCAATGTATCTGTCTAAACTTGTTCTTTTACTTTTGAAAGTAGTCCCAAAACACTTGCAAAGTGATGCATTTTAATGCTCCTTTTTTTACCTTCACTTTTAAGTCTGCAAAAAAAAAAGAGAGAGAGATTGAAAAGAAGCCACACAGAGAAAGGTTGAGCAAATGCAGCTGATGGATAAACTGGGACATACTGGATTTAATTAAAAGTTGATTGTACTCAATATTTATGCATTAGCCATGCTGTCATGATGAAATATGCACTTCTCACTTTGCCACAAAATGGGATGTTTACATTTTACTTCATCACACAAAAATTTCAGAACTTGTAGGTTTTAAATATCTAATTATTACAAACAAAATCTGAGTGAACAATCACCATTTGCATCCAAAAAAAGTATTGTCTTGATATTTGACTTCACTTGCCATGCTTTTTTTGGGTCATTGTATATTTAACACTTCTGTTAAACCAAACATAAACTTGTGTTATTCCAGAGAAACTTGCTTGTAAGCTCTTTCAAACATTGCCATTGTTTTACCTGCCTTTTTTTTCTCTAAAAAACAACAACAGAATTTCACATTGTTCCAACATTTCAGCCTTTACAAAAATTAACAAATATATGGAACACATTTTACAAAAAATATCCTACGTTTGACCATGATTTCATACAATAATGTTATTTGGCAGAATAATGCAGAAGAGTCCATACAAGAGATACCTAGAAGAAACATACTATATGAGATGTGTCTATCAAAGAATAACTATTATTATTTTGGGGAACACCCCTCATATAATAATGATCTGATACAAAATGGTTTCACTTTAAACAAAGTAAGAAGTATCTCTGCATAGATTATATGCTCAGAAACAATGTTAATTTATTTTTCTCCAAAACCTTTACAGACTATTCCTTATTACCAAATTATTTCTCCAGCTATCATTTACTTCTTTTTTTTTCTGCCTATTCCATTATAATATAAATTGTTTCAATATTTCCACTATCCTGTTCTCATATTCTTCAGTTTTGTCATAAAGACCTAAACAAAACAAAAGCATAAAATTTCTACATTTTTCACAAATTTTCCTCATTTGCCATACAATTTATTCAGATCTTATTATAAATCATATACTCAAATATAAGTAGTTAATACTATCTCTTTATCTTCTCTCTCCACATAGAAATAATCTACAATCCAAATATTTATCCTATTTTTGCCTTCTTTTCCTGGTACTTAAATTTCTTAACCCTATACTAAATAACAAAAATATCCTTTTAATACATCTTTCAAATTTTATATTGTTTTCCAAAACTTTTTTTTCTCTAATCATTTTATCTTTTCTTTTTCCCTGCCCACAAAATACTAACTACATATTAATCCTAAATCGCACATAAATATATAGAAATAAATTATATACATTAATTTTATAAAATGTAAATCTTTTTTTGTTGTTGAAACGTTTGTTATCTTCACGTAATCCAGTTACACATTATTTTTACTATTGAAAACGTCCAGACATTTTAAATTTACTTTTTATTTTCTTAGTAAAATGAAATCCACTTTATTGAACTTTTAATAGCTTCATTAGCTATCCATAATTCACCTCACATGCATTTATACCAATTTATTTTTATATTCTAACTATAATATTCTCGGTTTTATGATCAATACAAAGTGCACCATTTCCAAATTTTAAAGCCATATCACTTTTTTTCAAATAATTTCACTTAACTTATTAATTTCAAAATATCTGCATAATTTGTTTTCCCATGTAACAAAGTATCTATATCTATAATTATCCATTTCTTCAAGATGAATATCACCTATTTTTCATTTATTAGTTTTACCCCCCCCCCCCATTTAATTTTCATACAGTTTTCTATCTCTCCACACTTATCTAATAATAACACCATATTTTCTACATTTGCAAAATAGGACATTTCATCAGCAAAAAAATTTAGCACATTATATATTTTTTGATTGCAATTATAGTAATTCACATTCTATCCTTAATCTTTCTGATTTTTCTCCTAATTCCAAGTTTTTTTAAAAACAAAATAAATCATTGAAATTCTAATGGACATCCCTGTTTATTCCAATTACATATAACTTCCATTGATCCTACATTTCTCAATTAGTACTTATAAAAATTATCTTTGTAGATTCTTTATTACTCCTAACAACTCTAAGGCTATTTTTATATTTTCGAGATTTCTCTTCAATCTATTTCTACCCATCTTACCCTGAATCTTTTTTATATTTAAAAATGAAATAAAAATAGTTTATTAAATTATTTTAATCAACTTGCAGTTATTATAAATAAATTATCCTCCGTTCTTCTTTTTATATTAAATCCATTTAAATCTTCTCAAAAAACTCTCTTTCATCCAGATCCTAATCCTATCCATTAAGATATAAATAATTCATAAACTATGAAAATACTATTAATCTATAAATAATTAGCAATATAAAATATTTATCTTTTTTTATATATAATTATTTAATTTGTACATCCATTCATCTGAAATTTTATCAACTGTAATTTTATTAAAACTTTCTCTTAAACTCAGTCATATAAATGTTTCTATACTTATTACCATTTCAGCTGCCATATCATCTAATATTCTTCTTTTTACAACACTCCTTAATAAATAAGATTTTTACCAATTCTTTTCAGCCCGCATTCTTATTACAGAAAATTTTTTTTTCAAGTTCACTATTATTACAATATTTTTCTTATGTATTTAGTAATAAAATGTCCTTTCTTTTTCATTTTTTTTTTATTAGCATCAAAAATTTTCTTAAACCTTATTAATTTTGTCCATCAACTTCTCATTAATTACATCTTATTTTTATCTTAATCCTATTCTAGTTATTTTTATTTTCTTTAAGGAATTGTTTTATTTGTCTTTTTAACACTTCTCCCATTTACTTCTTGACTGCTCCTTTATAATACTTATATGCTTTTCTTCTTTCTTTTATATTTTCTAAAGATTTTTCCTTCAAATTTTTTTTTATTTGTTGATCCTATTGGTTCTAAATAAATATTTATTTGCAATATTTTCATTATATGTATTTACTCTTTGTAATTTTTAAAAACACCATCTTTTATAACTGTTTTCATGATACTATTAAATCTACTTAATTTAATCTCATTGTTTATTTTTCAAACTTCCTGTAATTAGATACTTTAATTCTACCAACATAAAATTATGATCTCTGCCAATTTTTTTTTTCCTTTTCAAATATTTTATTTCTTTTTTATATTTACTAATTCCTCTTTACCTACTAATACATAGTCAACAGAATTAAATAACGGTAATTTAATTCAAGCCATGTGCAGAAATTTGCATCATGTAATGGCAATTTGGGGGAAAGGGGATCAACCACCTTTGTTGTAATCTTTTTTTTTTTTAACATCATCTCGACATTCAATTTATTTCCCATTGATAATTTCTCTTAAAAATCATAAATGTTGTAAATGGCATCAAGTTAATGTGATTCAATACTATAACAATTTTAGTAGTGTGTTTTATTTGTGTGTGAATGTATATGTTAGCATTATTTTAGACATCACAAAGAGCAAGAGTACAGATAAGATTTTATGAATATAATTAGCATATTTTAAAAGGGGGGAGTATTATTTTTATTCCTTTTTATTTTATAAAAGAAAAACCAAGATTTGTCTCAAGTTGCACATTTACATATATATTTTTTATATATTTGCCAAACCTAAAAAAAAAAAAAAAAAAATTCATTTACCTCATACTGAATCTTGGCGACTGTCGGAAACTTTCACCTTTAAGATCGAAAGGTATTTTGCTTGCATGTTCTCAACCTCTCATTGCCTGAAATGATTGTTTTATAAAACCTAATTTTCATAAGGAATGCTTATATTAGCATGGTACCTAAATTAATTGCATGTTTATTTTAGGAGGAAAAAAAATGAAATGCATGTATTTTTTAGAACATTTTGCAAATGACATCTCTAAATTTTGATACGAAAATTAGAAAATCATTAAATTAAGAATAAAGTTTGCACTTATTTAAATAAATAATATTATTCTATTCGGTTTTTTTTTTAATTATATTGCTTCTATTATTTATAATTTTGTTACAAATATTTCAAAATTTATTTTCAGATACAAAGATTATACAAAACTTCACTAAATTTTTATTTATTTGTTTGGGTTGTTTTTTTTTTTTTTGTTTTTTTTTTTTGGGGGGGGGGTAATTAATAACTAATAATTTCGTATCAAAAATTAGAAATTTTACATTTCGTAGAATTTTTTAATCATTAGTAAACTAAAGAATATTAAGCTTTAACTTATTGTAAAAATAAAATAGTAATTACTAATTCTATTTCATTTAGAAAGTGGAGAGGATATTGATAATTCAGACTCTCCTTCAAAAGAAAAACTTCCGGAACTCGACAAAAATATAAACATTTCTACAAAAGTGGATATGACATTAAAAATACATTCACCTGATGAAATTACATCAGAAGAACTTCTTACTACTGACACAGATCTACAAGAAACTTTTGAATCACCTGAAGATACATTAACTGGTACCTTAGAGGATATTTTGACACCTGAAGAAATGATTGCATCAGAGGAAATGGATACTCCTGAAGAAATGATTTCACCAGAAAAATTCAGCTCTTATGATCAAATTATTTATGAAGAAAAAATAACAACCCCTGAAATAGAAGTCATTGTACAAATTGATTCTTCCACAAAAGACATTGAAAAAATTGATTTTTCTAAAAAAGAACAACCATTAAAAAGCTTCAGTTCTTATCAGCAGCATTCAATAGAAGGCACATCCTCACATTATCATTCAACTAGAGATTGTAAAGATAAAAGTAATACTGAAGATGATGCTATTCACTTGAAACAACTAGAAGAAGAATGTAGACAAGAAGAAACATCGGTAAATACATATCAAATAATTCAATAATATATTATTTCATTACATATATAATACAAATAAAATGTCCATTAATTAAAAACTATTGTAAAAATATATATGTGTGTGTGTGTGTGTGTAAGAAAATAAATTGTTTTTGGATCATAGAAAATATTTGTTATAATGTTATATATATTGTAATGATATAAATTAGGGTTTTGAATTATTGTGCCCTAAGATTTGGGCAAGCCCATTTCTGTAATGGTATTTATTAATCAGAGTATAACCAACTATTATTAGGTAAATGCCAATTTTATAATGTCATCAATAAACTATTACTATCTGAAGTTACTGATTCAATTTAAACAAAGTATTAGGATGTCAATTTCCATAATAATATAAATATATTAAAGTGATGATCTATTAATGAATCAATGGCTTAACACTTTCAGATACTAAATTTTATAATGGTATAAAGATATATAATATTAAATAAATAACTTTTTAAGACACAGTTAAAATATCAAATGGTATTAATATGAAGTATCTACAAACTAATGATTAAATAAATATAAGTTATGAAAGTTCAAATAATATTGAGTCCCAATTTATATTGGTTTAAATTAAAATAAATATATTAACTTAATTAATTGATGTTTAATAAAACATTAGAGTAACTTTTACTAATTATTTATTTATTATAATCAATAAAATCTAACTGATAAAATGATAGAATAATATAATAATTTATAAAAATATGTAGATGTTCATTCAATATTTGGCTAGCTAATATTTAATATGCAACTCAATTATGAAGAGACTATTGAAAATGCTATTAAATTATAATAAAACAAATAGACTATGAATAATCACAAAATCCAATTTTCATTAATAAAATAAAAAAATATTAATATAATAAACATAAATATATAAAAAAATATATGTTAATATGCAAATGAAATAATCTTTCTTATGCTATTTGATTATGAATTACTTATCTGTTTATTTATTGTATATGTTGTATAAATTTATTATACATGTATCTAGCAAATGTTGTGGAACAATACACTAATAATCCAGAAAGAAAATATTTGAAATTATTAAGTGCAAAATTATGATATCATCAATGTAAATTAAAATATATCTGTCCTAAAGATAATTGGTGAGTTTTTATACTTAAAATCTATTGTTCTGTACAAAATTATGATATCATTAATATATATTTAAAATATATCTGTCATAAAGATAATTGATGAGTTCTTATACTTACAATATATTGCTCTGTACATATATAATGAAAATAATCAAGTTTACTATAAAATTTTAAATAAAACAAAATCAGTATAAGAAAATATATTTAAATTTTGTTTCTAAAGTAATCTAAATTTTTCTTTTGATTAGTTTATATATTTACTACTATAGACAAACACATGCATTTTAAAATAAATAAATAAATAATGAAAACATATAACTTTCTTAATTTATTCGAGAATTATCAGGTACATTCCTTAACTAAAACTTCATTAAAAACATTTATTAATACACATTAACATAACAATAATGTTTTCAGAAACATAATAAAATTAAAACTCATAAGTTCTTAGATCTCTTATTAATATCCTATGATGCTTTTCATGATATGAAGATTTATTAAATAAGCATGATATTTGAAATCCAATTGAATCCCAATTATAATATTTAAAACAAAATTTTTATTCACTTGAAGAAGTATATGTTTTAAATAAAATATTCCACAATAAAATATTGAAATGTTAATATTTTTGTATATTATAACAGCATTATAGGTATTCCATAATAAACATTCTAGAAGTATTGAGATTTTAATAAATTCCATGCTGTATCATTTATTTTCTTAATAATATACATTGCAACACTGAGATTATTCCATGAATTAATATATAGCTGTGGCACTGTTAAATGCATTATATGGTATGATGATTTATAAGGTGTTAACAGACTTCTCAAAAGACAGAAGTCTTATGAAGCAAATGTTTTTTCTTTACTTAGCCATTCATTTTTATAGTAAAATCCAATTATTAATATTATATAATTGCTTGTTGAGATGCAGATTAAGTGAGAGTTATAGAGCAATGAATTCTAAAATTAGGAATTTATATACTTTTTTAAAACATATACTTCTTCAAGCAGATAAAAATTTTGTTTTAAATACATAATTAGGATTAAATTGGACTTCAAATATCATGCTTATTAAAATCACTGTCTTAAATATTGACCCTATGATTTCATTCAAATTTAGCTTGTTGTTTTTTTTCTGTTAGAAAGAGTTAAATTTCATTCAATAAAAAGCTCTCTGAAATATATCAGCACCAATAAACAAATGTTCTAAAAAATAATACTAAAATAAATCTGTAAATTAAAATAAATTTTTAAAATCATAATTTTAATAAAATATGAACATACCTTGTATATTTATTTATTTACCATAAAAATTCTATATTTTTAATACCTATTGAAATAATTATATATATATTAAATACATATGATTTAATATTGTTTTAATTGTATAAACATAAAACATGTATATATACACTAAATAATAATTGACTCTTTTGTTTATTTATGTTGATGTATTCTTTGTTGAATGTATGTAATAAAATAAAGAAATACTAATAAATGAATCTATCAATAACTATTTCAATCTATTCAATCTTTTTAATAATAAAATGTTAATTTTATCATGATATACAATTTGATATATTGTCTGTTAGAATTTTTGAAATTAAAAATTAAGAATGTTATGACATATTACAATGTATTATCAATCATTGTTTATTAATAAGATGAACTATTGATCTTTCTTGAAATATTTGAAAAAATAAAATAAGCCAATAAACTTTTTTTAAGGAATGTAATGTTTCCAGATTTAAATATAGACCAAGATGGTATTATATATATACATATAACTCATAGAAATCAAATTTACTTATATATAATTTTTATCTGAATTAAAATTATCCATTGATAGGTTTAAATATATATTTCAGAATTATCTATGTATACATTAATCTTTTAAAGATGTTTCAGTTGAATCATACTAACCACCATACCAGTCATTAGAATGTTGGAGATATTTTTGCAACATTTTTTGAAAATACCTTTATTATCCCAGTGATAAATGGTATCAAATGGCCAAAGGCAAATATCTATGATTGGTTAAATTTCACTCTTAAAAAACTTATCTATATGTTGTCTTCTTTATAAAATTTGAGTATAGCAAACCAGACTTTCATGCCTTATTAAAACCTATATCATTAAAAACCAATCAATACTTAGACAATTCCAATATCAATAATAATCAACAATTTCAAACTGTTGTCAAGGCAACATCCTGTTAGGAATCTTTGAAATTGTTGAGTGTTATTGATATTAAAATTGTCTGCGTTGACTAGTTCTTAATAATTCCTTATAAATCCATTTAGTCTTAAGCATTGTTATATATATATAATTAGAAACCAGTCAACGCTTAGACAATCCCAATATAGATAACAATCAAGAATTTCAAACTGTTGTCAAGACAACCTTCTTTTAGCAATAGAGATGGAATCCACCTCCATTAATGGTCTCTTATATTTATAGACACTAAAGATTGCAACTAATTAATGGAGGTGGATGCCACCTCTATTGCTAAAAGAAGGTTGAAATGACAACCTTCTGTTAGGAATATTTGAAATTGTTGAGTGTTATTGATATTGGAATTGTCTGTGTTGACTAGTTTTTAATGATTCCTTACAAACCCATTTAGTCCTAAGCATTGTTATATATATATTGTAACCCAGTGCTTTTGGCACTTGGTTTTATTTAGCATTATTTCTGCATGAAATCAATGTTATTCTTTAAAAAAAAAATTTGGTTAATAAAGTGTGCTATCCCTTTGCCTAGACATCGTTTGTGTGAATAAACAGTATGTTCCCAATGCAATATCATGTTTTTAAAATGACATGCATAATCTAAGTAAGATTATTGTTATAAGAGCAAGTTAATATAATTTAAAACAAATGTAATAAACTGTAGTTAGTTCTTAAATGGTTATAGAAAGAAGAAGAAAAACCATAAATGTCAATGAAGTAATTTTAAGATCGTCTTGTTCTAAAAAAAGTAACTTCTGGTAAATTCATTTTGAAGAAAATAATTTATGTATAATTAAAATCACAGATAATTATTGTTGGTTTGAATGTATTTATTATTTTCATTTATTAAACTGCTTTGTAATACATTTTAAATAATATTGAAAATCATATGATTCTTAATAAGTTTTTTTTTTTTTGTTTATGTTATAATCAAATGATGCTTTTTTCTTGGTAGAGGTCACTGGAGTTAAGAGAATGATCAATACATACTCAAGTCAATTATTTTTTAGTCTGCTTCTGTTTTTCAAGGTTTAACAGTGCAAAATTTGGTAACAGTATTGTTTTCTAATTTTGTGAAAATCAATTGGTAAAATAATGGAAGTTTAATCTATGTGGGTAAATTGTGGTAAGATGTTCTGTTATCTATGCTATCTTTACATTTAAAACTTTCTGCATTAATAATTATCGTGTTGTAAAAGTTGGATTTTTTTTTTAACAAAACTAAAAAAATGAAGAAATTAGTTAAAAGTATTAATCAAATTCTTGTTTTATCTAAATTAAGGAAAACAAATATTTTTCAAGTTAGAACTAATTATTTAATAAGTTGTTCTTTATTAAGATTTTCCTGGTATATAAGAAAAATAAGTAAATGCAATATTAGAAAAAAAAAAATTAGAAACATTTTTTTCCTGCGCTTTCTAAAAATATATCGTCTGCTTTTATAAATAAGAGAGGACCTTTATACGTTGGAATATATTTTTATTCACTAAGAATTGTCTAGGAAAAATAATAATAATAATAATAAACTATAGACATGCATTTTTTTTTTAAAAGGAAAAGAGAAAAGACTTATTTGAAATAAATGTGAAGATTAAATATGCGTGCATTCTTTAAAAGAAAAATACTATTTGAAAATAAAGTGCTAAGATTATGAAAGATAACTTAGTAACATCTTTAGTGACCTGAAAATAAAATAAAATTATATGTTATACTGTATGCAAGGTGAAATTCTTATAACTTCATCCGTTCTATAATTCAACTGCAATTATTATCATACTAATCTATAGGAAAAAGTGCACATTTTCTTCAATGTTTTAGCTAGTTAACTGTCTTCAAATACTGTGTGTGTTTATTGTTGATGGTATAATATTCTCTTTTTTTTCTTCGGATCCATATCTTTATTATTATAATCCAATTGGGAATTAAGCTTCGTTTCTACTACATTTTTTTTACATGTTTATTATTATAATTGCCAAAGAAAAAAAATTTTTCATTTGGGGGGGGGGGGGGAATTGCCTTTATTACTTTCAGTGCTTTGTAAAATGTGACCGGATGGAAACTCTTCACCTGGACAAATAGCTCAACAGAGAAATGGTTCTGCTAATGAGATAATGTGCATTTATTATTTTGAACATGCCTACCAATTACTGTCATTATGTATATTTGCTTATTCTCAATAATCAATGTTGGTTTGTTAAATGTTTTATTTATGAACATGAGCAAAGATTTTAAATAAAGAGTTTAAACTAATATTATTAATTATCATACTTTTTTTATAAACTACACAAGATGAATATATCTTTCAAATATTTCATAAAACATTTGCTCTCTTATGGGACTTATTTTTATTCTATTTAAAGAGGATAACATCTATATATTATTAAGAATAAATTTACTTCTCATCTTGTTTTTATGTAAAATATATTATGTATATCTTCCTACTACTTAACATATAATATAAATACTGCTATATATTATAACCATATTTCTGTGCCTAATACATATCACGATCTTCATATAAGTAAAGTATTTGTTTTACTAAACTTACGCATTATATACAAAAATACATTTCTTAATGTACATACTAAAGCTGAAGTTTTATTCTTCTAATAAAAATTTATAAAACAATGACAAGCAAAATCTCTCTACAAGTGTTTATAAAAATATTGACCCAATTTCATGAAATGAAGTTTATTTTATTTATTTCAAAAATGAATGTTTTTAAGTGTATATTTTATCTTATATTTATCTATGCTTATTTTAAATATCATAAATAGAACAAAATGTAAAATTATCAAATGTTTGTGTTATTTTCAATTATCTATTTAGAATAACTTATAGCTATTCAAAATGTATATGCATATAAAATCAATTATATTTTTAAATTTTTTTTTAATTGAATCTTTTTTGTGTGTGTGTGAAACAAAATATATGGAATACTATTTCTCAGATACTTTAACCTTTCCATCAATACTACTTTTAAATAAAACAAAGAAACAATGTTAAAATGGTATTACCATCTAGGATGTATATATTTTTTATAAAGTATATCGTTAAATTTATTCAATTCATTTTCTTTCCAAGTATAATACTTTCTTGTCTTTAAACCCTGTTTATGATCTAATAACAATGCTTCCAATGATATTGTTTGATGAGTGAAGTAACTATTATAATTATTATTTAGATTGATCTTTTAATACTTCTGGCATTGATTCCATAATAGAATATCGATTAAATGACTAGATGAAAGAAATTTTAAACTAGTTGATCCATTATTACTGCTATTAGGGAATCTAGTTAATGAGTGAAATAAATCTCTACCCTTTCTTGCTTTTACATAGCACGTCATTTTGTTAATAAATTTTAAAATAATAAACATGACCATGTTTTATTATAAATTCTGGAGACAAATCTTTCTTCTGCTGACTCTTTCAAGATCTAGATTGTTCTTACAATATTTTTTATCTTCGTTTTTCACATATCACCCTATTAATTTCCAATTTTTTTTTTTTACATTCCTATGTTAAATAAAACTAAGTATTACAAGTAAAAGCTAATAAATATTTATAGATTAATATTTTTTTTAAAATAATAATTATTCAGAATTATTATTTTTTGTTTATCACCCAGATTAATTATCAATACTATTAATATATTTTTTAATAATATGTTGTTCGTTTGTTTACAGTTATTTGACATGCGTAAATATACTTCTGTTCTTCTTTTAACAAATTATCTACAATCAAAATAATATTATACCTTTTAATAACCACTCTTTACTTATCATTATAAAATTATATAAATTAACCACTTACAGAAAAATTAACTAAATAATATAACACTTATAATGAAATAAAACAAAATATTATTACTCTTCCTTTTATCCTGAACTTACTGCTACAATCATATAACCATCATGTTGTCTTGATAACCAAAGAATGAGTACTTGCTCACACATTGTTCTGCTACAATATATGTATAGAAATTAGGACTTGTCCACATATTTTTCTATTACAATATATAAAATCTGGATACATTTATGTATAATTTATTGCATATATATATACTAACATTTCAACCAGTTCACACTGACCATCAACTGGGTAATGAATATTGTAAAATAATTGTTATATTCATTACCCAGTTGATGACCCATGTGACCTGGTTAAAATGTTGATTTATATAAATTATATATTTTTGTAATAAATTATGCATGGATGTACCCAGATAATACTTTATTTATATCTGTAGCCTGTGAAAATCTTTGATTTAGTATAGATACATATATATGATAGACTATAAAATGTCAATGACTCACCCAAATTCTATGTTTTTCAGCAATAAATATAAAATCTGAATTATTTTTAATTATATTGTTTGAAATTCAGAATTTATGTTATTCACAGGTGTCATTGCTGAAAAAGCATAATATTTGGGAGGAGGGTGATTGTCATTATTATATATATATATATAAATAGTGAGGATTGCCAATTCCTCTACAAGCTTTATGATAAATGCTTAGCCAGAGCCAGCACTTAAAATATCTCTGTCAGGAACCCCTCCCCAAACCCCTGACCATGGTTTTGTGCTTTGGCACTCCTCAGAGAGGTGTCAGGGTAGGTTCAGACACTAGATCTAAAAATACCAACCCAAAGCCAAGCACTTAGCTAAAAGTTATCTATTGAGTGGAAAATCTGAAATTTTCAGACATCTACATGTCTTCAAACCCAGCTATCCAACTCAAATAGCTATATGGGGCTGATAGATCTTCAGCCATACCATATATTAGTAGTCATAGCAATATAAAATTGCATAAGACTTTTGGCAGAGACTATAAATAGTCAAAATAAGAGTCATAGATCAATTCATAGATCACATGACCCTATCTCTTAAGCTTGTAAGTTATAAACAGTGCCAATTCCTCTACAAGCTTTATGGGGAGGGGTTCCTGACAGAGATATTTTAAGTGCTAGCTCTGGCTAAGCATTTATCATAAAGCTTGTAGAGGAATTCGCAATCCTCACTGTTTATAACTTACAAGCTTAAGAGATAGGGTCATGTGATCTATGAATTGATCTATGACTCTTATTTTGACTATTTATAGTCTCTGTCAAAAGTCTTATGCAATTTTATATTGCTATGACTACTAATATGTGGTATGGCTGAAGATCTATCAGCCCCATATAGCTATTTGAGTTGGATAGCTGGGTTTGAAGACATGTAGATGTCTGAAAATTTCAGATTTTCCACTCAATAGATAACTTTTAGCTAAGTGCTTGGCTTTGGGTTGGTATTTTTAGATCTAGTGTCTGAACCTACCCTGACACCTCTCTGAGGAGTGCCAAAGCATGAAACCATGGTCAGGGGTTTGGGGAGGGGTTCCTGACAGAGATATTTTAAGTGCTGGCTCTGGCTAAGCATTTATCATAAAGCTTGTAGAGGAATTGGCAATCCTCACTGTTTATAACTTACAAGCTTAAGAGATAGGGTCATGTGATCTATGAATTGATCTATGACTTTTATTTTGACTATATATATATATATACAAAGTGTACTAGCATGCAGAGATTAAAGCAGAGAATCTTTTAAGAAAAGAAAAATAAATAGATTAAGAGGGAAAATATGCTTAACATTAATAAGATATTTTATCATTATTTATATTCTTTTTTCCGTGCTAGAGAACTCAAAAGTTTAACAAGAAGATTAAACTTGATTTTTATGGATAATTGACAAAAAATATCTTATATATAAATGAAAAGTTTGAAATAGGTTTAACTAAAGATGCTTATCTAATTAAAAGAAAATTAATTAAAATTTAGTTTTAATATTTTAAAAATAAAAATTACATTTTTATACATATAATAATACTTAGTATGTAAAATACACATTTGTCATTTAAAGTATTTTCTTTTTTGTAGCCTAAAATACATACTATATAAACAGATAAAAATATCTATTTCCTAATGTAAAGTTTAGGTGAGGAAAAAAAACAATTACATGTAATTACAGATAGACACAGAAGAAAAATCTCTATGAAAAATGTGATAAACAATAATGCATGGGATTATGGTAGCATTATATAAAGTGGTCAACAAGTGATTATTTTTATTAGATTCTAAGATTTTAGATTCTCTTATGCTGCTGTTTTGATGTTAAATCCTGTTATTATTCTGATGCTAATTCTTATTCTGCTAATTCATCAGTTATCATGGTAGTCTAAATAAAGCTTGTATAAATAAAATGGAAACTTTTATATATGTTGGTGTCTTTGTTTGTGTGTAAAATGTTATATATTAAAAGCTAGCAAACCAAGTACATCTGTCATTACTCTCCTAATTATTGATTGTAGGAATGAATCTTTGAACTGATACACTGCCTATATACAACTATCTTACTGTCAATACCAAAGAAAATATTCAGGTCTCCCATAACATTACATCAAAAATAATTTGTGAAACAAAAAAAGACGTTTCCAATGGAACATAAAGTCATGGCCATATAAGAAAATAACCAAAAGAAAAATGTACAACTCGTGTGAGAATTGATTAATTACAAAGGCCTTTTTTTTGTTTTCTTTGAAAAACAAAGTGTGCTAATGAGTTATTTAATCTACCATTAGACATTATGTTATATATTTTATTTTATTAATATTTTATATAATATGTATAATTATTAGTTTATATAAATGTGTGTTTGATATAATAATGTAATGGGGATGGAAAATGATATAATTATATAGTGTATTTTTTTTTTCTTTTATTAAATATTTTGTTTTATAATAATCCAAAGAAACTATCTCAGCAATTCTTTTTCTTCTTTGTAAGTTAATGCATGCTAGTGCATTTATTTATTTTTTACCTGTCTGAGTACAAGCTGCAAAATATTGCCCAAGAATATCAATTAAAAAGAATAAGGAAAATAGTAGTTAATCATCACTAAAGCACTATGTTAGTAATCTATTTGTTAACATTGTCACCTAAAAACAAAAGTTGCTTAAACATAGCAATGCTGTATTAAACCCATTTAACAATAATTCTGTTTTAATATTAAGATTTATTATTAAATCTAAAGGTCCTGGATAATCAGGAAATATAGTCAAATGCTTTATTAATTAGTTATTTGTTTAAACTATGATTTTGGTTATCCTAATAAATCACAATTTACAATAATTTGAAAATTAAATACATATATGATTAATTAATAATATTAACTACACACCCACATATATGTTTTCTTGAATGATCATAGCAAAATAAGGTTCTTAAAATAAGCTTAAATTATAAAGTTTTCCTTTTTTATTTAACAAATAGTTTATTTAACTTATGTAAAATATAATCATAGTTAAACAGTTCTTTTCAATAATTATTTCAATAACTTCTTGCAAGGCTTCTACAGATCATGTCTTAGATTTCTTTCATTAACATGTATGTGTATTTTTTAAAGATAAGGCTAGAATGTCACATATAAGTTTTCATGACTATTTTAAATTTCATTCTCCTGGCTTACAATTCTATTTATTAAAATTTTCTACATAAATACTTAATGGCTCATCATCACATATTTCCAGTCACATTGAGGATTAAAATTTCTTTAGTATTGATTCCAAAATAGACTTCAGGTGATTGGTGGCTTTCCCCATTTTTTAGTCATTAAAAGTCATGTTTACTTCTCTAATGTTCAGTTTTAAAAGAAAAGTTTTTTAAACAAACTCACCCTTATATATTTTTTGTGACTTTACTTGTTCTTCAAAACCTTAAATAACCTTAATAGCATTTAATAAAACATTTTTTTAAACATACAATAATTATCTGTTTAACTAAAATGTTTTTCTTAGAATAAAAGCTTCATTAGATTTAACTAATTATGACTTTTTTGACTCCATAGAAATACAACCCTATATATAAACATTAAAATAAAATCTTATTTTCTTTAAATCTTTTTTATTAAACCAAAATGAAGATTATTTAATTAACTTGTTTTTTCTTTTTTAAAATCTATTTTCTATTTATCAAATTTAATAATTTTGTTTTTGAAATAATGAACATTTAAGCAGTCACTCCCATACTTTCTTGCAATTATACTTTAATTAAATAATTTTTTCTTTTTTTGCTTTAATCTTGCAGAAACTAATAAAATTAGTTTAGTATATTAAAAGTTTATTTACTACATTATTTTTAAAATAATTTATATTTTTACTACATTATTTTTTTCATACATTAATTTTATTTTATTTTTTTCACGTATTCATCATAAAACTAATTTCATAGAGTAATATTATTTTAAATATATATTATAAAATATTTTTTAATAACTTTTAATATTGTTTATGCTATTTTTATTATGAAATAATTGAATTTTTTACTTCATTATCTGTGTGTCACATATAAATACTATTTTTATTATTTAGTCTCACAAGTACAATTAACCATTCTCCTTTATATGTAAGACAACATGGAGAACTATGAAATAAATGACATTATTTATTTAAATATATGTTCATGAAAATATTTATGGAGGATTTTATGTTTTTAATTGTTTAATTAGAAAGTTTCTGCTAGAATAGTAACCAGTAAAGTTTAATGGCCCAAGACTGAGAGAGAAAGTAAAATTATTAACACTGACAGTTTTACTTTGTTATCAGCCTTAGTCAGTTAAATCTATATAGCCAATAAAAGCTTTTCAATTGAAAAATTATAAATAAAAACTCGACTTACTAAATATTATTTACAATGAAAAGTGTCAGTCATGTTAATTAATGATATCAAACAATTTAAAATAAATTCATTTATTCATTTGGTCTAGAATAAATGTTTCAAATATCACTCTATACACTTTTATCCCACTTAGTGAGGACAATTGATTCCCCAAAACTTATTGTTAAGCAAAAATATTATACAAAGAATAAAATAGTTGTAATGGCTTTCTATGGAAAAATAAAATTGGCTAGTTACTCCAGCTAAAAATTATATTATAAGCTGTGAGCAAACAACTTAATCTACTAAATATAGTAATTAAAAAACTCTCTTAATGTACATTATATGCTTGTACATTATACACTTGCATAAACTGTACTATACGTATTATGTAAATATGCACTTAAAATAAGTATGTATTATGTTAATGCAGCTTAAATCTATGCAAAAAACACTTATCTTAAAGTTCTTCTTTATGGTGATCCATTCATCAATCAATTTTCTAATTTTCTCAATGATGAATTGCTTATTTAAAGCTCCATTGTTGTCTTCTAAATCTTTTGATGATCTTGTTTTTTTAGAGAAGTGCACCAGATAAAGGCTGAGGATCTAGAGAAAAGATTTTAAATGAATATTTTATGTGTTTCTTGGATTATTTTTTTATTTGGGATGTCATGATTTCATGATTTTGGAAAGTTTGGATAAATCTACAATGATTTGAGCACTTTTGTTCTATTTTGTCTTTGTTTTTCAAAAAAGTTGTGATGGTAAACATGGATAAACCCTTAGAAAAATAGATATCAGGATTTATTTTCTCCTTTTTCCAGTCAATTTAAGAAATCAGTTATTGTTTCCAAGCTCAGTAATTTTCTTGATTTGTTTATGGTCATATTAATTCCTGCCATGATTTTAATTGAAAATGATGTAGCTATAAAATTTTAACAGAATCTCTTTAAAAAAGTGCATCTTTTAACTGTCAAAAAGTACAGCAAAATGAATGAAAAAGTAAAAGTAAACTAGCAGTTAACAATTTTTGGGAGTTCTTCCCACATAACTGCTTTTTGTTGTGCTGAAAATAAATGCTTACCTGAAGTTTTTTTTTTTTTCCAAAATTTGTACTGCTATATTACTTATATAAAATTATTTAGAAGTTTAAAAAATGTTTAATAACAACTTATTTAATTGATCATAAAGACTTGTATTTACCATTAGTGCAATAGTAGCAAAATTATCATACTGTATATTGTCAAATTATTTCAAAAAGAATGATATATAAAAAAAATTATTTAATGCATTCTGTCTTTGCATATTATAATCAATATTTAAGGTTATTTTATTACAATATGTACTATGCAGATCCAAATGGGGATCACTTTAAATACAAAGATATCCATTAGATGTGACATTTTCTTTTTGGTAGATGGAAATTCATCAGCCATATTTGTTTTAACTATCCATTTAGAGGGGTATCAAAAAAATTTTGCTAACAATATGGATTACAACAAGCTATTGTAAATAAATAAAATTTAATATACGTTAAAAAAAATCTGGCCAAAGGAGGTGTAGTATATTGGACTATTTCCATCATCTAATATAAGTATTGAATGTCTTTAAAAAAAATTAACTTTCAATACAACACAGAATGTCAAGTCATGGTTATGGGCTCACCATTGTCAACCCTGATTATCAATTTTTACATGTAAGAACTTGAAATCACAGTCATAAAGACTACTCCATATCCAACTAAAGTTTGGCTTCACTATGTTGATGATATATTTGTTGTATGACCACATAGTGGAGCACTACTACAAAGTTTCTAGAAACACATCAAAATGTCCCTTTCAATTGAATTCACAATAAAATCAGAACAATAATAAAAATTGGCATTACTAGATGTTCTTGTGAAAAGATTTTTTCATGGCAAAATCAAAACTATAGTTTACAGAAAACCCCCCCACACAAGAAATACTGAGCATATATATGCAATCTCACTAGAAACACAAAACATGGAGTTATATAATGACTATGGAACAGAGCATAAGAAGTTTGTTCAGAAACCAGCAATTTTTAAAAAAAGATCTATACAAAACAAACTTTATAAAACATGGTTATCCATCAGCTGTTATTAAGAAAACCTTAAATAGACAACAAAAAATCTATCAAAATAAAAAACAATTATTATAAAACATGGTTATCCATCAAATTAAGAAAAATCTGCACATGAAAACAGCTTTTCAGTCATTCTGCACTATGAGGAATTCTAACATTTAAAAAACCTAAACTTGAAATGCTGAAAAGCCAAATCTGCATTTACGATATTGAATGTGGAAGAATGTATATTGGTGAAAAGAGTCATCCTATTGAATAGTGATGGCAAAACATAAGATAATGATTAGAATAGAGAAAACAGATGTGTCTAAGTTAGAAAATCATGTATTTACCAATAAACATTATGTTCAATTGGGAAAATAAAAAATATTGGATAGAGAAGAAAAGCTACAAAGATGAAAATTTAAAGAATCTTCTCACATGATAAAGGGTGAACAACCTCATAAGTCATCTAATGTGATTATACTTAATGTATGGAAACCACTAATCAACTTTGCTCTTAGCAAAACATGGAAAAATCAAAGGAACCTCATGCATCAGTTTGGTGTAGAATGTAGAAGGGTGGCATCATGTGTTGTTACCAAAGATGAAAGTGCAGTGAGTGCACTAAAATGCATATAGTGCAAATGTGGCTGCATTAGCCATAGGAGTTGAAACCTTACAGAATAGAATGATCTCCTGAAGATTTGTGCTGGTATCTCTTTAGGTTTTGAGCATGTTGGGTTGTATACTGTCCAGTGTTAAGTAGTCATGAACCAGATGTTGAGTTTTTCTTCTTGGTAGCATAAGATAAAGTAAGGGTTTATGTTGACATGCAAGCACCTGTATCATAAAAATATAGAGTGGTTAGAGTGTGGCAATTAATTTTAATAAGGAAATCAAAATATTTTGGTTTTAGGGACCATTTTTTGAATTTTTTTTAGTAGTTGTTTGTTATTAATCCCAATCAGTGGGGTGGGATTGCCTTTGTGTAGGTTTAGACGGATCAAGTCATAGATGCCCCAGTATGAGTACTTGCTCATGGTCTGAAGAGATATTTGGTAGATATTGTTCTTAAGAGGCTGATTACAGTTGATAGGTAACCTTGTAGGAGGGTATATATGTTGGTTATGTGGACAAGCATCACAGTTTGGGGAAGCACCTGAATGTAGTTGTTGTAAAGTTTACAGTTTATTGAATATGAAAAAGTGTAGTGTGTATTCCTAATCCATTGCTCATGGGTGGGTGACTAAGGTATCTTGCAGTTATAGATACTGTCTTTTTTGTTACAAAAGCTAGTTGCATAATGATAAGATTTTGGACATGAATGCTTTGGAGAATATTATCCAGGTAATGACCAACTGTTTGACTAATGAGTATATGGATAGATAGGCTTTTGATAGTGATGTGCTTATTTTCTCTGCCTCATTCTTCAACTTGTTTTGTATTTTAATTTTCATCACATTAGTGCCCATGTGGAAGGGAAATCCAAGGAAGTTGATGGGTTTATCCTGGTAAATCTGTATGCAGGGCTTGTTATAGTAGAGTAACTAGATTGTGGTTTTGTTTGGATTGAATTTTAGTGTGTGGGTGGATGTAAATTCTTGAATGATTTGGTATATCATTGGCAGTTGTTTTTGGAGGAGAGAAAGAAGTAATGTCATCCATATATATTATTAATTATTATTGTTATTGTTGTTATTATTATTATTAACTTATTGTTATTATTATTACTATTTTGATTGTTACTCAAAAGGTAAACTTTATCAAGACTCAAAAATGCTTACATAAGTTACTAATGAAAACATGAGGTCATAGATACAAGTTGATACATGATATTACATATACAATAAGGTTTACAGTCTTGCTTCTGATAGGAAAAAAGTGTGATTTATAGTAATTGAAAAAATAAGTGTTACATAATAAGATACATGTGTCAAATTAGATTTACATAGAATTTTTAAATATAATATTGAGAAAAATACATAGAAACACATGATAGTATGAATGAAGACATATATGGGGGAGATTGGAATTGGTGTTTGATTGATATATGGATATACCTAAATTTGTCTTATTTAGTGGGAAGCATTATAATTTTCATGGCCAAGTCTTGTTGTTCATGTGTTATATAAGTTGCATGTGAAAAACATGAATTCTTAGATATAATTTAATACATGAGATTATAGAATATAATGAATGTTTATAATTTTTCTTATCAGAAAGAAAAGATGATTTACAGTAGTTTAGAAGAAGAATTATTGCTTAACATGATACTTATATCAAATTAAGTTTACATCTTTTTTTTTAAGTATTATGATATAAATACATGAAAGCATATGATGGTGTTTGTTAATATATCATGGGTGGAGGGTGAGGATGTTAGTGTAACATTTGTATATGGTTGTACATAAATTGTGCTTATTTGTTGGGGAGCACTATAGGTGCCATGACTAAGTTTTCTTGTTCATGTGTTATGCTTTAAAGTTTATTTGAGGTAAGCTGGTGGAGTGATCTTGCAAACTTCTTTGGAATGGTTGGTTAATGAAATGGGTGTATCATGTTACTCTCAAGTTCTGTAGTATTTATTCCAGAATTCATCAATGGTATGATGTTGGAGCTATGAATTTATATGTGGTAGGCATTTGATCTGGTTGTAGAAGGGATATAGAAAGCAGATGGTGTCTGTGTCTGATATAATGATGGACCTGAGGGAATTGTCTTAAATGATTCAAATATCCTTGTTGCGTGGTAATAATAAGTTTTTGTCAAATGATTGTCAGTGTATTAGGCATCCTAATGGGGGAGGGGGTACAATTTTGTGTTTCTAAGTCTAGGATTTTAATATCTTTTGCATTGGTTGGATTTTAATATTTTTTGCATTGGTTGTCCTGAAATCTGAAATTGGGCTTGAAATATTCTTGCTATTGCTGACATGGGCATTATTCTTGGTGGTGCTGTCATAATTTTTTTTATAAGCTAAAGCTGGAAACATGGTAAAATAGGTTTTGGCACCAACTACGTGATCATGTGGCAGCCAGTTTGATTGGTTTTAATGATTTGAAAATGTCATTTTTTAAACAAAAAGCTTTTGTAAATTCAAAATTGCCTTGGAAAAAAATGTGTGATTTAGTTAATTGTTGTTAATTGTTTCAATATATGTTAAATTTACCTGAAATATTGCAGATTTTTTAGTGTTATGTGAAGTTTAAACCCATAAATTTTTGCTTGTTACCTAGCATTACAAAGGTTTGCTGCCATTTTTGCAAATTATTTGTTATAGGCACTGGAATATTTATATAAATAGAAAATGTTATATAATTAGATCAACTTCAGTCTTTATGATGATTTGAAATTTATTATTAAAAAGCTAATACTATGCAAATTTTTAGGATTTGAAACAGAAGGTCTGAGAATGAACATGGTGACAAGACTACAATTTATGGCAGGACTATTATTATTACATTAATTAAATGTTTTGTTAATGATTTATATTCTTTATTCATTATTGTATATTCTTAATTACTCATTATATCACTTTGGAGTTATATTTATGCACCATTGTTAAACATGTTTATAATAAAAGATATTTGTTTAGGATTTTTTCTCTGGCACTCTTAAATAATTCTGATAGTCATATAATTGTATTTTTATTTTATTACATAGTTGGCTATACACAAGTAGACATATTAAAAAAATTTTATTAACCATATTTCTAGAGTTTTATCAGTTTTAATATCATTTAATATTGAATATTCACAATGATCTAGTACTTTTATTATATATTATAGCATGGTATCAAGTGGGCCATATCATACTCAAATACAAATAAAGAATAATCCCTAGTCTGTTAAAAAGATTCTCAATTTTATTTAGCTTGTAATCTAAACTAGATTGTAGTCATGATAAACTCACACATAGACACACACATATATACCTGAAAATAAATATATTAACTGAAGGAAATATATAAAAAAAATTATTTCCCTACACTTCTGCTTTAATAATTCAATTAGAAAAGTGGTTTTTATAGTAGCAACTTTCTCAAACAGTATTGCCATCTAGTGCAAGCCATGTTGATCAAATGATATTAGAAGGATATTGTATTAAATCCTTACATAGTGCTTACTCATCTAATAATATTCCAAAACTAGTTTTCTCATGACTTTTATCAGAAAAAAGCTTTGGATCTGAGAAGACTGCACTTAGATTTTGGATCCAAAACTCCTCATTTATGGAAATCATAACCTAGAAACTAGTCTGGGGATGTTGGATGAGAGTGCATCAGATAGGGATTTTATGCACTAAATTTTTAGCATTTCATTGATTAAATGGGTTGCTCTAGGTGGCAATACTATATGGAGACAGTTGATATTGTGTTAACAGATTGTGTAAGCATAAGAAAAGGTGGTCATGTGAAATTCTAATGGTACAAGACTTGGTTTTCATCAAAATTTTTTAATGAAAAACAGTCCTTCTGGCTAAAACAATAAGAGGGCTATCTAAAAAAGTAATTGTCTTTGTTTATATATATATATGATTGCAAGGAAATCAAGTCATACATCATGTGACTTCATTTAATAAGCTTATATTGGCATGCACATTATATAATATATATGTATGTGTGTGTGCCTATGTGTGTGAACATATATTTTCTATTCAGTTGTTTATACATTCTGACATTAATATCAGCATTATATACCAAGCATTTTTGGACTAGATTACATCTGCCATCATCCAGATAATAGTCATTCAAGGATGTTGTGTTGCAATATGATGTGTAAATTGGACAATGTTTGCTGTTTCACCTACATATTTCAATATATAATTGGTGGCCATTGTATACAGCGTGATAATAATTATGCATACTGCAATAATAATAATGATAGTTTAGAGAAAGTGAAGAATAAAATAGCTTTAGTAAAGAGTAAAAATGAAAAGTAGCTTTTAGTGAAGAGTAAAAATGATGAACAAATTCTATCTATTAATAATAGTAGTAGTAGTAGTAGTAGTAGTAGTAGTAGTAGTAGTAGTAGTAGTAGTAGTAGTAGTAGTAGTAGTAGTAGTAGTAGTTATAATAATGGTGCTGATGATAATAATAATAGTATTTGAGATTATATAATAAAATAACTGATGTTAAGAATATATAATGAGAATTTTAGAAAGTGTAGAAAGCAGCGGATTCAAATAATTAATATATTGATTTAACAACTTTAGGTGAAAGTAATCCAACAATAACAGTAATATAACTATTGATACAATTTAAATATATTTAATTAAGATAGTCTAAGTCAAATATAGTGAAAATAAATAATCTTACCAGTCATCTTTGTAAAACATTTACTGTGCACCTAAGAAATATGTTTGAAATGTTCAGAGACATGAATAAAGTCATAAAACAAAGTATAAATATTAATGACAATGAGTAAAGAGATAAATCAATATCTGGAAAAAGAATATAAGAGATAAAAAAACAAAAATATCAAATAATGTAATAAAATTATTAATAAAAATGAAATGAAACAAGGCAGAAAGACTAGAAAGAAAAGGAAGTAAAAAAATATAAAAAAAATTGAGAAAACAAAAACAAGAATTCTAAAAAACAATGAATAATGTTAAAACATTGGGAAAAAAATAGAAAGAGAAACCACAAAAAATATTCCAAATAGAAAAGAAAACCATAAAAACTAAAATGGATAGAAGAACTGTAATGAAGAACACAAAAGTAATGTGTCTGTGAAATCAAATACAGTCACCAAAATATCTTTTAGTAAATATCTTAAATTGATTTAGTATTGACTTTCTTAATTACTGTAGAAAATGAATCTATTTAAAATCAATATTACAGATAATTTCCAAAAGGAGTCATCAAGGAATCCCCTGATACTTTATTAATAGTTATAATTGTTAATCAACTCAAACTAAATAATTTATGCTCACAATTAAAATTAACAGAAAAATTTCAATTTGAAAAAGCCATCCAAAAATAGTAAGCAATAGAATGAAGATTTATAATGATGGTGTTCTAGTTGTATTTTTTTATTGGACTATTTCCTTCATCTGTGTGTTGAATGTCTTTAGAAAAATTCAATTTTATTTAAATATTCAAAATACATCCGTTAGTAATATCACTACAAACACCGTTAGTATATGCACCAACTGTTAGTAATATCACAGCAAACAGGTTAGTATATGTACTAACTGTTAGTAATATAAACAGGTTAATATATGCACAATGTTTTGAGAGGTATTATCCTCCCCTCTTCTTCAGATGTTGCTGGCCTGACCAGAGACAGTAATAGCATACTTATCTATGGGGTTCCTCCCTATTTCTCCACTTTTTTCTAAGAGCAAAGTTAATTAGTGGTTTCCATACATTATGTATAATCACACTAGTTTGACTTATGAGATTTTTTGCCATTGTCATTTGAGCAGCTTCTTTAAATTTTCTTCTTTGTACCTTTTCTTCTTTATCCAATATTTTTGTATTTTCCCAATTGAACATATGTTCATTGGTACATACATGGTCTGCTACCTTAGGCACATCTGCTTTCTCTCTTCTAGTCATCAGTTTAGGTTCTTGCAAACACTTTTCAATGGGATGGATGGTCTCACCAATATGTCCTTACACATTCACATGGTATTTTATAGATGCAGTTTTTTCTTTTCAGCATTTCAAGTTTAACCTTTGTATATGTTACAATTCTTCATAGTGTGGTGTGGCTATGGAAAGCTGTTTTGATGTGTTGATTGCAGATTTTCCTTAATTTGTCTGCTATTTTTGGAATGTTTGGGTACACTACAGTACTGATAATTGTCTTTTCTCTTGATCATTCTTTTTGTTGTCTATTTAATGTTTTCTTAATAACAACTGATGGATAACCATTTTCTATATATATATATCTTCTTTTTCCAAATCACTGGTTTCTGAACAAACTTCTTTTGCTCTGTTCAACAGTGATAGCCTATATGTCCAATCACACCAGAAACACAAAATATGGATTTTATACTATCACTGTGGAACAGAGCAAAAAACGTTTGTTCAGAAACCAGCGATTTGACAAAAGAAAAAATCTATATAGAACAAACTTATGAAAAATGGTTATCTATCAGCTGTTATTAAGAAAATGTTAAATAGACAATAAAAAGAACCATCAAGAGAAAAGACAATTATTGGTACTGTAGTGTACCCATACATTCCAAAAATAGCAGACAAATTAAGGAAAATCTGAAATCAATACATCAGAACAGCTTTCCAGAACCATACCACACTCTGAGAAATCCTAACATCTACAAAGCCTAAACTTGAAATGCTGAAAAGAAAAAATTGCATCTATGAAATACCATGTGAATGTGGCAGAACATATATTGATGAGATCAGCCATCCCATTGAAAAGTGCTTGCAAGAACACAAACTTATGATTAGAAGAGAGAAAACAGATAATGTCTAAGGTAGCAAACCATGTATGTACCAATGAACATATGTTCAATTGGGAAAATACAAAAATATTGGATAGAGAAGAAAAGGTACAAAGAAGAAAATTTAAAGAAGCTGCTTACATGACAATGGCAAAAAAATCACATAAGCCAACTAGTGTGCCTATACATAATGTATGGAAACCACTAATCAACTTTGCTCTTAGGAAAAAGTGGAGAAATCAGGAGGAACCTTATAGATAAGTATATGAAATTTCTACTGACTGTTGCCTTTGTCAAGATCTCAATTGGTTAGAGCATTACCTTAAAATACAATAATGAAGAATCTAAGGATCCAGGTTCGAATTCCATGCTAGTACTGTCACTGGTTAGGCCAGCAACACCTGAAGAAGAGGGGAGAATAATACCTCTTGAAATGTTGTGCATATACTAACCTGTTTATATTACTAACAATTATTGCATATACTAACCTGTTTGCTGTGATATTACTAATAATTGGATGTATTTGGAATATTTAAATAAAATTGAATTTTTCTAAAGACATTCAACACATATATTAGATTATGGAAATAGTCCAATATAAAACTACAAAAAGAATGAAGAGTTTTTATATCCCAAAAGACATTTACATTTTTGAAATAAGATTTTATAATTAAAAAAATGTTTTTATTAACAGAAGTATTTTAAAAAATCATAAAAACTATAATTAGAAAATCAGATAAAAATATATTAATCAAAATCAAAAATTTGTTAAATTTAAGCAACATTTAGTTCAGTTATCTGGTGATTTAGTGATTAGAAATAGTGGGCAAGATTAAATGTTACATTCACAGTACATTTGGGGAAATCAATCAATGGCAAAATGCAACTTATATTTAGAATTATCTTAAAAAGAATAGCAATTTATGTCAATCAACTACATAGAAAAGTTCATTAACTTTCTTAGCCAATGTATCAGAAGATTTAGGTTGGCCACTTTCATCAATAGGGTAGAATATATCTGACAAAAAAATTAAAATGAGTAAAAATTTAAAACATAATCTAAACAAAAACAGCTGGTAATTACTGAGAAAATCAAACCAGAAGATGATTCAAATTCTATGATCAGAGAAAAATAAAAAGCAATTAAAAATCAAGATTCCATTATAGTTGCTCAAAATGCTACAACTAGTAAACTGGAACATGAAATTAATGAATTAGTAATGCACTACTCATAAGGAAAAATCATAATTCTGAATTGTAATAGCAGAATAGATATTTAAATATCAAACATAAAAACATTCTGAACAAATGAAACCATTGGAAGCTAATTTAGGCAAATTCCATTGAAACCTTGAAAGCTTTCAAAGACAAAGTACTGAAACTTCAGTCTCAGCAGAGTGACTAACACAGTGTTTGGGAAATATCAAAATGAATATGCATAATTAATTTTAATTCTGAAGGTAACAGAAATCAAAGCAAGTTGAATATTAGAACTTACCCAGATTTAAAAAAAACCTATGCTTTTTCAATATTAAAGAAGCTAATAACAAATGGAAAAAGTTCAATTGCAAATTAAAGTTATTAATGTATATCAGGCTACTATGCAAAATATTTTACAAAATCAAGAAAGATTTATTGATAAATTACAGGAACTAATTAGTAAAATAAAGGTACTGAAAAATTGTATTCTTTAAATAATGAATAATAGAGATAAAAAAACCAGATAAATATGATGTCTATAGATCAGGAATGGGAACAATTTGTCAGGTGAGGGCTTATAATATTTTCCAAGTATCACAATCTTATCTCATGCATTACATGCATGTTTTAAAATGATTTTTGCCTATACTTCTTTTGGAGATGACATACCTGCATGACATATATAACACTCACATACTGCATTCATCATTATGAAAAACTATTCCCATTCTGTATTAAAATTGTATGTGTTATTTTCTTTGCAATTGTTTTAGATATCACATTTCTTTTTGTAAAATAAGATATAATACTAATATTTTCATGATAAATCAATTAAATCTGGTCAATTGTCACAACAACAAAAAATATTACACTTTGCAATTGACTAGACTTACATAATGCTTCTAGTCACATCTGTGTGTTGCACAATGAATGTGTTTGAGTTGGAGATTTATAATCCATGTATGCATAATTAGGCATTTTGAACAAAGGGATGTGTGTCATCTGAACCATTTATTGACAAATGTCTGACTACATACAGCTGCTTTAATAGTGAATAATTAATTTTCAGCTGAAGTAGTGGTGCATGTGTGACAAATGAATTTCAATTATGTATAGTTATAGCTATCTCATCTAGTATAATATAGTATTGATTATCATTACTTTTTTCGTTCAGGTGACTGCTTCAAAATGTTTGGCAGCCCATCAGTAGACTCCAAAAAATCTCTTTTCCAATCCTGCTTATAGATTGAAGATCTATCTAAGATTAAAGATCTGAAGATATAACAAAGAGGAGATCAGTATTAAAAATTATGACTTCTTTTGTAAAGGTATAGAATCAAAATAGTGAAGCAAGTAAAAAAATAAGTCCAATGAGTGAAAATAGACTGCTAATAGAGTAGTATTGATCCCTATGGATGATAGAATATTATTGAAGAGCTAAAAATTAATGCAAATACTGCAATAAAGACTAAAATTAATATAGAGTATATTAAAAATGAAAGTTATAGCTGGAAAAAGGGTTTGTTTTCATATCAACGTTCTATGACTTTTGAAGAAAACCATTTGTTGTAAAACATAAAATGGTAAAATCAGAATTTTGAAGATTGAAAAGTACTACCATTAAAAGAATTAAAGCCAAATTTTATGAAAATTACAATCAATTGAATGATAGTACTGCTTATTATGATTAGGAATATCCAGATAGAATGGATGTATTATATATTTAATTTTATGTCATAGAGGTGAGGGAAAAATATTAAAAAATACAAAACAACTTCATGATATAAATGAAAATACAACAGCAAAAATCCAAGATCAATTTTGCAAATTTATAAGAATGACCAATATTGAGAAAATTCCTCATACTAGTGGAAGGATATAATCTCAATGAGGAATTAAATAAGTAATAAAAAATCTGGTTTGAATTAGAACCACAATTATTAGACAAAGATGTACAATATGAACACAAACACATTCAAATTAAAGAACAAGTAACAGAAGGTAAACATGCTGAACTAACATGAGCAGATAATAATGAACTAAAACTATTGAAAGAAATTAAAAGCAAACACAAACTGTTAAAACTAAACATCCAAATATATGATAATAAGCCTGAAAACTCCCAAATAAAAGTCATATGGATCAAAAGAATATAAAGTACTAAATCAAGTGCCATTCATAATCTCACAGCAGGATAAACAAATACAAATAAAAATAGAGTAATGTTTACTTTATTCCCAAAACAAAATAGAAACCTTGTTAACACAACAACTAAGTGAAGACTTGCCTTTTATGCTGATTAATCTATTGGATAAAGAAAACCAACAGCACCAAGCAAACATTAAATTCTATGTGCTATGCAGATATATTATATTTCTACAGTGTTATGCACATCAAGAATTTTATTGATTGCCAACTTTACTCACAGCTGGGAAGAAATAAAACAATTTTCTCTCATTTTTACAGATATAGACTTGAATTTCACACACAAAAAAATTGATATTGGAGAAAGTTAATTTGGCAATATATTTAAAATAAAACTAATGTCATTGTAAATCTCATAAGAAATCTGATTACTAGTCTTTGCTGATGATGAAAAAGTCCATATAATAAAATTCAAAAATGTAGTCCATGTAATAACTATAAAAAATAAAGATCAAAAGAAACATGTAAATAAAATCATGATAACAAATAGAAATATTTAATTTATATCATGGTTGTAGTTTTAAAATTGTTTATTAGGAGGGATGAGAGATTTCTTTTTGGGCATGTCCAGATAAATTAAGTTTAAATTTTTGTGTATGTTGATGTCATTGTACATCAATGCAAATTATAGTTAAGATGTTTATTTAAAAGAATTTGTGTCAGTAGAACTGAAATATGAGATATATATTCTTCATCTTATGATACTTATTTTAAAATAAATTTGTCAATATAATAAAGACTATTATTTGCCAGACATTTAATTTCTGGTTACATATTGTTGATGTATGATAAATGTGTCAATGTACATTGATGATATATGATAAATTTATCAATAGAATAAAGACTATTATTTACCAGACATTTAATTTCTAGTCATATATTGATGATATATGGCTGCAGAAATGAGTTTGCTATTAACTGAAAGGAGACTCTTTGATTCCTCTTGGAGGCCTTAAAGGAATTGAGCAGTGCAAATTTGTAATGTCCACTCCATATGTTTTTGTCATTGCAGTTGTTATTCCTATGTGATTATTCATATAGTATACCAACATGGATGGACTGCTCACAACTTGCATTAGCCAGTGCAGTAAGTTTATTCATTTTTTATATGAGTTTAAAATCAAGAAACACCATGATATTTCTTCTCAGTTGCCTGATAAATATAAAATGTCTTTTTTATGTTCAGGCAGAGAATTGAGATGATAAATGAACTTTAAAATGATCAGAAAAAGAAATTAACAAATAATGGTATTATTTGTTTGTAAACTACAAAAATTTTTGAGAGATATTACATTTGATTACATTGTAACCACTTCACCACATAAAATTGTTAATAATAAGAAAAACTAGACAATTAATAATCCTATCTATATTATACAAATTTTATAAGGCCCAAATGCTTATTGTTCATATGAAAATATTTATTATTAAAATTCAATAATTATACTTTTCCAAAGATAGTTATATATATATATATTATTTAAATACATGTATATTGTCTATACTAAATTTAATATTTTCAATGATACGGATGGCTAAGTGTGAGAGATGGTGATCTAGGGCAGTGGTCTTCAACTATCAGTCCATGGACCGGCATTGGGCCACAGAAGTTTTCTGCCAGTCCACACACTAGACTAGCAAGAAAGTTTGTAATAACAAAATAATAAGATTTTAAACTTTTAATTAATATAAACAATTTTTATTTATTTTTTCATCGCATTTTTACACCAATTAAAAAAAAAGAAACAGTACAAAAATAAAATTTAATCAATCATATATAAATTAATTTGTTTTTCTATTCATCGCAGATGTTTATGGGGGGGGGTAGAAAAAAGGTTTTTATTATACAAACTCCAGTTGTCTTTTGATAGCCAATCACAGCTGCTTGTCAGCATTGTTAAAACAAAATGTAACATGACTTTTTTTGATCTCTTAAATTTTTTCTACTCTCTCTTTTAATATTTCATTTTTAGTGTTTTTTTTTTTTTGGGGGGGGGGGTATACGGTGATTTTTTGTTTTTTTTTTTGGCTTTAACTTTTATTTTTGAAATCAATTTTTATTACCTTTTTTTAAAAATAAAAACCAAAAAATAAGTTCTGTCTCTAACTTTTACAAAGTATTTTTCAATCCACCCCACCCCCACATTAAAATAAAATCAAAACTTTTGACTTTTTCAAGTTTCTTTTTTTTTTTTTGTTTGAAAATACACCCACTTTTTTTTGGCCTATAAGACTATTTTTTTTGGCTTTATTTGTATATCGCTAAAATAGTAAAACTTTTATTTTTAAAACCAATTTCTGTTACCTTTTTTTAAAAATAAAAACAAACAAAAAATAATTTTGGTCTCTATCTTTTGTCTCAGTAATAACAAAGTATTTCTCAACCCACTCCCCACTCCCAAAAAAAAAATTAAAATAAGATCAAATTTTTTGATTTTTTCAACATTCAGGTGAATAACATTTTATTCTTGCATGTTTTAATGATGAAATAATAAACATAGAAATGAAAACACATTAATGAGAATGATTGTTATTGTACTGTTTTCTGTAGCAGTATGACTGTGCAACTTGAGAAAGAGTGTTCAGCATGTGAAGGTAAGCAACATCATTACAATACACAATAACTAGTGTGCTGTTTTGGTCAGTTATAACAATTATGCTTATCTAAGGATAAGCAAGTTACATCTTTAAGAAAATTTATCTGTAAATTTTCTACCAGTCCACAAAATCTTATCCTTATTTTTGCCTGTCTGCAGGTATGAAAAGGTTGAAGACCACTGATGTAGGGTAATTGATAAGTACTGGTTCATCAAGAAATACAGATATTAGAGATAATATATATTTTTCACATGTAAGTTGTTATCTGCATCAGTTGTATAAGATAGATTAGGCAGCTGAGTTCAAGTTTTTTATAATATATATATATGTTGATACAAAGATTTTCATGGGTTGCATATATTAAAGACATATTTTGCGGATTCATCCATGTTAACAAAAATTTAAATATTGATATACTGACATTTCAACTTGATCACTCAAGTCATCTACTGGATGATAAAAGATAGGAAGATGGTTGTAGAGGCTACAATCACCGATTTGAAAAAAAAAACCATTGGTATATCAATATTTAATTTTTTTTTAACACAGATGAACCCGCAAAATATATCTTTTATATATATAACCATTAGAAACTAGTTAACTCTTAGACAATCACAATATAGATAATAATCAACAATCTCAAACTGTTGCCAACAACCTTTTAATATAATACCAGTAATCTGGAGGGACTAACTTTAAGTATGAATAATAAGTGTAACTTTCATAGTCACATGTAAATCAGATAATAATGCAAATGATTGAACCTAAAACATTATATTTCCTAATCTCCACAAAATAACATCAAAAATAAGTTAAATTAAATAAAAAGGCATGCATTTTCAGTCTTTACTTAGGCACCATGCTGAATGGATTAATTTCAAATACCATAATCCCTCAATTTATGATATCATTTGACATTTTCTCAGTGGTTAATAATATTTTCTTTAATTTTTTTTTCTTTTGATAAACATCGAACTGATAAGTGCTAATATAATCATTTGAAATGCAAGTTGTTATATAAAATGACACTGTCAACTTCAATTTTGAAAACTAATAATCATTTACTGAACAGTTACAATTAATGCACACCTGTACACACAAAAAGTTATAAATAATTATTTTAGAATACATTTATACATTAGCTAAGCATATAAAAAATAAATAGATGAAAGTAACTTTGCAACTAGTACATATAAAATAAATTAATCAGATTTTACTGACTTATTAAGGCCTCTTTCATATTCTTTTTGTTAAAGTTTTAATCAACCATGGTACTTTTTTTGAACTTCCATTACTGATCAATATAAATAAAAATTGTGATGTTTCTTCTTCCAGTTTATTCAAGTTAAATGTTCAGTTTTAAAATAAATAATAGGGAGACTTAAATTTTCATTAGAAGTTTAGTTAATCCTGGATTATGGTATTAAAGTTAAGCTTAAATAGGTTTCAGAGGATGGCTACATAATTATGATAAACTGGCACTTTTTAAATTCATTAACAATGCACTTTCTGTGACTGTATTAACAAATAATAGTTATTATCCATAAGGCAAAGTCTTTAACAAAGACAATTTATATTTAATCAATCACAGCAAAGTATTTTTCAGCCAGAGTTATATAGTTCACAATAATGAAAAAGTTTTTACTGCTATTTTCAAGAATTAGAACTACATTAATTATTTTTCTTTTTTTTTATCTCTAGTTCAGCATTAAAGAAAGCATATGACAACTCCTTTTAATCTCTCTTTCATGAATTCTTTTACATTTTTTTAAAATTAAAAATATGCATTCAATTGGTAATTAAAAATATATAATAAATGGGAGACTTTTTCTTATCTTTTAATTATAACTGCTGACCAGATTTGCTGATGATTTATTTTCATCTACAAATCTAATCAAATTAATTCTTTTCTAATAAAAGAAAATAATTATTTCAAGTTACTTTTTTTAAATTAAGCATTCTTACATGGACTAAATTTTTTTATTAAAATTTATAATAAATGTTACATTTTATTTATCTTTATTTGTTTATTTACTCCAAGTAAAATGCTTTTACATATCTCACACATGCACACACATGCATGTATATTCAAAAACAATACTATTTAAAAGAATTTTAAATAAATTTCCTAATTTAACTGATGCTTACTAAATCAACAATGCATGCTGGGTGATTATTATAATATATATATATATGTGTGGGTATTTAAATGAAGTTGTTTTATGAAATATGTTTTTGGGAATAAGATAACATTTGTATTCAGCTGGCTAAAGAAATATAGTAATAATCACATAGTTATAGTAGATAGAATTGTATGGCTGTTGAATAACTTGATTTATATTTGTCAGTATTTTTATATTAATTTGCATTAAGAAACTTCCAAATAGTGGTTTCATCATGTTTATTAATGCAATTTGTTTTTTAAAATATTTATATAGCTTCTCTAAATATACTTTGGTCATGGTTATTGCATGTGGATATGATTTTATTAATTGAGAAATATATACAATGGCTAAGTGCTAAAGTTGTTCAGAATCTTTTACTGCATTAATGTGTTCATTTCTTCTAGCACTTATATGTTGATTCCTCCCTCCTATATATGTAGTTGGGAATATGACCCATTGGATTTCATAGACTCTTGAGACTTCTAGGAGAATTACATCATTAGGTTTGGTCAGAATGCTATTAGTTTTTTGTTTAATAGAGAATGTTGTTTTTTTATGTCTAGTCCCTTAGTACCTTTCCAATTTTATCTGTGGTTTGTTTTATAGAAGGAATTCATATTCTAGAAGAAATATTTTCTTTTTATTTTGGGAAGGGTGGATTTTGCTTTTTGCATTGCTCTGTATATAGTGATGGTATTATAATAGGTCATTAAATAAGACTTTATGTATGTGTTTAATCTATTTTCTTAATATAGATGTATTTGGAAAGAAAAATGTCCTTGTAAAAAGTGACTTAGTTATAGAGAAAATTTGGGATGGATGGTGATGGGGTGTTGTTGTTAGGTATCAACCAGTAGATGTAGATTTGTATATAGAGAACATGATATGGTATTATTATTTATTTTTAAAACAAATTAAATTCATTATGGAAATAGAAAAGAATGAAAAACTTCCTTTTCTTCATACTCTTGTTTTTAAAACAAACAATACTTTATCATTCTCTATATATAGAAAATGTACACTTACTCATAGATACCTAAAAGCAACATCTCATCAACAACCAGCCCAAATCTTCTCTGTAGCTAAGTCACTTTTTTATAAGGATATTTTTACTTCCAAATGCAGTTACCTTGAGAAAAGAGATCAAACACATATATGAGTAGTTACAATACTATCGCTATAAATTTAGCAATGTGCAAAGCAAAAGACTTCCAAAAAGAAAAAGAAATACTCCTACAAGAATATGTATTCATTATATAAAATAAAGCATAAATACAGTCCAAAAGGTAAGAAGATATTATAACATAAAACAGCATTTTCTACTGAGCAATATATTAATAAGATTCTGATCAGACCTAAGGATATAATCCCTTTAGAAAGCCAAGAAGTTATGAAAACTCATGTGGCATGTGTCCAATTACTTACATAGGAGGAATTAATTCATGACATAAGTATTAGGAAAGATGAGCACATAAATGCAATAAAAAAATCTCAACATCTTCAGCATTTTATCTTCATGTTTTGGGTACTGAATCCATCACATAGATTTCTTAAATAGAAAGTCATATCCATATGCAGTAACTTATAACCAAAGAGTATTTAGAAAGGCTATAGAAATATATATTTTTAAAAAAAATTGCATTAATAAACATGATGAAACAATAAAATTACTATCTGGAAGAGTTTCTTAATGCAAATGAATATAAAAAATACTGCTATACATAAATCAGTCAACAACCACATGATACAACAATTACATAAATACAATTCTATCTACTACAACTATGTGATTATTACTATATGTTTTTATCCAGTTGAGGATAAATATTATCAAAACATCTCAGCATATATATTTTAGTTCTATTTTGTTAAACATGATTATTTCTGAAAACATGTTTTGTAATATATTGTAACGTTTTTTTGTTTTGCTAGGCCTCTTCACGCTAATATAAACTGCGCGTGAGTTGATCAAGCTATGTCAAAAAAGAAGAAAGTTATATTTCTATTCTAAAAACATAGCTATATTTCCTGATCAACTCGGCCTAAAATTATTGCTAAGTACAATCGTGAGCTGACTCAGTTTTTAATTTCTACATGAGGGCGCCAGAGTCGTTAGACCCACTGAGTCGGCGTCAAACATATTGTAATTCGTAAACTAAACAGAAAAAAAGTGTTTTTAAACTAATCGGTATTGCATCATACCGTAACGAGAACTATTTTCTCCTTTTTGATTATTATTTCTGGGCTTGTTTAAATACATTGGCAAGGTAAATTCCGTTTTAAATCCCACTAAACTAATAATAAATTTAATAATAAAAAATAATAACTACTATTAATAATGCACAATAAAAAGGTTGATAAAAGTATAATCTCTTTTATTCTAACAAACTAAAATATTTATAAGTTAAATTACAAATTAACTAAACTGGAAAGTACACACATGCTAATCCAGATAATGAATCGATTAACAAAAACAGTTAGATTAAATAATGAACGCAATTTAATAATGTTCCAAGATCTTGTATAAAATTCTTTATAAGAAAGTCCCTTGAATGTGAAAGAAAAGTCCATATCAGGATGGTAGTCTAAGCATAGATAAATAATTGTTTGCAAACTTTTAAGTCACTATCAGGAAAATTTATTCTTAACTTACCGGTAAGTTCATGTAGGTTTATGGGATCCCAGATCATGAGAATTTCCATTGTTCTCTCCTGCCGGCATCTTCCATTATTGTTCCGTTCTATAGCTGGAGAAAAGGCACGGTTGTAGTGACCCTTTTATTGCAAAAAGCGGTCTTCACAAGTCCCGTTTCCATGCTTGCGTGACAGCTTGGTACAGCAAGGGGCATACCTGTGTAGAAGTATATTTCTTGCCACAGGTTATGCTCGTGGAAACCTCCAACTTTCAGAGACGTAACTAGAAGTTAAAGAGAAGACCGAGATTGAAGTCGTCATCTCCTTTTTATATCGCACTCCATTTTTGGAACTTCTGCACACTCTTTTGTCTTTTTATCAGCGTATAAGATAATAATCTTATACACTCTCTCTTAAATTTAAGTTACAAAGTTCTCTTTTTTTTTTTAGCATTATTCTTCCATCTTTAATTAGCTAAAATATTTTTCTTTTAGCTTATACTTTTGGAATTCTTTTAATTTATCTGGATTAGTAATCTGTATGTCATTTATTCTTTCCAATTAGATAAAAAAAAATAAGAATGACAATTTTAACCTTCATTGCATGTTTTAACAAAAATTATACTAATCAAAAAAAAAATCTAAATTTACTTTTTTAGCTTTTACCAAATGCCAATATATTTGTAACGTATATAAATAAACGTTACAATATATATATAATTTGAACAAGAAGTAACTGAAACTTCCAAGGAGTTATATAACGTTTGTAAGATATTTTTGGCAGTGCATCTTTCATCTTTAGATCAATCCTATCACAACCAGCCTTTACCCCAGAAGCCAGACCCAACCTCTCACATTATAGATACATTAGAAACATACACTTTTTCAAGTAATCCATATAGCACACATTACTATTTAACTTTATATGCGCATTGTTTTTAGAGCTATTTTAAACTTAACTTTATGTAAGATAATTTTTATCGTAGAAAAACTTTATATAAGATGTAAATCTGAGTTATTTATTTATACATACACACTTGAATGGTAGAGATCTGATTCGGTTAGGTCACAAGCCCAGATGCTAAAAATAATATAACAAGCATAACTTTGTACTAACTAAAAAAAAAATCTTAAAATTTTATTTTTATATCTTAAGTTAAATATAAAATAGAAAATTAATTTCTTATATAAATTTATGTCAAAACAAAATGCTGATTAATTATAATTTTTTTAAAAAACAAAAAACATGTTTTTTATCAAATTGCGTATAAGGTAATTAAATCTAAAATTTAAAAAAAATGATATTATAACTCATTTACTGAAAATGAAAAACAATTAACTTATTATCTAAAAAATAAATATTTTATTATTTATTTGAAAAAATAGTTATTAAAATACTTAAGACAAAAGAATTAAACAACAAAGAAAATTGATACAGTAATAGTCATAACAAAATGGCAATTGTAGTCAAAATAACATTGGCAAGAGTAATGAAAGTAGCAAATGAAATAATAGTATTTGATAAAGATAAAGCGACCGATCTTTCTTCAGTATTGAAGGGTCAGAATTATTTACAAAGCAGTGACAGAATAGAATAATTGATATAGTTTAATTTCTATCAGTCAAAGTTTTTGAAGAATTGTTGATAACAAAACATTTTTAACTTGATTACAAATGCTTTTCTCTGAAGTTTTTCAATCTTACTTTATAAATTATATATTAAAGCCAATTCAAAGAGTTAAATAGACAAATAATGTCTATATAAATCACCTTCTAACAGTTAGTTTAGCTATGAAGCCAAATTTTTTTCCAGATCATTATATTATTTTTACGTAACAGTTGCTGTTAAAATGCAAAAAGTTTATCCTTATTTCTATACAGTTTTCAAGCATTTGATATTTGTACAAAAAATTGTCCTTCAGAAATATTCATGTTGATTGACATAAAAACAGTTTTATACATAGTTATCATACAAAATCACTTCTATGCAGAAGAAAAATAAAAACTGATGTAATTGCTTTTATAGCTGAGTTAGGATCCCAAAATTTCAAAGGTTTCTAGATTTGGAAATTATAATACTTATTATGTTTTGTCATTTTAATAATATTTTATTAAATATATTAAAAAATGCAAGTGTGAAACATATTTCAAATTGTAAATAAATGTTGACTAAAAACATTCATAATTTGATGTTGGATTAATAATATTTATTTAGAAATATTCTTTATAAATTAATAACTGTATGTAGATTGTAATGGTAATGCCTTTTAGTCAATTGATAATAATAAAATTAACAATAAAATAAGAACTCAAATTTCAAAAATTAATTTTTGTTTAGGTGAGCAAAGATAACTCTAATGGGTGTTTTCCTGAAGGTTTGTGATGATGGTGTTCTAGTTGTACTTTTGTACTGGATTATTTCCATCATCTAATATGTGTATTGAATGTCTTTAGAAAAATTTAACTTCATTTAAATATTCCAAATACATTCGTTTGTTAGTAATAGCACATCAAACAGGTTAGTATATGCACAATGTTTCAAGAGGTATTATTCTCACCTCTTCTTCAGGTATTACTGACCTGACCAGTGACAATACTAGCATGGAATTTGAACCTGGGTCCTTGGATTCTTGATTATTGAATTTTAAGTTAATGCTCTAACCAACTAAACCATCCTGCCATATTAGATGATGAAAATACTCCAATACAAAAATATAACTAATGGGTGATTGTGTATATGGTGGAATGACTAAACAATTTTATTTTTAATTGTCTAATTTATATAACACAGATAATGATCAAATTGAACAAACATAAAAAACAAGTCTCTATGCAGATTCAATTATATTTCCTGATTGCTACCCCTCTCCAGCTTAATACTATTATTAAATGCAAAATAAATAACTGACTTGGGCTTCAGATGAGAAATAAATGAACAGCAAAATTATTAACAATAAGTTTAATTAACAAATAAAATAACAATAATAATAATAATTATTCACATATTTGCATTTAAAATTATATGAAGTGTATGTATGAGAGGAAAATCTTTCTGTTTTTATAATAATTCATCAAGAAAAGTTAAATAAAAATTTCAGTTAATTATCATGACATCTTTGTGAGTTTGTATATATTTCTATCTCCATGAATGTAGATATATGTCCATTAAAATCATTAATTTCAAACATCTGCTAGCAATATTAACATCTTAACTTTATTTTGATTCATTCTATGCTAATTTTCATATAAGAGTTTCCATTATAATTTTCCTATGAGAATTTGTCAGACATTTAGAGCATCAAAGTAAGTAGATTCACAAATTAATTCATAGAAAAATATTTCTATGTGATAATCAATTTAAATTGCAAGTTTTCTTCTTATAGCAAATCAGTCTCACATATTTAGCTTCAGCATTAGATAGTAATGAACATATTGGCAGAATTAAAGCTAATATGAAAGCATTTCTTTGTTTACAGCTCTATGGTAATCCCCATAATTGAAAAGGTCGGAGAAGGCATTCTGGAGGTTTTTATCCCATGGAATGCATAGTTTTTACTTAAATAATCATTACCATTTTTATTGACTTCAGTAAGTAACATGAGGAAAAAGTGATAAATTCACACCTTTTTCTTGGAACTGCAAATGATTGGAGAAGCTTCTGCTTGTTCCCATAGCAACATTCTTTATTTTAAAATAATAATTCTAGATTATAAAGTAAAAATGATAATAAATTTTACTTTTCATATATATTACTTTTTATAAATCTCCACATATACACTACAATGCAAATTTTTTTTTATATGATTTCTTTAATTTTTTAACAGGTTTGACTGTCCTGCAGTTTTCATCAGAGCTACAACATTTAAACATATAATCATATAACCATTATTCTGTATACACATAAAAATACATATTTTACATTATTATTCATAATCATATTTTATTTTAGCCCTATACTTTTACTTCCCTAATTTCCTAATTATTATTTTTTTATTATTTTTTTACTATTTCTACTTTCCTTTTATTTTTTTACTTTTTCTTTTTATCTATCATTCTACATCACTCTCTAATATATCTTTATCACCTTTTTATTTTAATGCCTATAAGTTTAATTCCTTTTCTTCTTTTTTTATTATTTATCTATAATTCTTTTATCAATAATTTTTATTCCTATCTTTATTCTTTATTCTTTTTTATAATTTACTTATTTATTTTACTCATCTTTTGTATAACCTTCTTCTTTCTTTTTAAATTTATAATTGTCTCTTTTTTTCAAAATCCTTAGCCTCTTTTTCATGTACTCTTTTTTTTTTTTTGTAAAATAAAAAGTATAAAAATAGAATAAAAAGTTAAAGAAATTGATAATAGAAGGAGTTGTATTAAAAGAGTATATGAAAAAAAGGCTAAGGATTTTGAAAAAAGGTCAATTATAAATTTAAAAAGAAAAAAGATTATACAAAAGATGAGTAAAATAAATAAATAAATTATAAAAGAGAATAAAGATAGGAATAGGAATAAAAATTATTAATAAAAAGAATAAGTATAGATAAATAATAAAAAGGAAGGAAAGGAATTAAACTTATAGGTATTAAAAGTAAAATAAAATGGTGGAAAAAATATATTAGAGAGTAATTAGAGAGTAATGTAGAATGATAGGGGGGGGGGAGGTGAAAAATAAAAAAGAAAAGGAAAGTAGAAATAGTAAAGAAATAATGAGAAAATAATAATTACAAAATAAGGGAAGTAAAGGTATAGGGTTAAAAATAAAATATGATTATGAATAATAATGTAAAATATGTACTTTTATATGTATATAGAATAATGGTTATATGACTATATAATATGTTCAAACGTTGTAGCTCTGATAAAGATGGCAGGATAGTTGAAATTGTTAAAAAAATTAAAGGAATCATATAAAAAAAATTTCCTTAGAGTATATATGTGGAGATTTATAAAAAGTAATATATATGTGAATATATAAAGGAATACAAAAAATGTAAAGGAAAAGATATAAGAATAATACATTTTACTTTTAACAATCGTTATCAAAACACTTTATAATTTATTTACACGACTTTTAATATTCTGTAATATATAATAAAGAAAAATATTTGCATAAACGCAACACTTGTAAACTCAAGAATAAAGGTCATATTTGCCACTTTTCCATTTAGGAATAAAATAGAGTCAATTTATCATAAACGTCACCCAATTTTATTTTTATTCTAAAAAAAATTCTTTAATTTTACAATAATGTGACATTTAGCTATACTTTTTTGAAACGTAACTTACAAGCTGGTATGAACATAACAAACAATGACATTCTCATTCTAGATAACATTTACAAATCCTTATATTGATATGCATATAAAAGAAATTTTCATTAATGCCATTAAAATTATTTATTGGACCTGGACATCCACTTGCAATGTTGATATGTACAAAGTAAACTCCTACAGCCAATGAGTGTATCAAGCAAAATGAACATCAAGAGAGCTATCTCAAGTAAAAATATAACATCATCCAAACCATATAAATGAACAATACATTTAAATAAAACCTTGCTCTACTATGAGACTTAGAGGCTAATACACAATACATCATAAGAATTATACCTGAATTACTCTTGAGTCTTAGATGCAATGCAAGTCTATACCTAGCTCACTTTTGAGACTTAAAGGCTGATAAATACAAGACTATACCTAGCTCAGTTTTGAGACTTAGAGGTTAAAAAATATAAATATAACATGGTTTAGAGCAGTGCTGAGATAAGAACTTTAAAATGTCAATAAGACATGACAACATCAAAACAGTGAAAACTCCAATCATCCATACAGAAAGGAACACAATCAATCATTGATTAAGTCATGTAATTAGTTATATAGTGTCTTATATGCTTTAGCAAATAATGCTATTATACCTAGTTCATTTATCATAACTTCTTTGTCAACTATTATTAGCATTTGAATAGTACATTTCATTTTGTTAAAACTAGTCATTTTTTATGCTAAGTAGTATTTACTTTTATAATGTGCATTATATAATTACTTGTTCATTCTCCTATATCATGTACCCATTAACAATTCCAGAGTCATCAACTGAGAGGCCATCCTTTTTTATAGAAGAATTAGACTTTTCCTCTCTCTAAACAATTTCTTTTCTAACTTTTTTATAGCTGTATCATGATCATATTGATAGTAATATTCCTCATTATTAGTATCAGTTCCTCTTCTGGTCTGATAAATCATTATTGTTCTATCAGGACTGGTGACACTGCCTGTTGATTTTCTTTTTAGGGTAGTTATCCATGATGTTGACATTTAGGTCTTCCTCTATAACATGACATTTTGTAGCTAGTGGCATTTATCTGGGATTCGTGTATGGCTCTCTTTGTTCAGATTTAAATCTCCACTCTCTATCACTATTATTTGAAGGTTTGTTATTATTAAATGCATTGAATAACTCAGATATATCTGTTCTAGAGTTTTTCAATCAGTGTCTACTATTATCTGTTTAATGGTATTAGAGATACTATGCAAACAATCTGGCTTTCAGATAAAGGATTGGCAGTCAGGCTCTTTATTTGATGACTTGTCATCAAGAAAATGGAGTAAATGCATCTCCAGGTCTTCATTTCTCTTGGGCAATATGATGCTTGCCCCCCCTGACAATCCACAGTCCAAAAGGAATTTAACAGACCCTGTTTAAACTGGTCAAAATTTACAACTTTGTCAAACAACAAATCCCACAATGCTTGAGATGCACTTTGGAGATGATTACAAACAATTATGATTTTAGCCTTTTAGGTCAATTTATTTAAACTAAAGTAGCTTTCTAAGCTGCTAAAATACTCAGTTGGAACCTCCCCTGCCTGTCCTGAAAAAACTCTATTTTTTAAAGTATTGATTGGCAATACTGGGATCACAATTATATACATGTGTATCAACACCTGTATATGCATCCCTACTGATATTTGGTTGACTATTTTTATGTTTAATACATAATTTTTTTATAGCCAAGTTTACTTCAAATAAGATTTTTTGCTTTCAGATCTAGCTCTATTTTCACTAACTTCTCTGTTTTCACTTCCTGCATTTTAATTTGACTTTCACCTTTTATTTGAACATTTTCAATTGCTTGAGTCAAGTAGTTAATTTCTTCCTTTGCTTGAAGCAACCATTGCCTATTTTCTATTTTTACTTCTTCAATTATCCCATGCAATTGTTGAAATTTCCTATCCTGCTCATCTTTATTCAATTGAGCTTTGAGATTTACTTCACCAATCTTACTTTTCAACTCTACAAAGTGACATTCTAATCTACTTAATTTTTTTTTCACTTAGTTGCTCTATCTGTTTTTTTTGTTTTCTTCTGCCTGACTCTCAATTTGGCTTTTAAGTCCTTTATTTTGTTCTTCCATTTGGCCTTTTAATTCTGTGAACATGCTTTCCATGTTCTTTTTGGGTTTTTTTTTTCAATTATGTGAATATGTTCATAATCATCTTCATAAACTCACTATTATGAGCCTCAGTTTTATTTCCTAAGTTTCCATTTTTGCTTTAGCTGGGGTAATCATATATACAAATTATAATAAAATTAGCTGACCACTTTTCTATAATAATTTAAATCTCATATACAAAACATTAGTAATTGTTCTTTTCTTATTTATTTCACACTAGAATAATCATCCTTTTTGCCACTATGTAACTTTCCTATAACTGTAAACTACTTTAATTTTAATGCCTTATTTTATTTATTTGCATACTACTGCTTCTACTAATCTATTTCTGACATTATCACTGTTTAAGACACATAAGTTTATTGATTGATTTGTATTTTTGTTTATAACAAAAGAAATTATTATATTTCTTATCTGACCAAGTATTTATATTCCATATTTTAATGACTACTTTGTAATTAATAATACGCTGATGTGTTGCGGTGAAACTTTTTATGTAATAATTTGTAGGCTTTTGTATATATATTCTGATTTACAGACTTAGCACTTTCAGAGCCCTTGTTGCTCCATATTCATATTCTGTAAATCAGAATATATATACAAAAGCCTACAAATTATTACTAAAAAGTTTCACCGCAATGCATCAGCGTATTATTAATTACAAAGTGAAGGTGAAATAAAATTTGATATTACAGTATTATGACTACTTTATTTTTTTCTGAATATTACTAAAAAAATGTTGAAACTAAACTGATTCAATCCCTGTTTGATTTGATCAAAATCATCCCAGAACAAAAGTTCCCAAATGTAATGATAACTACCCTTTTACACAATTGATAATAATAAAATTAACAATAAAATAAAAACACAATATTCAAAAATTAATTTTTGTCTAGGGAAACAGAGATAACTAACAGGCAACTATATACAAGGTGGAATGACTAAACAATTTTACTTTTAATTATCTAATTTATATAACCACATATAATGATCAAATTGAACACACATAAAAAACAAGTCTCGATGCAGATTCAATTATATTTTCTGATTGCTACCCCTCTCCAGCTTAATACTATTATTAAATGCAAAATAAATAACTGACTTGGACTTCAGATGAGAAATAAATGAACAGCAAAATTATTAACAATACGTTTAATTAACAAATATAATAATAACAACAACAATAATAATGATGAATGATGATGATGATGATAATAATAATAATTCACATATTTACATTTAAAATTCTATGAAAAGTATCCATGAGAGGAAAAGTCTTTGTGGCTTTATAATAATTCATCGAGAAAAGTTAAATAGAAATTTCAATTAATTACCATGTTATCTTTATGAGCTCATGTATATTTTTGTCTTCATGAATGTAGATATATGTCCATTAAAATCATTAATTTTAAACATCTTCTAGCAACATTAACATTTCAACTTTCTTTTGATTTATTCCATGATAGTTTTCCTGAGAGGGTTTCAATTGTAATTTTCCTATGAGAATTTCTCAGATATTAAGAGCATCGAAATAAATAGATTTACAAATTAATTCATAGAAAAATATTTCTATGTGATAATCAATTTAAATTTCATGTTTTCTTCTTATAGCATGTCAATCTCACATATTTAGCTTCAGCATTAGATAGTAATGAACATATTGGCAGGATCAAAGATAATTTGAAGGCATTTTTTTTGTTTACACCTCCATAGTAAGCTAAATAATTGGAAAAGTCAGGGAAGGCATTCTGGAGTGTTTTTTATCCCAATGATTGCATAGGTTTTACTAAAATAATCATTGCCATTTTTAATGATTTCTACTCAGTAAGTAACACAATGAAGAAGTAACAAATTTACATCTTTTTCTTGGAAACACAGGCGATTAAAGAAACTTCTGTTGGCTGCATAGCAATGTTCTTCATATTGAAATAATTGTTAAAAGTAAAAAATTATAATACATTTTATTTTTAACAATCATTATTATCATTTTCAAAACACCTTATAATTTATTTACACATGACTTTTAATATTTTGCAATATATAATAAAAAAAAATATTTACATAAAAGTAATGCCTGCAAACTCAGGCATAATGGTTGCAATATAAATTTATATATTTTCATTGATTTATAAATAATGGTAATTAAGGATTTATATTCATGGAAACAACCAAAAGTAATTTTAGCTTAGATATTGCTAACAAACCATCAATTACTAATTTATTCTAGTAATTCATAATAATTCTATTGCCCAGAGTTTATTTATAAGTAAAAGGATGTCCTCTTCTCTTTTATTTATTATATAAGTTATTATAAAAATTTAAATTATAACAACTATTTTATAGGCATTAGGATTTAGAAGAGTACATCTTCTCTTGACATCCCATAGATAATAATTAATCTTCTCCAGAGAGTTATATTTGCTAAATTATTTTTGATTGACTTATTATGCTATAAATAATGATAATTAAGAAATTATATTCATGTTGAGTAACCAGAAACAATTTAACCGTATATACTGTTGGAAAGCTTCACTTATTAATTGACACTCATATATTAGTTTTTTTTGTTCTGAGTTTATTTAAAAACAAAAGATCCTTTTTGACTTCTGAACAAAGCCTTTATAAGAATTAAACCAAGACCTTTATGTTTTAAAGACAAAGATTTAGAAGTCTCATTTTCTTCCTTGACATTCTGTAAATAATAATCCATCTTTCCTAGAGAACATATGTTAAATTATATATTTCCATAAATGTGTTATGATGTAAGTAATGATAATTAAGAGTTTGCATCCATGTAAATAACCAGTATTTTTAGGAAATAGTCAATTACAATTTACAGAATTAATTCTAAACAAGTACTTCTAGTAATGCATACTAGCTCTTTTGTCCCGAGTTTATTTATAAATAAAATGAGAACGTCTTTCATTTTTAATTTAAAAGACATATCTGACCTTGACATCTTGTTTAATCTCAGGACTGTCAATTAGTAATAGCTATAAATATCTAAGTTATATCTAGTGTTTTATATGGATAGAATCCATTAATTCCCATTCATTACATCAAAAGAAATTTATTAAATTTAAGCGTAAACAGATAATATTATAATAATGTGAAAGCTAAACACCTTCAAACAGATACACTTTAAAAATGCTTACGTGACAGCCAATCAAATGGAATAATGGCATCACATGGGACTCTAAATTCTAAAACACGAGCCAGAACTATTAGAAAAAGATAGGACTCATCTTAATCTATGCCATTACTCCATCTGATTGGCTGTCACGTAAGCATTTTTAAAGCGTATCTGTTTGAAGGTGTTTAGCTTTCACGTTATTATAATATTATCTGTTTATGCTTAAATTTAATATATTTACATTTATTAATATTATTTCATTAGATTTAAAATATTGCTTCGTTGTAAATCGGATGGTTTCGCGTTGTTAATTTATATATATAATATTTAGCAGATTAAATGTGAAGGTATTTAAGCTTCACACTCTTAGTTCAAAATGCTTTAGTCTGTCTTATTTAAATATAATTGAGGCATAGATTAAGATGGGTCCCATCTTTTTCTAATAGTTCTGGCTTGTGTTTTAGAATTTAGAGTCTCATGTGATGCCATTATTCCATTTGATTGGCTGTCACGTAAACATTTTTAAAGCGTATCTGTTTGAAGGTGTTTAGCTTTCACGTTATTATCATAAGAAATTCATGAAAATATCTAATTTAATGTATAATATTCTCTAGGGAAGATGAAATATTATTTACAATATAATAAAAAAATTTCTGAAGGCTCTTTTCTATGAAAATGAGTTAAAATTCTTATAACAATATGAAATAGAAGTGAAAAAGAATCTTTTAATTTTTAATGTGTTCAGAACAACAGAATTGCTATTGGCTACTAGATAAACTTGTTTTATTAATTAATAAATTTTTAAAAATATTTAAGATAGAGTTAGCTTTAATTATTTACATATATACACCCAGGTCTTGTTTTATGCGGATTTATTTAATGCGCTTTTGAAGTTATGCGATTCATGTTCTTTCTTAATATCTTTGTATGCGGTTTTCTTTTATGCAATAAAAATTATTAGATCAGAAGTCGAGCTCTGATAATGAGCTATTACTTTAAATATTATAAACTTCATGCACTCATGTCATATTTAAAGTAATAGCACCTTATCGGAGTTTGACTTCCATCTAATAATTTCAATATTTTCAGCACTTTATAATAGTATTGTAATAGATTTTATGCAATAAAGAGGTTCATAATTTCCCCATTTTATATACACACATTAAATTTTACAAGACTATAAAATTTGTTCAAACATTATAGATGGAAAATACTATGTACATTGTTGTTTTTGCATGTTAAATTACGTTCTATTTTTGCTTTTTATAAAAAGAGTATGTAATCAATTAATCATTTAGTGTCCGCAAGTTTGTTTTTAAAAGGTGAGTAACAGCGATGGGCCCAATTAAATTTGACAATTAAAATCTGATTTTTAATTGTAATTAACAATTTAAACATTACATAACATGATATGAAATTAAGGTGATGTGAAATGATGAAATTTGATTTTTAAACGAAATTGAAAATTAAAGACAGAAATAAGAATTTAATTTTTAATTGTTAGTTTTAATTAAATTTTGCCCAACAGTAATGAGTCAGTGATTTTTTATCATTGTAAGTCTAAGTTCTTATTTTTATTTTAAACTTTTAGTTTACTCTAACTGAGAGAAAAAAAACACCCAAGAAAATGAATTTCTTTGGAAACAAAAATTTCACTTTTAGATCACTTAGCAAAATGGGAAAAATCAACAGCGATTGGAAAACATTTTAGTTGTATTTCCTCTCGACTTCATTTAAGGAGAAACTACAGTACCTCACATCACATCACATCATGACGAATCTGATGTCTCAAATAGTGATAATGATTAAAATACCATACATGTATGAAAAAATGTAAATTATGCCTAAAAATATAGTTTTGAATAAAATTAAATACTGTAGTTAATAAAAAAAGTTTGTCTTGCATCAATTTTTTTCAAATTTGAATTTTTTTATTAGACATATTTTATTTTCTTATTTTTTTTATGCAAATTTTAAAGTAATTTTACATTGTGGTTTGCTTTTATGCAATTTTTGGAAAATTACAGTATGTATCCCCATTTTTCAAGGTAAGTTAAGTCTATTTTTGTGCAATTTCTTTTGTGTGTGTTTTCTGAGGAATCTATCTACCGCATAAAATGAGACCCAGGTATATAATCTTTTCATTACCATTATGTACATATATATATAAATAAAATATTCATTAATTAAAAATTATTGTAATAATAAAAATAATAAATATTGGTAATTAACTATTATATATAGTATTTCAATCCACAGAAGTACTTCTGGTTAATTCCTTATGTTTTTTTTAATTTTATGGCAATTAGGAGGGTTAAAAAACTAACCAAAACTACTTCCGCAGATTGAAAGACTGTATATAACAGTTAATACCATTACATTTATATTTTTATTAGTATAAATATATATAGATACAAATGTGATAAACATCAAAAAATTGCTTTGATGTAGAATCATTATCAAAGGAAAACTACAATTAATTTAAGTAATTCTAAATTATATATATATATATATATCAACGTAAAATGGAACATATTATTGACTCTGACATTAATTTAATTTATATATACCCACCATAAATAGAACAATAGTTTTTATTAAAAGAAATATGATTGATTGGTGCTAATACTGAACAATTTTTTTAATTAATTATATGCCACACATTTTATCTTATGTTTATTATTATTTTTTCCAGACAAATCATTTTCACATCAGCAAGTTTAAACAAGTGATAAATTTTCTCCTCATGTTCAAAAAATATAGAATTACATATACTATTATTTTAACTCTATTATATAAGTTAATGTCATAATCATTTCTTAGACTTTAAATTTGCTCATGTTTCTCATAATAAACGCACCACAAAAATCTGGCAATTCTGAGTGTTTAACTTCATTTTCAAGATTATCATTAGAATTATTAATTAGCCTATTTAAATATATGTTACTTAGTCACTAATGAGACACTCATTTTGAAATGTTATGAAGCTTTATGATGCTACTGCTATATGGCTTTTCTTCACTATTTTCCAGTTATTAATAATGTTACTTTGTCGATTCACTTTTTGCATAGATATTGAAACTAAAATTATTAACCTAAAAAAATCTGAAAAAAATGAATAATATGCAGATTGTTTACAAATATCATGCAAATCTCCAAACTTTAAAGAAGCCAACAATACCTGATTTGTTGTATCATAATACAAAGAAACCAACAACATCATTGATTAGTAGAGTATTTGACCTAAGTCTTTTGAGTATGATTTTTTTGTACTTAGCATTTTGGAAAGGAAAATTGTAATTTTCAGTAATTTATTTATATACTTAAGATTATTATGCAACATATTTATAATTTTTTATTTTAAACAAACAAATACATGATTACAATGTGATTTTATTTGAAAATATTTGTTTTAAGAGACCAGTTTTTAAAAGTATAGCAGAAGTTATTATTATTTTCTAAATAGAAATGCTTTTATAAACACTAATGAAGAAATTTTTTAAAAGTTTAATAATATAATTCTGAATTTGAAAACATATTAATAATAAGAAAATGTAGATTACCTTAAAAATGAAACTTAAATATACTTTCTATTATTAATTTTGTTTGTTTTTATTTGAAATCTTATAGTATATTTTATTGTTTTCATTATATATATATATATCTTAAGTTTAACAAATTCATGAATTATTTTTGGATAGTATATATTTTGATATACATTGATTGGACATAATTTCTGTAATTAAATTAATGATTTTACTTTTATGATTGTAAGAAAACAAGAAACAAACTAATCATATTTAGTTAACATTTTTATATATAATTTTTAGTATTTATTTACAAGTATTTATATAACAATAATATTTTCTTTCTGGCTCATTAGTATATTGCTCACAGCATCTTCTAGATACATAAATAAAATTATATACAACATATGCAATAAATAAAACAGATAATTAACTTTCCTATACTCTGACAGTTTTTTCCTTCTCTCTTGCCATAAGCTTTCAACTTTCATTTTAATATTAAACCATTATTACATATCTGAATATAATAAATTTGACTTCATTTGATAGATATTTTTGTCTAAAAATTAAATAAATCCAAAAATATTCATATTTAATTTTTAGAATTATTTTAAAAATAAGATTGTAACCAAAACATAGTTCTGCTTCATCATTCAACTTTGGGAGGAGCAGAATGAATTTGCAAATAGAACAAAATCTTTGTTTGATGTTTGTTTATAAAATGTGAACAAATAATTATTAATATCTAGTAAATCTATCAACTTATGCTTTAAAAGTTCAATTTTTTTAGTAATTTTTCATGATATTGATATATTTTCTAACAGACTGTTAGTGACAACATTTTCCAGACAGTTCATATTTACCACTATCATAATTTCTATAGTAACATTACTTAAAAAATTATCTTTTATATTTAAAAATGAAACACTTCTGCAGAAAATAAATATGTAATTATATATACTCTTGATTCCTAATAAGTATCATACAATTATTATGCAAAAATAATGATAAAATTGTCATAAAATCAAGTTTTTAATCATTTGTAATATTGTCTCAAAATAATATTGCAAAGTTATTACAAATCAAGATTGCCAAGGATACAATTGATTCATATCATTGTGAAGCTTACCATATTTTGAAATTCTCTCTTTTTTGAATATCCTGACATCTTTAGAATTTTTTTGGAATTAAAATATTAGGAAAAAATATGTGCATTTTAAAGTGAAAAAAAGTTAAAATCTCTCAATAGGAAGCTAAAGATTTGAATTTCTTGACTTCTGGCCTGAAGATGATTCTTAATTTTTTTTTTAAAAAAAAGGTCAATTTATAATAGAATAGCATAACAAAGATTATTTCATTTAATTATTAACTTATATATTTTTATTTATTATGTTAATTATATTAATAAATTTCTATTTTATTAACTAAAATTGGATCTTATGATTATTCATAGACTAAACATCACATGATCACCATCTCTTTACTCTGATTGGCACAGGGTGGCACTACTGTATGGAGAGTTTGCCTGTTATTCATAGACTATTTATTACACTATATTTTAATATCAGCTTCAAGAGTCTCTATGTAATTTATTTGCATATTAAATATTAGCTAGCTAAATATTGAATAAATGCCTATATATTTTAATAATTTATTGTATTATTATAATATTTTATCAATTGTGTTTTATTAATTACAATAAATAAATAATTAGTAAATGCTAAACTGATATTTCTTTAAACATCAATTGATTAAGATAATATATTTATTTTACTTTAAATTGATAAATTGGTGCTAAACATTAGTTGAAGTTTTATGATATATTTATTTAATCATTAGTTTATAGATGCTTCATTCAAGTGGGTCTTAAGCAAATTATCTATTTAATTTTATATATTTTTACATCATTATAAAATTTGGTATTTAAAGATGTTAAACCATTTATTTATTAATAGATCATTTTAATATCTTTATACTGCTATAGTTTGAATTATAAAATAATAGTTTATTGATTACATTATACAATTGATGTCTAAATATGATAGACTATTATTTATCTAATAATAGTTGGTTATATTCTAATTAATTCCATTACAAAAATTGCCTTCTCCAATTTATGAGGCATGAAAATCCAAAACAATAATTTATGCCATTATAATATTTGTATATAAACAAAAGGAGTAAATGACCCTTCTCCAGGTTATGACTTAAAAGCATTCTAAATGTTGAACTAAGAATCAAGAATAAAATGAGTCCACTTAATATAAACATCAGAACTATATCAGAACTACAAAGAATAAGTGGATCTATTCTATTCTTGGTCATTTGTTCAGCATTTAGTGCGTTTTTAAATCATAGCCTGGGGGAGAATGATTTACTCCCTTTGTTTATATATACATTGAGCTATGTTTAATTTAAAAGTTTACATAAATCTTTTTTAGTTATTACAATCAAAGTGTTGAAAATGAGATGCTCTCTCCAGCCTTGTATAATTAATTTATAACTCTTAAGTGTTACATTCCATCTGCTTGATAAATTAATTTCACTTACCAACAATGTTGATGACAAAGGTATGCTTATAAACATCAGAGCTATCAAGAATAGATGGATTCATTCTATTATTGATCCTTTGTTCAACATTAGAGTGCTTTTAAATTATATCCTGGGAGAAAATAATTTACCTCCTTTGTTTACATATACTTTGTGCTGTATTTTATTTAGAAGATTATGTATAAAAACAGGCAAAAGTCTCCATATAGTAGTGCCACGCAGTGCCAACCAGAGTAATCAATGGATGCCAGAAGGCTTGTGCATGAAATCCCATCTAGTGCCTACTCATCCAATGTCCCCAGACTAGTTTCTGGCTTGTGGCCTTCATCACTGGGGAGCTTTGGATCTGAGAGCATTGCACTGAACCTAAAGCTCCTCACTGATGAAGGCCACAGGCCAGAAAGTAGTCTGAGGATATTGGATGAGTAGGCACTAGATGGGATTTTATGCACAAGCCTTCTGGTATCCATTGATTACTCTGGTTGGCACTGAGTGGCACTACTGTATAGAGAGTTTTGCCTGTTTTAATAACAGTTATGTGCTAGCATAAGAAATAGTGATCATGTGAAGATTATATATATATATATAATTAACAGTGTTGTCAATATGAAATACATTTAGTGATAAACCTCCAAATATTGGTTCTTGTAATGCAATACTCACTTGTATCTAATTTAATCACATTACAAACAAAATGAACCCACTTTTGTCTTTTTTATAAACTCTTAAATTGATTATATATTTTAAAAAAAATACAATGGCAAATGTCAAGATAGTATTACAACTTTCTTTTATTTAGTTCAAACGGAATTAATTTCTATTCATTTTAATAACCTTGCAAGAAAACTTTCATATATTTATGATTCAGTTATCAAATATTACAGCAATGACAAATGTGTAAGACTCGGTGCAAGAAAGCTCTATGCTATGATCTTGCTATGATAATTGTAATGATTTTTAGTATCAGTTTAAATGATAACTATATGGGTAAATATTAAATAAATCAAGTTATATTGCAATTGTAATTGATATTTGGTGTTTTGTTTGCAAGCTTATTAAAATTTAAAAAAATTAACTCAACTTTGTTATTTTAAATACAAACTGATTTTAATAAATAACTACATTAGCATATTAGCTGTTTTAATATTTGTGTCATAAAGTTTTTGCTTCAGTTAATTTAACGAACTTTATATTTATTTGATTCAATTATATATATATAGTGAATAAATACATAACATAAATACTCTGAAATAAACTTTACAATATTCACTATACCTATTTGATTATTATATTTATTTAATCTGATTATATATATATATTAAATCGAAGATTTTCACGGGTTACACATAAATTTATATATATATATATAGACGTCGGTTTACATATATATTTTAAATAAATTATACTCGTATGTCCCCGGATATTTACAAGGTAGAGTTTATTTTACCCATATAAAGAGGTGTACCATTAAAGGATGCTTATAAAGTGATCATATATAATTTTGTATTTTTTGAGAATAAATAATCGTAAAATCTACAACTAAATCAAAAAACCATTGTTGCTATTTTAATAATAAAGGGAATATAATCCAAAAAGTAATTTTCCTTATTATTAAAATAGTTTATCAATTTATTTTTAATTATGGCATTTGAATATAAGCTATTCTTAAGTAGGAATGGTTTTTTTTTTTTCAAATATTACCTTGATTAAATCCAGTCTAGATGGGGGTAGGGTTAAGATAATCAGGAAATATATCTATGATTTCTTAATTTAAAATTTTTATAGATTTTATAATTATTTATTTCACTATAAACATGTTTGATTACGTTGCAAGTCAAAAAAAAATTATAACACACTTTAATGGTACACCCCTATATATGCGCAAAATTTGCCAAACCATATCATTTCAAGATGCAGTAATATGTCCAGCTTGATTAAAAACTGTACCTCTAGAATGAGCTATAAAAAAAGACACATGCGTTAGATGGCAGCATAATTAAAAGAGACTGTGAAAGATTTTTCAAAGAAAACAAATATATAATAATAATAATAATTTTGTCAGTAATACTAAGGTGTTAATCATATTGTATATCATTTGAATTTTTTTTCTTCACTTCTCTAACATATATGTAAGTGAGGAGAAATAGATGAGCTTAAAAATGTTAGAAGATAATTTTTTTAAAAAAAAAAGTAATTGAATTATGTAAAAAAGATTATTTAAGAAATAATAATGATAACATATAAATAAATAAAAGTTAAATAAAATATGATAAAACATGGGCAACCGGGAATAGGTTAGGAAGTAGTAATTATAATAGGGACAACAAAGAGGTTCAGAGCAAAGGCAGTGGATGGATATACTATTTATATGTATTAATATACAAATAATAATACTAAGTAAAATGGTGGTAATGATACATATGCAAAAAGAAAAAAACTAAATGAAGGATATGGATTTAAAGAAAAGAAAAGCAAAGATAAACCAGAAACAGAAATGAATAATGTTAATTGTACTATAAATTTATTTAAACGCACATTAATTATGTAAGTAGTATTTACTAAGGCTGTAAACCTCAAGAATATGCACGTGAAAGTGCGAAGGTAGGGACCTCTACAGGAATTGTGGACTTAATAAAGTATTGAATAGTTTCACACTCTTAGATCTAACTGCTTCAGCTTCACCTATTCATATAGAAAGTAGGTTGAAGTAAAGAAGGGTTGCCTCTTTTTTTCCAAAGCATAGGCTTGTGGTTAAGACCTGTAGAGGTCCCTACCTTCGCATTTTCATGTGCATATTCTTGAGGTTTACAGCCTTAGTAAATATTAATTGTACTATGTTAATGGACATGATAAAAAAAATTCCAAGAAGATATAGCTAATAACCAAATCTTACTTCACAGACAAGTCATTAATAGACAAGGCTGATTTCAAGATAATATGTTCAAAAATTTGATGAAATGGACAATGCAAATAAAAAGCAATGATTAACAACCAAGGTTGATTTCAAGATGAGATGGACAAAAAAATGGATGAAATAGCCAAAGAAAATAAAGAAGAAATAGTTAATAGCCAAGACTAACTTCAAAACAAAATGACTAAAAAATACATGAAATGGTCAAAGAAATATAGAACAAGCAATGCCAGATAAAATTGAATTTGACCTTAAGGCCAGAGAACTATGAAGTCAGTAAAGAAGTAAAAAAGAATAAAAATTACAGTAATGAAAAGTATCAGCTACTAAACAAGAATCTCCAAGATGTTGTATAAATAAGGTGTAATGAAAACAGAGAAGTTAATAAAAATGCAAGAGAAAGTAGACAGTCTGGCACAATTGCTGGAGATACCTCAGATAAAAAAAGGTGACTCAAAGAGAAGAACAAGAGGGACTAGTTGCCAAAAGACATATATTAGAGGCTAAGCACAGAAGTGATGAGATATGAGGTTCAAATAATAGTCATATTTAAAAAAAAGTAATAATATTTAACCTGAATGTAAGAACAAGTATGGAGCCTAATGAACATAATTATGCACCCAGTGTTATGAACCAGTTTTTAAAAATATGTTTGTTTACACTGGTGAAGCTTCTATACAATGTCTTAATAGTTTGACAAGGAACTTAAATACATTTCCATGAAAGAGGAAGCTAAGCTTATTATAGCATGTAGTCACATACAGAGGGCATCCAAAGCTTGGTGGGACTCCCTGCTCAATAAGCCTGGTAGTCTGAGTTCAAGCAAGAATTAAAAAATTGTTATTGAAGAGGGCATTAAATATCAGATGTCTCAAGAAAGATGTGAACCTGGTAAGGCATACACTCCATTTTTTAGAACTTAGGACTTTAACAACCAGTCCATTATCTGAAAATTCAAATAAATTCAGATAGTGAGACATAGCTTTCAAGTCATGTGAAGCAAATATTAATTAATATTGATAATAAAACCAGTCTATTAATGAAGATAAAGAAACATGATCCAACCCCCTAATAAATTTAATATAAGAAGAATGATACTTATGTAAAATTGATAAAAGTTAAGAAATGGAAGAGATTACCTTCACCATGGAATTATGAAAGAAAAAAGTTAAAAAGCAGTCCAGAGAGAACTCACATTAATTCCCAGACTGGAAATGGCTCCAATATTATGACAGATAAGAATCATGGCCAAGATATCCAACATCATACTGTACAAACCCTAAAAATAAAAAATAGATCTCCAGAAAAAAGACTGATTATTGGGTGGATGGAATGAAGTAGCAAACATAAAGAGCAGTCAAGATCTCCATCACCTGGTCTATCAACCAGCTACAAATATAGCATCAGTTTAAAAGATAAAAATGGTCCACTAATTCGATGACCATATATCTATCCCATGATATTTCCTATAATTTAAAAATAGATATTGAAAAAATGTTGGAGAATGTGGGGGGAAGGGGGTTAAATGATAATGATGTCTTTAGTTATTTAAGTGTTAGGTGATGTTGACATGTGTATCTAGTTGTCTATCTAGGAATTGAAGAATTGCAATTAATTGCTGGTCATATTGCTGACATCCTCAAATAATTCAATGAAGAAGAAATCTAAAAGAAAAGGGGTTGGCTTACCCTTATGTTTTATGTGAAGAATATTTATGGGCTCACTGAGATTACTAGTGGATAAAAATCCTTATGTTTTTTAAATATTTTTATTATGTCAGTTGATACTATTTCAAACCATAGAGTCCCTAGTTAGCTTCCATATATAACAGTATTATTTTTATTATGTTGCATGATTACAGTCCTAAGATTTGTACACATGGGGTAGAATATTTTTTAGCATGGTTCATATCAAGTGGCTTGTGGTTATTGAAATTATTGCATATCACCTGCATTTTTTAATTAAAGATAATTATGATACCTGGCTATGAAAAAAAGCAAGCAAACAAATATATCTTGTAAGACCATGAAAAATAGACTAAGCATGCTAAAAGTGGCAGAAACAAAATTAGTCAAAAAATGATGAAAATGTCATAAATAATATTTCAATTCTATTTTGTTTCTCATTGAGATGGGGGTATTTTGCTATCCAGTAGTACAAATACAATTAATGCATATTATAGTATGTTGGAATTAAATTTTATTAACATTAAAAGAGTTTTTATTAACTATTTATGTTAATATTTTATATTTTGCCTCTACAACAGATTAAAAGCTTTAATGAAAGTATAATGAATAAAAAAGAGAAATCTAAGTGTAAAATATGCATTTTATTATCCAGTATATTTTATATTCTTTGTATTTCTAATTCATTAAGAAAAACTTAAAATATAAAGTTCATACTTTATTAAATTTTAAAATTATTTTTATTTTTGGTAATAATTTTTATTTTAAAGGGAATAGTTGCTAAGCAACATTACTAAATAAAAAAACCAAGAACAAGGGTAATAAATGAGCTGGAGATAATTACAAAGACAGATTAAAATTCTAAATTTAACTCTTAAAATAAAAGTAAAAATTAAAATAAAAAAATCATGTTTATCAAAAAACAGTGGTCACATTTTAGATTAGGTATATAAAACTGTTTCAATCAGATTTTCTCTCTTTTACACTTTTTCCTGCTGTGAAGAAATTAACTAGAAGATAGCTGAACCTGGAATTATGAGGAGTGTGAAAGCAGCAGTAAATGATAATTAACTAATACCAAACCTTAGGATGCCAAATCTACAGTTTTCTAAAGTTATGGAAGTCAATGAATGCAGTTATAAGATATTCTTCATTGCAAGCTGAAGGCACATGATATGTCTTGCTAAGTGGATGAAATTGTTGCTCTAACCAGTTGAAAATGCCTATTGTTCTTGTGTTTCCAAATAATTTCTTATGAACTAAATAACAATTATGCTCATCTACAAAATTATCTCCAAATGACTCATAAGAAAATTATTTCCCAAAAAAGCAGTATAAAAAATTATCTTTTGACGAAGCAGGAACAGAAAAAAACATCATACTAGTCAAGATACAGAAAAATAAAATATATAAAAAGGTATCTAGAAGATGAACTAATTCTGATAAATCATCAACAACCATTATCAATCCATTGCAGAATGAGGGTCTCTCCAAGTTCAATCCATCTTCTCCAATCTTTAGCTTCTCTTCTCCACATCACCCCTGCATACTTTTTTATTTCATCCATCTATCTCACACATGGGCTCTTTCTGGGTCTTTTACAATCTCTTGGAGTTCAGTTTAAGATTTCAATTCTCTATTGATTATCATCTCTTCTAGCAATATGTCCAGCCCAACTCCACTTCATTCTTTTAATTTTTTCAATGAGGTCAGTAACACCTGTTTATTCTTTTACCCATATATTGTGTTTTTGACCTCTTTTTGTTACTCATAACATGCATCTCTCCATACTTCTTTGAGTGGCTGAAGTCTCTGTATTAAATGTCCATGTCTCAGATCCATAAGTAAGAACTGGTAAAACACATTTATTAAAAACCAAGGTCTTTACAAAAATGTGTAAATGAAATGTAAATATTTTTATTATATGGATTAATTAGATTATTAGACATTTTATTAATGGTGTATTTTTTATTATCATTTCTCATTCCATATTTTTATCATTCATTCATGTATTATTAAAATAAATATGTCATGGGAAAATAACGAATCTTATTAGTTTTTGTTAATTATTATTAAATATAATTTTAAAAATCCTTAACAGTTTCATTCCAAAGTTACTTTTATAATAATTAGTTTTATATCACATTTTAAGTGAACTGCATACAAATAATCACCTTACTATTTAATATAAAATTATAAATTGATTTTTTATAATCAGCTGGAAAATTAGTTTTGGGGTCATATTTCCCTTATTATTAAAATAGCATATTAATTTATTTTTAATGTGGGTATCTGAATATAAGCTATTATTAAGTCATATTGACCTCTTTCAAATATTACCTTGACTAATTCCAGCCTAGATGGGGGTTAAGATAATCAGGAAATATAATTATGGTTTCTCAATTTAGTTATAGATTTTACAATTATTTATTTTATTAGAAACCTCAGTTTGATTATCTTGTAGATCAAAAAAAAAATTATATTCAATTTATAAACACTCTTTTTTATTATAAATATCACTAATGCATAAAATAACCAGTACCATTCCAATATATTCCTTTGACTATGGATAAATAATAGACTCTTTGCAAATCATCAAAAATAGAATGGATCCATTTATTTTTTAAGCTTTTGGTGTTTATAGGCTTATCTTTTCCAACATTCTATGAAAACATTTCATTAATAATTATATAAGGATGGAGTTTGTGCATTCAATTACAAGAAAGAACAAAAGATAGATTAATTGTAAGAAGAGGAATCAATATCATCATCAGATGCTAGAAATAGGTTTTGCAATGACTATACAACTCAATTTGTTCAAAACAAATATATCATGTAGAGAATATGCTGGTTCTTTAGTTGATTATGTGATAATTTGTGATGTTGTATTTTATCATTTACTGCAACAAATTTTTTTTTGTGAAAGATTTTTATATTATTTTTACAAATAGTTGAATTAAAGATCTCCATTGTATTCTATCCTCAGCCATATTTTTTTCAAAATTTACTTCTCTAAAATTCATTGTTATAATCCTTCTAACAAAAATGGATCTGTTACTTCCATAAATAACATGTCAAATATAACATAAAACACTTTACTAAAAACTTTACTATTGTGATTTGTTTCACATATTCAATCCAACAAGGATGTAATTTTATAAAAATTCATTCTATAATATCACACTAACTAAGCTAAATAAAGTTTTAATTGATCTTGCCATTAAGTTTTTAAATTTTTGCAACATTTTTAAATCAAAATTTTCTAATACTTTAATATTATGTTGATAGAATTCTATGTCTTAATTTTATTGCAATAAATTTAATAAAATAAAAACTCTATAAGAAGCAATTTAGTAGCAGCAAATTATATAATAATATAACCTATCTTCTAATTTGTTAAAAGCAGCACTAGCATATTAAATTTTGTATTGCATCCCAACATCTAAATCTGTTTTTCTACTTAAAAAAAAACTATCAATTTATTTAAATTGGCTCACATTTTTAAGATGATAATCATACAATTAAAAATTGCTGAAATTTTTTTTATCACCTTGGATGATACACGGCTTCAGTTTTTGAATTTTTCAACATAAAATTAAACCAAAGTAAAATGTATGTATATTAAAATTATGTGAAGAGATAAAAATAATATTAAAAAGAAATAAAGTAATAGAGAAAATTGAATATTAATTAAATAAAATATTTAATCGAAATGTAACAGGAACTAATTATGGAAAGAGAAAATCAGATAATGGAGAAAATTCAATTAATATCAGCTAGCTACTAACTGAAGTTACAGTAAAGATGAGTCTGATAAAACTCTCCACCCAGATCCTTGTGAACTATATTATTACTCCAGAAAACAAAAAAGTATAAAAAGACTGGAACAGAAAAGGGAGTGCTCTGTTTTCCATCTTCATCATTTCAGGTCTACTAGGATACCCACTGGGGAGAAGCAGATGACATCTTATTATCCAGGTTATTGGTTCCTGAAGGTATCCAAGCTGATTTGGGTTAAAACAGATCACCCCAATCTTATAATTATTTTTAAATGCCTTAAGGGCCAACATGATTAAAAGTCTTTAATCATGGCAAAAGTAATGTTACTGCTTCTATTTGTTATTTAATTATTGAGCATGTATTAAATAAAAGGGACTTATACTCTAATCCAATGGAGCAAGGATTTATGTAATTGAGAAGAGTGTGAATTCATATGAATATTACCTCTTGGTATATTTATATATCATATTATTCTTATATATTGTAACTTGTATTAAAATGCATGAAGAAATTGAGCCATTGTGGGCTTTATTTTCTTTGTGTTCTAAAGAAAACTAATTTCTAAAATAATTTATTATTCTTACTCAGGGAGTATAGAGCTAAGACATAAGTGCAGATTTAGAGAGAAAACTAGTAGGGTAGTTAAAATTAAAAAATGTCATTTTGTAAACAAACATCTATTGGCAAGTTTGATATGGGGAATAATGTGGGATGGCTACAATATGTGATCTCAGATTGAAAACTTTTTTATTCTAAATGGCATTTGGAATATTAAATGAAAAATTGCAGCATGTTTATGCTTTTCAGGTAAAAAATTTAGAAATAATTAATGTTTTATGACATATACCCCCATAAGATAGCATACAATAGGAGGAATTCATAAAAAATTAAATGAATATTTCAGTTCTCATCCAACCCATCACATAGTTCATTTAATGTTAAGAAATAGGAAACAGTTTAAGGGAGAATCAATTAAGGAATATAATTATGCTCTTAGAGAACTAGAAAAGAATTGTGGTTAAAGGGATTGGGTTGAGGAAATACTTTTAGATCAATTATTCTGGGCATGTGTAATAATTTTTTAAATAGCATGGGCAAAATAGCTAAAAAATTTATATTACAATAATATCTTTAAATTTCATTTCATTCATGCATTTTACCTTGATAAAGATTTTTCAGATATACCTGGGTCTCGTTTTATGAGGATTATTTTAATGCGATTTTGAAGTTATGCGATTCATATTTCTTCTTAATATCTTTCATATTTTACTATTGAAACAGATATACTGTTCCCCATGTATATATATTCAAAAGATCCCCCCCCCATTTAAAAATACTGGCATGATTTGTTGTTAGAAAAGAAAAGACTTAATAATGGTTGAGAAAAACTAAAAATTTAAAGAAACAAAGGAATCATGATAATTGACAGCAATGAAAAAAGAAAGTTAATTTGGTCAAATTAAAAATAAAAAAGACACAACAAATTACATTAAATCTGCAATTAAAAGAAAGTATAAATCTTTCTTTTAATAAAATTCATCAATCCAAAAAAAAAAAGGAAATCAATAAAGTAAAAAAGAAAAAAAAATATTTAAACATTAAAAAAAGATAAGTTTATTTTGTATTGCAGAAAAATAATTTGTAAGGCAAAATAACTTAGGTGTTAAGCCAATGCCTTTAGGCAAAGAAATGTAAAATTAATTGGAATTCGAAAACACATAGCCAGATAATTAAAAACGGTCTTCTACTGCCAAAAAGAATAGCCAATGAGTTGGGGGAAATGGCACAAACGTGGATGAAAACATACTACCAACACCAATTAAAGCAGGCGTCATGTAAAAAGAATCCATTCTGATAAGCAGAAAGTATAAATAGCTTGAAAAATTTGGATTATCAGACAGAGAACATTTTTTATGATTATCGTCATTGGTTAAGTAGTTTTTCTTTTTAGAAGTCATATTGAATAAAACAAGCAGAGAAAGTACAAAATATTTGGAAAATTCTGGATTATCAGAGAGTGTTTATTTTATCAGTTTTACTAAGTAAAGCAAGACAGAAAAATCAAAACTTAACCATGAAAAAACAATATAACATGGGCGGTTGACCTGCGTTTTTCTCTTCATCCCCCATCATGAAGTAAGCTCCAGCCTGTCTACTGTGCCATTCATTAAGTCCCATGGGTATTGAAAGAGAACAACAAGTAATAAGGTAAGAATTAAAAAATACTAGCAATTCAATTATTAATTGTATGATAAAATTTTTAATAAAAGGAAAAAATTAATGGAGAAATACGAAAACGTTAATTGTATTCTATATTTCAAAGTATAAATGAAACTGCTAATGAATTTATGTATAAAAATATATGTTTGCAGCAGACCAAGTAAATATTTATGTTAGAATAATTAAATGCTGTATAAATCATAAATGCTTCAACTGCATATTACTTCTATCTGGATAATATAATAAAGTTTATGTGTATGAATATACCTCTATATTTGACTAAATTATAAATGCTTACCTGCATATTGAAATAAAATTACAAATGCTTAATACTTATATGAATGTTGATTTTGTGGGAGTAATTTAAACCACATTACTGGATTTAATAAATCTAATGAAATACTATATGGACTCTAAATGCTTATCTACATATTAATGTAAAATTACAAATGCTTAATGCTTACCTGAATGTTGATTTTGTGGGAGTAATTTAAACCACATTAGTTAAATGTAATGAAATACTATATGGACTCTAAATGTTTATCTGCATATTAATGTAAAACTACAAATGCTTAATGCTTACCTGAATGTTGATTTTGTGGGAGTAATTTAAACCACATTAGTTAAATGTAATGAAATACTATATGCTTATCTGCATATTAATGTAAAACTACAAATGCTTAATGCTTACCTGAATGTTGATTTTGTGGGAGTAATTTAAACCACATTAGTTAAATGTAATGAAATACTATATGGACTCTAAATGCTTATCTGCATATTAATGTAAAACTACAAATGCTTAATGCTTACCTGAATGTTGATTTTGTGGGAGTAATTTAAACCACATTAGTTAAATGTAATGAAATACTATATGGACTCTAAATGCTTATCTGCATATTAATATAAAACTACAAATGCTTAATGCTTACCTGAATGTTGATTTTGTGGGAGTAATTTAAACCATATTAGTTAAATGTAATGAAATATTATATGGACTCTAAATGCTTATCTGCATGTTGATATAAAATGACCAATGCTTAATACTCATCTGAATATTGATTTTGTGGGAGTAATTTAAACCACTTTACTGGATTTAATAAATCTAATGAAATACTATATGGACTCTAAATGCTCACCTGCATATTGAATAAAATTGCAAATGCTTAATACTTACCTGAATATTGATTTTGTGGGAGTACTTTAAACCACATTACTGGATTTGATAAATTTAATGGAATATTATATGGACTCTAAATGCTCATCTGCATGTTGTCATAAAATGACCAATGCTTAATGCTCATCTGAATATTGATTTTGTGGAAAGAAAATAATGAAACTTATGCACATAAATGCATTCCTCTCTGTGAAGTAACTAACTAAACTGCTTCCAACCTTTTCATAAATGAAATGAAAATGAGTCATCACATAGATATGAATGAACTTTATTAGAAATTGCAAATTAATTGTTATTAAATAAAATTATTGTTACTAAAAATTAAATTTAGTTATCCAGTTGTCCAATTCTATTTTGTTTTTATTGCATCACTCATCAGTCATTGCATTTGTTCATGAGAATCTCATGCCTCCTGAGCTACGTCTGTCATAACTAGACCTAGGTAAGTCAGGTTGTAGTGAGATGGAACTCTAGTGGCACTGTTTGGAAAACCAAACATATAAATGTCTAGATGCTTCCAGCCTCTATGGTACTACATCCTCTGATGAGCAGGAAATATTGTTGTAGTGGGGAAGGTTAACATCTGCATTGGATAATGCCAATTGATAGTTCCTTCCTGCAACATGCTCATCAGGAAATTGTTACAACTGAAGTAATAAAAGGGTTGTGTGGTGGTCCGGTTACACTATATTTATTAGATATCAAGAAATTTAAATTATTAATAACTTATTTTGACTTGAAATACTTTTTTTTTGTCAAAAATATGTTATATTAGCAGCTAACATGAATATGGCCTGAAGCTGTATTTAGAACTTAGCTTCTATGTAAATAACCTATTTATACTAATGAGTATATAATAATAATAGATTTATACTTACATATAAAAATATCGCAATAAATATTCAAAAAATTTAAATTTTTAAAACATATTACGTTATATATAACAGAAATAAATAATCTTTTAGATTTTTAAAATAAAAAACGAAGATTTTATAAACTGAAAATAATCTTTCTAATGATAATGTTTTGAGTGCGATTTCATTTTTTAAATATAGAAACAGAAAACCATTAACACAGCACAAGAGTGAAAATGGTGCTAGTTATACATCACATCACGAATAAAAATAAAGTGGCTTAACATGTTTCTCTGTGCATAATTGCTGAGAGATTCTTGACTTTGTTTAAGGAGAAGCCACAATACATCACATCACATAGAATCTGATTTCTTACCAGTTTACAAATGAACGCTAGCAGTAATGATTAAAATATGTATGAAAAATGTAAAATTAAATACTGTAGTAATAAAAAAAGTTTGTCTTGTATTAATATTTTGCAAATATTTGAAATTTTTTATTAGTCATACTTTAGTTGCTTATTTTTTAATGCGAATTTTAAAGTAATTTTTCTTTGGTGCTTTGCTTTTATGTGAATTCTGAAAATTACAGCACCTATCCCCCATTTTTCAAGGTGAATTAAATCTATTTCTGGGTGATTTTTTTTAATGCGGGTTTTCTGTGGAACCTATCTACCGCATAAAACGAGACCCAGGTGTATTTTGTTTATTTATTAGGACAGTTGAGAGGCATGCACATAATATATTAAAATTTATTTTAATAAAATTGAATACATAAATCACAATGTTGCAACAAATATTTATATTACAGATAATAAAATAAATGATTTTTATTTTTATTGTTCTTGTAATAATTGAGATTTTATTTCAAATTCTAAATAACCTTACTTAAATGTTTTAAAATAGTATGTTTTTACATTTAAATATACATGCAGATAACATTTAATTGTTGCATTAAAAGTGAATGTCACTATTGTAAACAGCTTAACCATTGGTGTACACAAATATAAATATTGCTTTACTGATCATATTTTAACTAATTTATCACTAGATATTACTGATTGAGTTATAATGTATGCCCCTTATGTATATATCATTTAGAAAAAGGACATATGATAAATTATGAGAACATATAAAGATAGTAAAGTATAGTAAAAAAATTTAAAGAAAGAAAATTTTATGAAACATTATATACAAGAAAACATAGATAAATTTATTAATATGGAAAATGATTCTATGAAAGTGGGAGGGAAATGGTCACTGGTAGATAACTAGAGACTGCAATATCTATGAAAGTACAGTTTATATATATGTGTGTATGTATATAAATTGATAGTTTAAGACTGGAATTAAATGTTTGTTTGATGATAGATAGTAATTATAATGTAGAAAAAAGATAAATAAAATAATGTATAATTGATATATATATATTGTAACGAGAATTACCGCTCCTTAAACTTTTAGATTTTTTTTAAACTTATATTTATTTATTCTCTTTTATAAAACTCATATGGTTTTGCAATATAAGTTTTAAGGGATCCGTTACGCAAGCAGGGGAGTAAATATGACAAATAATTACATATCAATCATATTCTCAGTCAGACCGTGATTTAATAAAATATTAAATCGACAGCCACCTTGCCAGACTGAAGTACCTCCCCGGCTTCATGAAACATCTCATGGGGATAACAGGTTTAAAATCCAGGGTGCCATCTGATACTTACACTGGAACCCATGAAATGTCATTCACACATTTCAAGTGCTTGACCCATGGCTAGATCTTAACATGAGACCGGCTACACATTTAGTTATATGAATGGGGAGAGAGAGAGGTGAAATGACATTAATAATTCAAACAAATTTATTAAAAGATAATAATTATAAATGCAATGATAATAATAAAAATAATTAAATATGGAGCACATAAAGGGTAATATATACTTAAAAAGTATGCATGCATATGGTTACAAATTCTATTTCAGATAAAATTTAAGTTTATTTGTGGTTCAAACAGTGTCTCTGGTTTCATAGGCATTTTACACAGTCCTTGGTTTTTTGTATCTGGATATGCACATTTCCTGGTTTTTCTTTGTATATGTGGGTGATCACCCCTTTTTCCTCAGATCCAGTCAGATTCTTGGTCAGCATATGTCTAATGTAAATAAAGCTTCTTGGTGTGTTGTTTACTTAATTTGGTAGAGTGGGTTGAAACATTGACAGAAGACGATTTAGAGTAATTTTGCATAGCATTTTTGCTAACGGCACATGAGAGATGAGCAGATGAAATGGCCAAACACAGTGTTTGGTACTAGCCACTCATTTTCTTTACTACTTCAATAGAATAATAATCTAATAACTCTCAAAAACTTTCTAAAAACTGAACTCAAAACTCGGGAAAAACTGAAGACAATAGAGGATGTGTGCCTTTTATACTACTCTGACTCCACCCTTGTTCGAGTTTCAACCGCATTATCAATACATTTCATCTCCAGAGAATTTTGATTAAAATTTACATTTTCTATTTTAATTACAAAGATTAGAATTAGAGAGATATTGTTTAATTAATCAGTCTGGAATCTTAATCTCCAGAGACTGATTAGTTTTGTACAAACTTTTATTTAATCACAAGAACTTTTTATTTTTTTAATTAAAAATACTTTTTTTTTAAAGAGTATTTTTGTAGGATTATAAGTAAAAGTATATAAAAGAAAGACAAGTTATAATTATTAATTAATTCCTAATTTATCTCTAAATTTTCCCTCTAGTTTAATTTCTAGCCTTTCAAACTATTAAATTATGATTACTTTAAATTTTATATTTTTTTAATAAAAAAAAACAACAAATGAATTATGTAACTCGTATATATACACACACACTTGTGCAACGTGTGTATATACATACTGTTACAATACAGTATATATATATTAATAGGGTTAATGGATCAATAAAATTGGGAGGGAAGTTGTTAATGTTAGAAAATTGGAAGCTGTAATATGTATGAATATATATATATATCTTAATAGCATAAGATGGAAATTAATTGTTGGTTTGATAAAAGATAGTAATTATAAGGTAGAAAAAGATGAGTAAGAGAATTATAATAGATGTATATATATATGTATGTGTGAGTATATTTATATAAAAAATTATAATAATAAATTTTTTTCTCAAAATATTTCTTTCCTTAATTTGACTATCAAAAAATAATAGAAAAGATCCACTATTTTGGAAAGTTATAAATTTAATAAAATATTATTTCTAAGCAATGCTTTAGAACTATTGTAAGTTTATATAAATAGAATTTTGATGAGTATCAATATATTAATATTATATCCTGAATTGACCAAGTCTTTTACTATATAGTTTTCAATGTTGTCTTTTCTGTCTACTTCATACTTACATAATTTATAGTTTCTATACAAAAAACATTTGAAGCCAGTCAACTTATGTGAAATTGGAATATAAGAATGTGGGTGAATTACACCACAAACGTTGATGGATTTTATAATCATTTTATGATTAATTTGTGAGTTTGAATGTTGAACATACATATCTAACACTTTATACCATTTGATGTAACTTCATTTTCTATAGACCAGTAAAGAAGATAAAAGAGATAACTCATCTTTATATTAATAATTGTTTTTTCTTTAGCATAGATAAGAACAATGTCTACATATTTCATATACAAAGGTGATGTTGCTGTAGTGAACTTTTTTGGAATAAAAAAAATATTCCAAAAAAAAAGTTTCCACAGCACCATCACCTTTATATATGAAATATGTAGACATTGTTCTTATCTATGCTGAAGAATAAACAATTATTGATATAAAGAATGAGTTATATTATTTATCTTCTCTGATTTGGATTATAGAAAATGAAGTTACATCAAATGATATAAATTTTTTAGTTATGTATATATAACATTCAAACTCACAAATTAATTATAAAATGATTATAAAATCCATCAACGTTTGTGGTGTAATTCACCCACATTCTTATATTCCAATTTCACATAAATTGACTGGCTTCAAATGTTTTTTGTATAGAAAGTATAAATTATGTAAGTTTGAAACAGAGAGAAAGTCAACATTGAAATCTATATAAAAAACTTAGCCAATTCAGGATATAATATTAATATATTAAATAAAACTTTTAATAATTCTATTTATATAAACTCATAGTAGTTATATAAATATGATCAACCTGGTCAAAATCAATGCTTAGAAATAATATTTTATTAAATTTATAATCTTTCCAGAATAGTGTATCTTTATTTGTTTTAATAATATTTTTTTATTTTTTCATGAGTTTATTTCTAATGATGGCCACTAGAGAGTGTATAAAGTTGTAGAACATTTATTGTAACATGGTTCAATTTTTAAAATGGCATCTTGAAATGGTTCATGTGTAAACAAAAATCGATTTGACAATATTAAATTAAGCTGAATACAAACGAGTAGTCTATTATTTCAGTTTATTTATAATTATATCATATTTAATATGTGTACATAATAATATATATGTATATACGGAAATACAAGTATAAAATAGTCTTTGATAGATTAAATTATGATTGACCAAAGTGTTAACATTAACTTTTGTTTGAATATATAGTGAGGACACCAGTAGCAGAAACCAATCTGGGGTTGGATTCTACAAAGCTTGTTAAGAGCTTATTTTGTGAACTCTATATATAACATTTGTAAAATACAAACTTATTAAATTAGGTCATGTGACATCTGATTTGATTTTTTTTTTTAATTTTATTTTTTGCTATTAAGGCTTTGGCAATTTTATATTGCTAAAGTTATTAATATAAAGTGTATCTGAACTTAGTTCACTCCCATATCGCTATTTAAGTTAGATAGCTGGATTGAAAGACATATGGATGTCTGAAAGTTTCAGATTTTCTCTAATAGTTATACATTAAATAAAGTGCTGGGCTTGTCCTGGTATTTTTAATCTAATGCTTGAATATCCTAGCACCTCACTGAAAACACCAGTAGCAGAGACTAGTCTGGGGTTGGGGATTTTCTACAAAGCTTGTTAAGAGCTTATTTTGCGAGCTCTATATATAACACATTAATAGTATATTAAATTTAAACTAAAATAGTACATGTTTAAATTATACTTTATAGATATGTAAATTTAAGTAATTTAACTGCCTCACACATGTATGAGTATAGATATATATGACAAAGATACTATTACTACTAATAATATTAATAATCTTAGTCTTATACTGCAGTCATTTTAAGAGCTCATGCTTCAAATCCTAAGAATTTGCATAATATAAGGTCTTTGAAAGATAAATTTCAAGTCATAACAATGACTAAACTTATAAAAAATCCATGTGTATAATGAATAGTATGCAAGAAAAAATATTTCATTCATGGAGTAAACCTTAATATTGCTAAGAGACAAGGTAAATTTTCCAGGTTTAAATCTCCCAAAAAACCATTCAAATTATGCAATATTTTATGAAAATTTAACATATACTGAAACAATTATTAACAATTAACTATGCTACACATCTTTTCTAAAATAATTTTGAATTTACAAAAAAATGGCATTTTTTAAATCATTAAACCAATCAAAATGTCTGTCATACAAATACATGAACAAGTGGTTGCTGCCAAAATCTATCCTGCCATATTGCCCACTTTAGCTCATAAAAAAACATAAGCCATCATCCTCAAGAATAATTTTCATGTCAGCAATAGCAAAGATATTTCAAGTCCATTTATTAATAAGCCAATTTCAGGTTTCAGGACAACCAACGAAAACAACATTAAAAACTTAGACTTAAAAACATATTATTGTAACCAAACACCTCCCCTGTTGTGTGGATGCCTGACATGCTGATAACAATTTGTCAAAATTTATTATTACCATGCCACAGGGGATATTTTGCATCATTTAAGACCATTTTCCTCCAAATTCATCATTACATCAGGCACAAATTCCAACTGTTTTCTATATTGCTTCCATCCCACTCTTTTAAACTTTAATAAGCTCAAGTGCCTACCATGCATGAAGTCATAATTCCAATGTCACACCATTGTGAACTCTATAATAAATATGTCACCACTTGAGAGTGACACAGTGCATCCATTTTATCAACCCAATAATCATCATGTGATTACTATTTATTATGCTTGCTCTAGTTTTGCCTGTTTTAACAACCCAATAATCCAAAGTTTACAAAATCACTCCACTAACTTACCTCAAAGAAACATTAAATGCCATGCACATGAACAATAAGACTTAGTCTTGATACTTATAGTGCTCACCAACTAATAGGCACAATTTATGTGCAGCCATATACCAATGGAACACTAACTACACCCACATTACCTAAATATATGAACAAATATCACTATGTTCTTTCATGTAATGCTTTTGTAAAATTTATGTAAACCTAATTTGAAATATGTATTTTGTTATGCAACAATTACTATTCTTCCAACTATTGTAAATCACCTTTTTTATCATAAGTAAAATTATAAACTCTCATTGCATATGTAATCTCATGTATCAAATTCTATCTAAAAACTCATGTTTTTCACATGCAAATTATGTAACGTATGAACAATAAGACAGCCATGAAACTATAATCCTTCCCACTAAATAGGCCCAATGTATTTACAATCTTATATTAATCTAACACCAATCTCACATTCCATATATATTTTCCCTCTATTATCTTGTGCTTCCATGTATTTTTCTCAAGATCCCATATAATAATTCTATGTAAACCTAATTTGATACATGCATCTTTTTATATAATGATCATTATTCTTTCAATTATTATAAGTTCTGTTTTTCCTATCACAAGCATAGATTGTAAACTCTTATTGCATATGGAATATCATGAAGCAACATGTATCTGACTAAGACTTCATGTTTTCAACTGTAACTTATGAAGTAGTTTTTGAGTCTCAATAAAGTTTACCTTTGAAACATCATCATAATTATCATCATCATATAATAATTCAATTTATTTACCATACAAAACTGCAGCATTAAGCCAATTACAGAATTGCACCATAATAAATATACAATAATTATATAAACATGTATAAATAACAAATTATTAATATGATTATATTTCTTTAAAAGATAAGTAACACATTTTTTAAAATCTAAAGTAAAAATATTTTCATTACTAAAATAATGATTGTAAGTGTTAAGCAAACAAAACAAAGGTAAAAATTTTAATGTGTTAGAGTGACAAATCTTAATATAAAATAAATTAAATGTACATGTTTTACGTAAATAATTATTAAGTGTGATATTTGAAGTTTTGTTAGTTAATATAATTTTCTGATTGACTAGTGAATAGGGATAAATAATGGTCATTTAACTTAGAAAATTTATCTGTAAAGTAATTGAATTTTTATCTCATTTGTAACTAAGATTCTAAACAACAGATCCATATTCTAAAATAGGCAAAACCAAAGAGAGAAAAAAAATTATATTTTGTAGAACTAGTCAATTGTCTATATGCCTTAAAATTGTACCCATAATTTTAAAAGATTTATTTACCATATTTTTAATATAATGACGAAATGATCCATTGCTTGCAAAAACAATACCGAGGTCTTTCTGAATATCAATAAATTTTATATTATGATCTTCAATATAATGTCAGATTATCATTACAGATTTTCTGAAATAAGAAACTGTTGAACATTTATCTATATTAATATCCATTTTATTATCTCTATATCATTTCACAAAATTATTAATATCTTTACATCCCAACAAAAATGCATAGGTAATTTAGTTTACAAAACATTTGCAGAGTTTTTTTTTATAGTAGTCCTAAATATTCTATAATTAGTTTTAAATATATTAATAACACTAAAGTATTTATTATACAATCTAGGTAATCTTATTAATGCTGAATTTTTTAATTTTTCATTTTTAAATTTTGAAATGTTATACAAATTTTTTAATCTCATATTTTTTATCTTGATCTTAAATGATAATGTTGTTTGGCAACTTCTCACATGTATTATACTTGCTGTAATTCTTTTAATTACTTCACATCAGTATAGATTTATATTTTATAGAGTGCATTGTCATCATATATTATTTCATAATTAATATATCTTAGAAATTTTTTATAAACTTTTTCCAGTGCTAACCTATTACTTAATTTACAAGAGTTCCAGATCACAGATCCAAAATTTAAAATAGGTAAAACCAATATATGAACTAAATACACACAAGTATTCCTCTTACCATTTTACAGTTTCTAAGAATCAAACCCATTATTTTATAACTTTTTGCAAAAATATATTGAATATTGTTATTAAATGTTCCATTATTATTTAAAATAATAACTAAATCTTTATTACATTCTTTTCTTGAAGTACTTTATGAATTTAGTGTGTAATGGAACATACTTGTAGATGATTTTTTTAGAAAATAATATGATACAACATTTTTCAGTGTTAATTTCCATATAATTTCATATGCACCAATAGTGAAATCTTTTGATATCAGACTATAAAATTTTCTGATCATCAAAATTATTAATAGTTTTATACAATTTAATATCAAATACACACTGATCTATATCCAAACAATAAACTGAAAAGTGTAGTGGTCCAAGTATAATTCCTTGAGATACTCCAGAATTCTTAAAATATGTATATAATCTTATAGTCCCAAAAGAAACAAAATTAGAGTGATTTGTAACAAGAGATATAAACCACTGCAGAAGTCCACAATTAAAACCACTAATATGCAACATATCAATCAACCTGGAGTCTATTCGGTCAAATGCTTTGCAGTGGCATCTTGAATATATATCAAATTAGTCTCAACAGATCTACCTGATATAAAGTCATGTTGTGTTTTAAATAATGATTTAATTACTTTATCTACACACATTTTTCAATTTTTTTTTCAGCTATATATAATAATGAAATAGGTCTATAATTACCAAGATCATTTGATTTTGATTTCGATATTGGTATAACTTTTGCAACTTTACATGAATCAGGAAAAAATACTCTCTGTAAACAGCTATTAAAATTATAACAAAGCACCAGAACTAGAAGTTCAGCACATCCTTTGTAAATAAAAACAATTAACAGATCATATCAAAACTTTTTTAATTTTTGAGCTGTTTTATTGCTAATGAAATGTTATAATTTAGTCAATAACTATCAAATTGTTAGTTTTAAAAGCATTAGTTGTGTAAGATTTAGATAGCACATTCTTTCTTGTATATGATGAGAAATAGTTGGCAAAATCATCAGCTGTAAGATTCCAATTGACATTCTATATTTTACATCAGAATGCTTTTTAATGAATGACCAAAGTAAAATGAATTGCAATTTATATTGTTCTCTAGTTTCTCCATACATAAATGTTTGGGTCGAAAGAATGGATGGATTCATTCCATTCTTTCTAAAATACTATACCTCGTGTCTGGAAAAAGTGAGAGTATTCATCTATAATTTATCTTTAAAGTGCATGTGCATTGGCTTAATCGCTAATATCATTATTACAGTATTAAAACATAGCACGATATAAAATAAATTAATATCTCATTATAACATATTTTATAAAAAAAACTTATAATGCCTAAGTTAAATCAATTTCTTAGAGAACTAAGGAGGATATTTTTATGATTCAAAGCATAATGGTATTCTATTATTTAATTGTTTTTGCTTAATTTTTTGAAACAGATCTACTACCTCATTTACATTTGTGGAACAATATATTTGGTCCCAATTAGCATTACAATATAAATTATAATAATCACCAAGTTTATAATTTTTATTTAAAGTTATTGTACCCTCCTTTATTGATAAGCATTCAATGTAAATAAAAACTCAATTGCTGGATGATGAAAGTCTTCTTCCAATAATAATAATTATCATGCACATGACAATGACCATAATATTCATAATAAAACCTCCACATATCATTGAGACAATTTCTCTATGTTTACTACCTATACCAGCCATCTCTCCCCCAACACTTTTAATGAAACAAAAAAGCCTGGATGCCCCCCCCCCTCCAAAAGACTCAGCAACTTTAAAAAACAAAAACAGATGTGGTTGAGATGATGATGCTGGACATGGGCTCTGCAGAAACCAGTCATACCCTCATGCAAACTGAATGCCTCTTAGCTGACTCCATAGATCAATCTATCCCTACCTCCCATAAACAACAACAAATATGCTCAACAGATGGTGGAAATATTGCTCGCTACTGATCAACCACCATTATAAATTCATAATTATATAACCAGACCTTCCTAAAACATTGAGAGTTTGCACCCACTCTGACTGATGACTAGAATGGCTGCACTTAGTGTTTGAGGTATTAACTCAATGTTTAATCTTTTTCAGTTAATAAAATTGAGAAGCAGTATACAACCCCTTGTGCTCGGATTGCTTGAGATGAAAATATACAATGAATCCCATATTGACTCTGCTGCTTACTCAGTAGAAAGAGCTTCTGTGCCTGTTTCAAGGACTCATCTTCACCATCTGCTGGAACTGGTATTGTTATCACTTCCAGATTTCCATTCTTATTATTCAAGATTATTTTACATAGACTCAAATCTCTTAATCACCATATTTCACAGCCATATTACAACATTAAATATTATATTTGTATATATTGCTATTGATCCTACTGTTATTTCAACTATTATTCTGACAATTAACTCTTTGTTTGCCTCTTCCCCTCACTCATCTGTTTTAACAGGAGATTTTAATCTTGATTATCAATAATTCATCTCAAAATGCTTCATCTAATAACCTTTCCACTTATGAGTGGTCAAGGTTTTTTGCCTTCCAACTCTGTCACATTCCATAATGAATAGCATGTCTTAGTCATCAATCTGTGCTTTCACTCACCAATTTTGCATCATTTCATTCAACTTGACATTAATACTACTCCTCTTTCTGACCACTCTGGACAATCTCTCATCCTGAATCTTGATGAACTACACATCACAGCCATTTGTTTGCATAAAACCATTTGAGTTCTTCTACCCTCAAAATCCACAGAGTTCTTATTCTCTGAAACATATATTATGTTATGAAAATTGGAACAAATACAACTTGATCCAGTCCAAAGGTACTTCAGGCTTTATACATATAATATCATTCAATACCCAATATCTCATAAGCAGTTCATCTCCACCTTCCCATACTTCTGGCATTTGTCGATGAGTTGCATATACAGATTACACTAATGAAGTCTGCACATCATACTCAATAACAGTTACATGCACTTTCCCATGCTGATCAATCAACCACAAAACAATTTAAAGAATATATTGTCATTAAGAAAAGAAAGATTTGTCTTACTCATCAACACACATAAACCTGGGGATATATTTACTGAGTCCTGGGGCACCCATCTACATTTAAAGATCCTATGGTTCTCCAAGTTGATGGGAATATGTGTGCAGGCTATAATATGATTAATCCAATATACTAATATTTTAAGAAGAAGTTACAAATCCACAATGCATTCACATTACCTTCAGACTTATTTCAACCACCTGATACAAATATCCCATTACAAGCCATATAAATAATATTTCCTCTCATTCAATCATGGAGAAGTTGTATAATATGAATAGGTTTTGATGGACATCCAATTAATTTCAAACAATGTCATAGGCTTGCCTTTTAATTGAACCAAATACCTTAAGTAAATCAATAAAAGTACTATGTGAATCACTCTTTTGTTCCCAAACCTTTCTTGCATTTTCTTGGCAGCAAGAATCATATTTATAGAGCTTAATAAGATATTGCATGTTTATTTATTAGTACATAAGTACCCATAAATGTTCCGATTATTTATGATTATCTTCTTTAACTTTTATAGGACAAAACCTGTTAATAATGCATAAAAATATTACACAGATATATAATAAGTGCACTTTCATACATATCTATATTTTAATATAAAATAAAATGTTTCAGTTATTAATTATTTTTGCCAAACATATTAATTGTAATTATATATTTTACGTTTTTCCTTTATCATTACATTAAAATAAAAACAATTAAACATAAAGAAACACCTTTGTAACATGAAAATTTTTAACAAACCAAAAATTTTTAGATTATAAGTTAAAATTTAAAAAAAAAATTAAAAAATACAATATCCCTTCTTCTGGTCAGTTCTTTTTTTAGTTTGTTTCCAAAAGAAATTCCTATTAATTTATTCTAAAATTATTTTATTTATAATTTTTTTTTTTTAATCCTATTGGGTTTTTTTTTTTATGAACTAAGAAAACGAATATTTTTTATATTCTTTTTTAAGTACCAGATATAATTTGATAACTTTCAGATTCATTAAAAAAATATGCTTGTTTATTTTCAAAAAAGTGTCATAGTATTATTTTACATTGCTGTTTTAACATTATCATAAATGATTTATCAGAGAGGCTTTTATATATATATATATAAGTAGCTTCATGCATCTATCGATTGCTTTTATTGATCTTTATATTTAAAATAAAAATCTGAAACAATAGTTAGTTCGTTTAGGCCCAAGACGTTTCACTATTGTTTATAATAGATAGCCAGAAGGCATTTATTTGCTTCTGGTCTAGTTTTAATTTAAAGATTTTTGGAATAAAAGAAATATGATTTCTTGCTTGCTTATAAAAATTTTTTGATTATTTTATACAATTGGTTTGATTATTATTTGAAACAAAAAGATAAAATGTGCATGTGGATGTACACTTTCAGTGTATTCATTGATCGTTTTCGATTAAATAATGCATACAACATACAGACAAAGAAAAGCTTGTTAATACTTTAAAATAAGAATGTTAACTATATCAACATAATATACTGAGCATGATTTCAACTATCTGTCAGAATTGACATGATGTCATAGCAAGGTAAATACTACTGTAATAAATATATTTTAAAGTAGAATTTGATAGATTTATTATAAATCTATCTTTTTTGTTCACATTTAAAAAAATAAAAATAAAAAAATTGTTCAATTTCTGAAAGAATGTTTACACTAACTGAGTTGACCTCATTTTATCATATATTGTTCTGATTTACAGGACAGTTTTAAATATTTAAAAAGGACAAATTATTCTTCATGTATAAAGTGTGATAAACAGAGTAGCTAAAATTCCAAAAAACATTAACCATAAAAAAACTATTTACCAAGCGCTTTCGGTATCGTATACCAGAATCATGGTGACATATTGGAACTAAATGGTTAATATTGCAGTGCATGCTCAGTGGAACACTAGTGTTATGCTGATTGATAACATTTTTAGACTTCGCAATAACCCAAGCCTCTTACAACTTCTTCTTTCTATCGTTTGATTCATTGCACACAGTAGTGATATTTTGAGAATAAAACTCATGTCCACAACTACTTTTCTGATTTGAAAAACAGAATTAACCTGTAAATCACTTTTAGATATTTTATACTGATAAACATGTTGTTGCAATTGCATTAATACATTAGCCTTTGTTTTATCGTAATAGATAGCATTACAACCAATTTCTTTGCAGGCAATGGAATAAACCAATTCATATCTATTCATTTTTTCCACATTATTATGGTAAAACAAAGGCTAATGTATTAACGTGATTGCAACAGCATGTTTAACAGTATAAAAAAATCTAAAAGTGATTCACAGGTTAATTCTGTTTTTTTTTCAAATCATGAAAATAGTTGTGGACCTGAGTTTGAATGCTCAAAGGGCAAGTGGAATTTTTAAAATATATTTTTAGTTTATAAAATTAAATTAAAAAAAAATTAGGACCATCTTATTGAATATTAATATAAAATAAAAATTGATACAGTAGTGAAAGGTTGATCATTTTTGCAAACTATAATTACACTAATTCATGATGCAAAGCAAAATTTATTAATTGAAAAAATTCAATTATCAATAAATAATTCTCAATATTTATTTTGATTTATAAGCCGATATAGATAAAAATTGATACATAGAAATACATATTTACTTTTTATAAAATTATTTATTTGAATAAACTTTTATATTTATTAACAAAAAATGTAATTTATCTTCTCTGTGTGGTGTTTTTTCAGCTAAAAACATGCAAAACAGGATGTTACAATCTGATAATAAATGATTGTTCAAACATCATTTATATTAGGCAATAGGTAGCTATGAGTAATTCATAGTTTGAACTAAATTATGATTCATTTTTAACATCAGATCTTATCAAAAATGTACTTTGTTCTGAATTATTATAATATAGTTTTAATCATTGACAATGAGTTAAATGTTACATTTGTATGACAAAATACAGACAAAGGTATACATCAAATAAAAAGCTATTGTAGTAATTCATGGTTGACATACTTTCAGAGATCAGTAAAATGTAAAATATTATTGTTTGAGTCATGATTGCCTGTCATTCTCAATATGAGGTTAAATGTTTTAAATAGATGGTGATATCTGATATGTCTTGAAGTTCGCCATGGAGGGTGGTCCAGAAGTTACACTATAAGTTGGATCAGGAGTATGAACACTGTGGGGATTATCCGGCCTTAATCGAGGCTCCCTATGTATCTTAGTGCTGCACTGCGCTATGATATCAAATCTCCCGAAGTTGTTGCCTTCTCCGTTGGCTCTTATATGCCTTCCAGATTATATTCTCCAACGAGTAAATTATTCTTTCTCCCTGGCCGTGGAACTTAAGTGTGTCTGGCGATTTCTGGGAAGGGGTTTTTTCTCTCTATATGGCTATTGTTCTCTAAAGTATATTTTTACCAATGAAATCTCTACATTCTGAGAGCAAAAGCTTATCTCCAATCGGAAAGGTCCACTTATAAATGTAAGTAAATTCTTATTAGATAAAAGTTATCAATTGCCCCAGGGATTTTTTGAATCTTTTAACCCGTATAATTTTAATCCAATTATATATATATAGCACTCCTCCCCTTTACTTTAGAGAACCACGGTTCCCCCCCTTTTTTTCTTTTTTTCTTTTTAACACAAGTAATCTTTAAGGTAGACAGGAGGCTTCCGCACTCTTTGAGGTTTATCTTTCCCTGGTTTAAGATTACTCTCATGTGTGGTTACTTCTTCAGCCATTTGGTCAACTCCCTTCTATAATTTCATGATTTAGACCTGTGTAGGGAGGTGACTTGTTTGTTACTCGCTTCTTAATGTGGTTTGTGTGGCGACGGAATTGTGTGCCCGTTTCTGATTCTATGAGTACAATTTTGTTTGAAAGTATTTTCAAGATCACACCTGGTGTCCACTTTTTTTTAAGGCATCTCTAACCCAAATGCTTTGACCCACCATAAATTTATTGCATTCCTCTGTCATAGTTTCAATGGATTCATGTTGTGGGTGTAGTAGTGATAGTTTGGTTCTTAGTTTCCGGCCTAGTAACCTTTCAGCTGGTGAAATCCCAGTCGATGCTATGGGTGTGGAATGTTGGTAAAGCATTGCTAACTGAAGAACTTCATGGGTTTGTTGAGATTCTGATTTGTTAAGGGCTTGCTTTAACTGGTGTACGGCTTTTTCAGCCAGTCCATTTGACTCTGGGTGGTAGGGTGGAGTGTAAATGTGTTTGATACCCCATTCCCTTGTAAAATCTTTAAATTGGTCTGAGGTAAAACCAGAACCATTATCTGTTACCAGGCTTTCTGGTATTCCATGGAAAGCAAAAATTTCTTTAAGAGTTGATATTGTTTCATTAGACCCTGTATTCCTAACTAGTCTATATTCTACCCAGTTAGAATATGCACCTATTATAACCAAGAATAGGTTTCCTCTGAAAGGCCCTGCATGGTCCATGTGGACCTACTCCCATGGTTTAGTTGCAGTTGGCCATGATGTATACGTTCGCGGTTTCTGATTTGCAGTTGACTGGCAGTTTGTACATGCCTGTACAGTGTTTTCGATGTCTTTATCTATACCTGGCCACCATACATAGGAACGTGCCAAAGCTTTGACTCTTACAATTCCAGGATGTCCATCATGGATCAAACTTAGGACTGCTGGGCGACCTTGAACTGGTATGATTACTCGATCGCCTATCAGTATGCATTCTTTAATTATTGACAGTTGGTCTCGTTCTTTCCAGAATGCCACTGGGAGATTGTTGGGTCTTTTAATTGGCCAGCCATTACATATCCAATTCCATAATAGTCTATACCCATCGTCTAATTTAGTCCATTTTGCTACTAACTCGCTATTCAACACATTTGATTCCCATGTATCTATGTAGTTTATAGAGACTTGTCCTATTGTTTTCCCATTATTATCTGGTATTCGGGACAGTGCGTCAGCATGTGTTATAAAGCTGCCTCGCCTGTATTCAAGGGAATAATCATATGCAGATAATATTTCAATCCAACGCAGCATGCGTGGGCTTAAGTGATCAGGTAATTGTTTTGACTTCGAAAATATTCCCAGTAATGGTTTGTGGTCAATGATTGCTGTAAAATGCCTTCCATATAGTTATTGGTGGAACTTTTTTATCCCAAAAATGATTGCCAAGGCTTCTTTGTCTAATTGACTATAGTTCCGTTCAGACCTTGATAATGTTCTTGAAGCATAAGCTATGGGTCATTCACCTTCATCTGTGGGGTGGCTTATTACTGCTCCTACTCCATATTCTGATGCGTCAGTGGTTAATATTACCTGTTCATTGTTATTGTAGTTTATGAGAAGGTCATCTGATGTTAGCAAGCTTTTTGTCTTCTTGAATACATCTTCATGTATTCTATCCCAGCTCCACTTCCGGTTTTTCTCTAATATCTCGTATAACTTACTGGCAATGTGGGCTTTTCCTTTAAGAAAACATTCAAAATATCCAATAAGGCCCAGGAAAGATTGCAATTCCTTGACATTCCGAGGTGTTTTTGCATTTTTAATAGCCCGTATCTTTTCAGGCATTGGTTTTTTACCATTATTGGATATTATATGTCCTAGAAATTTAATTTCTGGAGTATTCCAGATACATTTTTCTTCATTTAGTCTGGCTCCTGATTTTGCTAGCTTTTCACAAACTTCATGAACCTTACTCTGGAGTTCTGTCTCTGAATTTGCCATTATTAATATATCATCGAAGTAAGGTATCACACCATTTATTCCTCGGAGTAGTTGGTCTATGTTTGATTGGAAAATATTTGGTGCGGTGGTAATTCCAAAAGGTGTAGTCAGTGTTAAGATCTCTGCTGACTTTCCTGTTACTGGTATTTGGTGAAATGCAGCATTAAGGTCTAATTTTGCATAGTGAGTTGCTCCCTCGAGAGTGGCTAATACTTCACGCACGTTTGGCACTGGATAATTGCTTTTATTTAAAGCTGGGTTAACAGTTATCCAGTAATCCCCACAAATACGTATACTGCTGTCTGGCTTAGTAATGATTACTATAGATGTCACCCACTCTGAGTTTTCCATAGGTGTTAATACTCCTTTATTTGTTAACTCTTCCAGTGCATTGGCTAGTTTTTCTCGTTGCGCGTATGGCACTCTCCGTGGTTTACACAACACAGGCTTTGCATTCTCCCTAAGCTGTATTTCAACTGGTTTTGTTCTAATTTCCCCTAGTTCTTTTTTAAACAATGACGGGAATGTATTGCGTATTTCCTTTTCAATCATAATTTTTTTGTGATAGTTATTTTGATGCCCATAGGTTTAAACCAATTTCTTCCAATTATGGGGTTTGTTTTTCCGTGAATGATATATAACGGGAGATCGGTGATTTTGCTATTTGTTTGTACCGGAACAATAACTTTCCCGACTATTTCAATGTGTTTCCCGTTTACGTCTTTTGCTATCAGATTTGTTTTTTCTAGATTACTGGTTCGATTGCGAAATTGCATTATTGTTTTCCAATCTCTATAAGCCATTAAAGATATTCCGGAACCGCTGTCAATTTCCATGGCAAATGGTCGGTCAAATATTTTTACTGACAATATTATTTGATCGTTATTAACGGTTTCCGTATTTTTAATTTCCACTTGCTTGCTGTTTTTACACGCTTCCGCTAAGTGTCCTATTTTCCCGCAATTTCTACATTTACTCTTTTTCCATTTACACATTTTTGCTAAATGTCCGGATTTTCCGCATCTGTAACACTTCATTTCGTCATTTTCATTTCTTTCCGCGAAGTTTATTTGTTTACACGTTTTAGCTAAATGTCCAGATTTTCCGCACCTGAAACACTTCATTTCATCATTTCCATTTAGTTCCATGAGGTTTATTTGACGCCATTCTGCTGCCGTTGCGCTCTGGAATTGTTTTGATTGCTCCATAGCCGCTTCGTGTGCGAGGCCCATTTTGATCGCTGTTTTGTATGTAAGGTCATCGATTGTTAATAACTGCTCTCGGAGCCTCCCGTCAGACATGCCCCATAAGAATTGCTGCAATAGTGCTTCTTCCAAATAATTCCCAAAAACACAATCTTTTGCTAACTCCTGTAGTGCAATATCGAATTTGCGAGTGTTTTCACCTCTATTTTGCCTACGATTCTGGAAATGGAGGCATGCTACATGTTTGATTGGTTTGGGATCAAAATATTTTTGAAGTATGTCCTGTAGTTCTGAATATTTCAGTTCTTCTGGTTTTTTCAGGTTACATAAATGATTTGCTGTTTTAATTACATCTGGACCCGCAAAATACAGTAGAGTGGCAATTTTTCTCTCGTCCTTTACAATATTATTCATTAAAAGGTATTTATCTATGCGGCTTGCATATAGAGGCCATTCTGATTGTCTATGCATGTCAAATTCTCCAACGTTTACCTGAGCCATGTTTAATTTGAACGGCGTCACTTATGAATTTTTGAATTTCGGATTACTAGTTTCCCGATGTTTATATATTTCTGAATATCCTACTGTTTTGTCAACTGTGCCAATGATATGTCTTGAAGTTCGCCATGGAGGGTGGTCCAGAAGTTACACTATGGGTCGGATCAGGAGTATGAACACTGTGGGGATTATCCGGCCTTAATCGAGGCTCCCTATGTATCTTAGTGCTGCACTGCGCTATGATATCAAATCTCCCGAAGTTGTTGCCTTCTCTGTTGGCTCTTATATGCCTTCCAGATTATATTCTCCGACAAGTAAATTATTCTTTCTCCCTGGCCGTGGAACTTAAGTGTGTCTGGTGATTTCTGGGAAGGGGTTTTTTCTCTCTATATGGCTATTGTTCTCTAAAGTATATTTTTACCAATGAAATCTCTACATTCTGAGAGCAAAAGCTTTTCTCCAATCAGAAAGGTCCACTTATAAATGTAAGTAAATTCTTATTAGATAAAAGTTATCAATTGCCCCAGGGATTTTTTGAATCTTTTAACCCGTATAATTTTAATCCAATTATATATATATAACAATATCCAAACAAGTTTATAATCTATTTCAATTACTTGGTCAATTAGCAGTATATTTATTCAATTAATAATATTTATAAAGCATTGAAAATTTGTAAAATTATTAAAGCAGAAGTCAACCTTTGATAATGTGCCATTTCTTAAATATTATAAATCTCTGTGCATTCACCCACCAGTAAGAGTTTAAAAAACTTAAGTAAATCACTTAAGTTTAGAGTGTATTTGTATATACACCAACTTTCACTGACCATGCTTAAATCAGTGCTTGAATCTATTGTATGCCTGATGTTGTAATTAATATTGAATTCTACAAATTTAGTTAACCTATCACAGGAGAAAAACAGTGTCTCATTTTTAACCACCTATGATTAGACTTATATGACTTATTAATGTAAATCTAATTATTAGAAAGTGCTGAAAATTTTTGAAATTATTAAAGGGAAGTCAATCTCCAATAATGTGCTATTTCTTAAATATTATAAATCTCTGTGCACTCACCCACCAGTAAGTCTTTAAAAAACTTAAGTGAATCACTTAAGTTTAGAGAATATTTGTATATACACCAACTCTCACTGACCATGCTTAAATCAGGGCTTGAGTCTATTGTGTGCCTGATGTTATATTTAAATATTGAATTGTACAAATTTAGTTAACCTATCACAGGAGAAAGACAGTGTCTCATTTTTAACCACCTACCATTAGATTTATACAACTTGTAAATGTAAATCTATTATATGCTCTAAACTTAAGTGATTCACTTAAGTTTTTTAAACTCTTATTGGTGGGTATGTGAAGATTTATAATATTTAAGAAATAGCACATTACCAGATCTTGGCTTCTGCTTTAATAATTTCAATTAATAATTCATGGAAGTACTACATTAAAAAAAATCAGGTAAAATTTTCATCAATCAACACTTTATTAGTATAGTGAATAATATATTTCCCAAGATCCCTGCTTCAAAAAGAATTGTTTAAGGTTCTTTTGCCTACTATTTGTAAATGTGAAGTTTATAGTGTGTATGTTTGTAATATTACATTCTTTTATTAGAAATATCTATTACATTTTAAAAGTTACTTGAACAAATGAATATGCTAACATATAATATTTTTATAATTTCATAATGTTTGAGATTTTTATTTAATTTGAATGTTATTTAATTTTTTCCTCTCTTTTTATTTTCAGGAAATCTTTGTATAGCAAGAAGAACAATTTTCCACTTCGTTTATATAACATTCTCCAAGATTTTATTTTGTAAATTTTAAGGATATATAGACATATATATATAAGCATGTGTGTATATATATACATACTAGGATTTTTTATTGTAAATTATATATATATGTCCAATAAACATTACAATAGTACTTTTTTCTGTACGGATAAATTTTTTAATAATAAATTAATATATATATCTTACTAAAACAATTTTAATAGTTCCATAAGGAAAGTGTAATTCTTTTAATTTCATATAACATTTTTAAATATCTGAAATATATATATATTAAAAACAAAATATAGATATTTAGTGTGTTATTATTACAAATTAAAAAAGTAATATATTGTTTAAGTTTTGATTCATATTCCAATATATATATATTCAATATGTTTATGGAAAATAATTTTCTAAATGACTAAAAAGCAAGTTAGAAATTTTAAACACAAATTATTAAATTTGTAAATGATAAATGTTTTTTTTTAAATGTTACAGTTAATAATATTTGAATTGTTACTAACTTGCAAACATCAAATTTTACTTATATGTTTAATATAAGTATAGGGGATTTGAACTCAGATTTTCAAGCCCTCAACTATCCACACTATCTTATACAATTGACACACATGACCACACATATGTAGAAAAGATAAATAATCACCAGTATACATATTTCATGCTAAAGCAGAAATCATGGGCACAGCAATGATATTGGCATCAGCATGAGATTTGGGTTTTCATCATTAGATTTTCAATGATATGGATGACTGAAAAGTTGGAGGTTAGAGTAGATTGAAGGCTGCCCATTAAAGTATGAGGATTTGCTATCTTAATATAAAACTGAGCACTGATTATATATATGTGTGTGAGAGATGATAATCTGGACCAACTGATGATTGCTGTTTTAGCATGAAATATGTATATTGGTGATTATTTATCTTTTCTATATATGTGTGGTCATGTGTATCAGTTGTATAAGATAGTGTGGATAGTTGAAGAATGCTTGAAAATCTGAGTTCAAATCCTCTATACTTACAATTGAGCTCCCAGGTTTGTGCAGAGTGCCTGGATTTCAAAAATTTATGTTTAATATATATATATGTTATAATGCTAGAATGGACCCTCAATCTAGAGACATTCTATATTGTAATATTTATAAGTTTTTATTTTTAGTGCAATATTATAAGGTTTTGTTTTTATTTTATTAAAAAAATAAAATATTAGTAAAATAAGATTAAGGAATATTATATTTAAAACTCTTAAATATTTTAGTTATGTTAATCTAATAAACGTCTATGGATGTTGATTATTATCACAAACATAAAATATTTTACTTTAATTGGATTATTTAGTACTGACGTTATTAAAATTTTTGTTGGTATAATTAGATAAGAGAAAGGAATAGTTAATAGAATCATATAAATTCCAATACTAATCTATAAGTTGAAATTGAAGAATGTCTATTTATAGAATAAAATACGAATGTTATAATTATTTTTTTTTTTATAGATAACAAAACTTTTAATTGAATAGATGTAATTATAAGGGGGGGGGGGGTGAAATGAATTTAAACCACATAGTCATAATTTTAAAAAAGAAAAGGGGTTGGTAATAATTAGTTTTTAGTTTTAGTTTTAGCAGCTGGCTTGTGAGAATAAGGATTGGTTTGTTGTTTATAATATCAGATGAGAAGTTCAGCCGATTCATTTAGTTATCGTTGAGGAGAATATACACAGTGGTAATTTTGATAAAAATCATTTGTTAAGTTGAACATGCGATTGTTTTACAAAATTTGAAATAATGGAAAATAAAATTATGGTGGACTAAATTTAACATATGCCCACTTAAAGCCTGAAGCCATGTGGAGCTATCTTTGGGCAAATCAGTGAAGGTAATGGCCTATAAAAGATTTTAAACATGAAATGAGATCCAAGAAACTTGCTTAATACTATCACTTATGTGGGATTTGAATCTGTTGCCACCCTCGATTAAAGATCTACTTAAAACGAAAATATGATTTAGTCATTAATCTTGCTAAAAATGTATTTTTCATTTATTTATGTCTTTTTTTTTGCAAATTATTATTTAAAAGATGTGATCTATCTGTAATATCAATATTTCAATGCAAACATATGGGAAGTCTATATTCTATTAGGAGAAAATTTTGTTTGAAAAAAAAATATATTAAGGAAACATTAAGTACTGCTTCTCTAGGGTTGTGAATATAAAGAAAAATAAATAAATGTTTTCGAACACCTGAACACCAGAAGTAAGATTTAATTTATTTTCCAAAAAAGGCCTAGTAATAATAATAATTAAGAAAGTTGTATTAATTTTTGTATGTTATTAACTTTCAATTTATTTTATATGTAGTCATCATGAGTAACTTTATTAGGTACTTTGATATTAGATAGGAGGCCTTTTCACATCTGCAATAAATGTGTAATCTTGTGCTAATGTCAAATTGAAAGGAAATAATCCCTGCGATGCTATTAGATCTCTTGTAAAAACATGTTTATCTTTATCAATGGGTCTTTTTTTTGTAATATTTTAACATTTTTAGTTATTGTCCAGATTTTTTTCTGACAAACAAGATAAATATTTAATCAAAGTCTATAATAATTTATATTTCTTTTTGCTTATTTTTTTTTGTTTTCTTTCTTTAAAAAAAAAAAGCATTTATTAGCATTTCTGTGGAGGATTCTTGCATATTCTGTGCAATCACATGTTTAATAAAAGTCCATTTTAGGGGGGAAATTTTTCAGTTCAAATCTCCATTTTATGTGTATTCAAAATAAAATCAAATTTTTTTTTTTGGGGGGGGGGGGGGGGGGGCACCCCCCCCCCGCCCACCCACTTTGGGGGGGGGGGGGCGCATATCAAATTTGTGGATTTGAACACAACAATTCCTATTATATATTACACGGTAAGTAGCATATGAGTGTATTTTATGTGTTTTTGTAAATAATATTTTAAAAAAATTATAATTTAGTGATTGTTTTGTGCATATTTAAAGGAACATTTTTTTTATATAATGGTGTCATTTACTTAAGATTGCAAATCAATTTTTTTTTTGGGTTTAAAATGTTTTTAATATCAATTTGTATATCATTATACATTTTAAAGTTGTTAGTGTGAAAGTCATTTAAAGTGTTGTTTTTAATATTATTTTTTATACTTCTGAAAATGCTAACTTTTAATATCCATTTGTTCTTTAAAAATTGTTTTTAAAATCATCTTTTTAATATCCATTTGTTTCTCAAAATTTGTTTTAAAGTGCTGTTTTTAATATTATTTTTTAATACTTTAAAAATCTGACTTTTTAATATCATTTGTTCTTCAAAATTGTTTTAAGATCGTCTTTTTAATATCTATTTGTTTCTCAAAATTTGTGTTAAAATGCTGTTTTTAATATTACTGTTTATACTTTTAGTTATTTTTATTAGTCCTGCAGCATGGAGCATTATATTAGACTTGCTGTGCCGTTCCACTGCTGATAACTTTATAAATCTTGTGAAAATATCATGTACAAAATGTGTGTACATGTTACTTTTTTTTGCAAATTTTGCAAAAAAATTGTGCATAAAATCCATGTATATGTTATTTTGGTCACATCACAAGATAACAAAGTTATCAGTGGATTTATACAAATGTGAAAAGGTGCAGCAAATCTAATACATGCTCTGTGTTGCAGGTCTAATACCAAAGTACTGTTTATTATTAAAAAATAACAAACAAACATAGTCTTCCATTTTAAAATTATCCCATTCAATTTCAATATATATTCAATAAACCACACACAAACTTCTTCTTTATAAACCTTGATTTATTATAATATGAACTATTATAACATACAATAATATAATCCAGGGGTGGGCAAATAGCAGCACACAGGCCACATATGGCCTGCTAAGAGTTTTTTATAGCCCACCAAGACAGTCAGAAAAATCTCCTTTATAACATTTTTCATGTTCAGTTAAGTCTTCTATTACGCACAAGAATGCATGAGTGTTAATCAAGCTATGAAAAAGAAAATATATTCAGATCATTTATGAGTCTGGGTATCTCAAGAACATAGCTATATTTCCTAATTAACTCAATCTAATATTATTTACGATTTAAAGTGCCAGTGGAATCAGTTTTCTATTTATTTAAAACATGATGCCAGAATTCATACAAGGATTTACTGATATTCATTCGCGCATCGTAAATTAAGAAGAAAGTACTAAAAGTAAAATTGGGATAAAATTATATTATTTTTCCGGGGTTTAACTAAACAAGCATATTGGCAAAGGTAATTTATACATAATAGATTATAATAAATTAGCAATAATAATGCACAATGAAAAGTTGATATTAAAAGTAAAATATTTTATTCAAACAAATTAAAATATTTTATTCAAAGAATAAAGAAACAGTTGAGTAAGTTTTTTTTTTTTTTAAATAAATGTGAATACATCAATCCACAGTAAAATAGATGAAAATTGAAAGAAACATACATACACGCTTATCCAGACAATGATATTGATTAAATAATTAAAAGTTCTTGTTATGAATTTTTCACACTTCAATGGAAATGTCTGTATTAGTAGTATGTTAGAAGCTTATAGTTACATTAGTTGGCCAACATTTTCAGTCACAAATTGGGAATAAATAATCTTAGCTTACTGGTAAGTTTGTGTAGATTCTTATCATGTAAATGTATTTCTTGGGATCCCAAGATCATAGGAACTTAACTAGTTTCACTCTGTCAACATTCTCTTAACATTCCTGGTCAGTTGCAAGGTATGGCTTGACATGAAGGTTCTGGAGTAACATCTTTATGGCAAAAGAAAGTGTTCACATGCTGTGATTTCTATTCATGCCTGACGCATTGGTTCAGCTTATGAATATTCTGGGATGGCACATTTATCACAATTGAGAGAACAGGAATCACATCTAGTCCAGTGATCTCACCCATCCACACATGAGAAAGCCAGAAAAAGACCTCACTCGAAGCTATTTGGTTTATTTTATACTCTTGATCAGTTTTTTAGTTTTCTGCACATATATTTTATTTTTTTGTGTTTTTCTAGTCACAATCTTGTACGTTTGGAATTTTTTTCATTTATTTATCTGGATTAGTAATCTGTTTGTCTTTTTAATCCTTCCAATTTTAACTTTTATTTTTAAATGAATAAATAATTCGAAACAAACAATCAACTTTCATTGCATGTTTTTAAAAAAATAAATTATACTAAGTAAAAAAAAAATTAAATCGTGTCTTTTACACGAACTTTAAACTTGACTTTTTTTTAGCTTTTAATTATTATCAAATGCCAAATATATTTGGATCATCTATATGTAGATGGAACAGCCTTGAACTGAAATTTCCTCCTGTGCACAACCAAAGATTCATCTCATATTTTACACTAGAATGGCCATGTCAATATGCATGTGCAGTGTAGATACAATGCTTAGTGCTTTTCTGGTTATTCTGGATAAATTCAATTTTTGTCTTTGCAACAGTAAATATATAAATTTCCAACTTTAGTGAAACCATGAACCCTCCAAAAAAACATAAAATCGATAATGAATGTCATATTTTTAATGAAGAATGGACAAACAAATATTTCTTGGGTAATACATGGAATAAAGCAGTTTGTTTATTGTGTCATGAAACGATAGCCGTATTTAAAGAGTACAATCTGAAACGACATCATGAAACAAAACATAGCGAATTTGGCTGCAAACTTTCCAAGGAAGAATGTAAAATAAAAGCTGCAGAGTGTGTGAAAAGGCTGAAGAAGCAACAAACAATATTTATGAAGCAATCAACACTTCAAAATAGTGCTACAGAAGCAAGTTTTGTGGTAGCCTACAACCTTGATAAACTCAACAAGCCTATTTCAGATGGTGAGTTTATTAAGCAGTGTATGAATGTGCAAGCATATTGTATCCTGATATGAGAAGCAAATTTGAAAGCATTTCATTGTCAAAAAGGACTATAATGTGGCATATTGATTCATTTACTGATGAACTCACAGAACAGCTGAAGACTGCGAGCAAAGATTTTGTTTGGTTTTCTTTGGCATTGAATGAGAGCAAGGATAATGAAGACACTGCACAATTACTCATCTTTATCCATGGAATTGATGAATATTTCATCATCTCAGAGGAATTACTTGGCCTAGAAACAATGAAAGATAGAACCACTGGTCAGGAATTGCTTGAGTGTGCTGTGAATTGTCTGGAGAAAAGTGTCTTGTCCTGGAACAAAATGGCAAGCATTACAACAGATGGGGACAGAGCTTTCAGTGGAAAAAATGTAAGTATGGTTAAGCTTTTAAAAAACAAGTTACAAGCACAAGATACAGACAGTGATATCTTGTCTTTTCATTGCATTTTGCATCAGGAAAGCCTTTGTAAAGCTGCACTGGACTTAAAGCATATGGTAAATCCTATTGTTAGTGTAGTGAACCCAATCAGAGCAAGGGCACTCCACCATCAGCAGTTCAAATCTTTTCTTGAGTATGTGGAGGCAGAGTATGAAGATGTAATTTACCACAGCAGTGTGAGATGGTTAAGCCTGGGCAAAATGATAAAAAGAGTCTGGGCATTGCAGAATGAAATTCTCTTATTTCTGGACACGAAGGAGATATCTCATGATTTTGTTACAAAAATAGGATGTGAGGAGTGGAGATATGAGATGATGTTTGCAGCTGATATAATTGAGAAATTGAATGAACTGAATGTGGCATTGCTGGGAAAGGGGTTGTTTGCACATGAAATGTGGAAGCATGTAAAATCATTCAAAGCAAAACTAGGTCTATTTGCAAGGCAAGGAGCAGGAGACAATTTTTGTCATTTCCCTTTATTAGGCAAACAGAAAGTTCCTGAAAGTGTTTCTGCTAAGATTAAGGATCATCTGCAGAGTTTGGAGGACGAGGTCACAAGAAGATTTCAGAACTTTTAAGAAAATTGAGCCTAAATTCAATTTTCTCTCTTATCCCATCACTGATAATATTGACACAGCACCTGAGAACTGCAGCTTGAATTTATTGACATGCAGTCAGATCACACTGTGAAAGAAATGTTTAATGCCGTGACCTTAGTTGACTTTCACAAATCTTTGTCTGCTGAAAAATTTTCATGTATAAAGAAATTTTCTGGGAAAATGTTCTCTATATTTGGATCTACATATATTTGTAAGCAAAGTTTTTCTTGCTTGAAGGTCAACAAGAGTAAATATAGATGCTTTTTGACAGACATTAATTTGCAGGCTGTGATGAGAATCTCAACAAGCAATCTCACTCCTGATTTCAAAAAAAGTGTAGAAAAGTGTGATAGGGTACATTTGTCTCATTAAACTGATTCTAGCTATAGATGATATAAAATTTAGCACAATAAATAAATTGAATAAAATTGCCACTATCTTATTTAATTTATATTTATTGATTTTTATGGTACAATTTATACCTTTTCTGAAATGCAAAGTTGACTAATGAATGCAATCATTTTAAAAAGTGCGGCCCTCCACTAATCTCCACTTCCACAAAGTGTCCCCCAAGCCAAAATAATTTCCCACCCCTGATATAATCCAATGTTTTGATTATATTATTTTAGAGTCTTTGTCAAGGAATAACTAAAAATACATAAAAAACAATAAATACAAATATTCCATAATACATATAACAAATACAAATACCTCTTACTTTCAAAGTCTTTTAATAAATAATTTTAACTTTTCATTACATTCATTTCTTAAATATCTTTTTTAAAACATCCCTCTATAATTATTTAATTAACTCAATCTATTATTCTCTTTTTTTCAATTAACATCCTATTCATTACAAGTTTCATTTTATTAATATAAATTTACTCAAACGCAGAATTTTTATCATTTAAATGCTGTTTAGATTATTTTTTTGGTATTTAATGGAAATAAGGGGGTACTTAGACCTACAATGCATTAGGCCTTCTATGCCCTTTAACGTCCATGATAAATGTCTAACCTTGTGAACCCATCAAATAAACCCTGTGATTTTCCAATCTTGTCCAATAATATGTTACATGATAAATTTACATTTTCATAACTTTAGTCATTTAGTGTTTTTTTTTCAGTGCTGGCAATTGCATTTTTTCAAGTGTTTTTATTTTATAGTGCTATCAATTGCATTTTTTGGAATTCCTAAATTTACACTTTCATAATTTTTGTCATTGTGTTGTTTTTTATTTTCTACTATACTATTTTTGATTTTAAGTGAGTGATTGCATATACTTTTCATTTTGATTTTCTTTTCCATTTTCTAATTAATACTACAATTTTTTTAAACCAGTAAAAATGATGAATATTTGGAGTATTGAGTGAGATCAATGTAGTTTAATATTTTCAAGAGAAAGGAATCCTGCCATCTGAAAAAGAATGTCTAAATGGACATACTATAATTCTTTACATCCACACTTCAGACAAGCAATGGCATTTGTAACATTCAAGGGTGTAGTAATAAAATAGGCCTTTGTTATGGAATATGGTTGGAGCATTCCAGAATACCATTTTTGATGATGATTCAATTTATTTGCAGCTGGGTTCACAAATTAACATCCATAAAATAGGGAAAATACAGCTTGGTTTAGCAGACAAAACTGTAATAAACTGGAATAATTATATATGAGAAGTTTTTGCCATTCTGATTATAGGGTGAGAAAAATGTAAAATTGGAGGCCCTAACAAAATTGTTAAAATTGATGAAACCTTTTCACAAAAAGAAAAAATCAAGCCATATGAATCATTTTGGAATAGTGAATGCAGGGAGACCACCAAGTATTTCATCATGAGAATTCATGATGGAACAGAGGCAATTCAGATAGAAGCCTTCAAACAAAATGTGTAAGAGGAATTGACAATTTATTCAGACTGTTGGAAAGCATATAAAACTGCTGAATTATGAACTGCTTATTACAAACATTTTCATTTCAGCCACAAATATAATTTTGTGAATCCGGAAACTGGGGTTCACACTCAGAACATTGAAAGACATGACTAACCAAATAAACATAGGTAAAAGTCTCAGAACTCTACATATATTAATGCATTAGAAATGCAGAGAGAGAGAGTGTAATGATGGACCATATATAGGAGAAAAAAGAGAGGATCAACAGGAAGTCTTGAAAGAATATTGATGATCTGCAGAACTGGAAGTGGTCATAAAAATCATTAGCAGTCTCCATCTTCATGGAAATGCACCCAAAAAAGACATATCAGAAAAGAATCTGGATGTTACATGGGGATCCTGGTGTACCCAATAAAGAAACCAGTTGAGATTCCCATCCCTAGAGCCATAAACTAGCTAAAAAGATACCATTAGTAATGGATATCAGATAGTTTTAATTTGTATGACTTAGGATTTGCCCTTTTGATATTTAAAAATAATATCATGGAAAAGCAAATATAATGTACCGAATAATGTAATAGCTAGCTTGTAAGATCATCAAACATAGCAAGTGTGACAATAAAATATAAGAATAGATACAATAAATAAGAGATCAGTTTGCAGGGGAATAATACTACAGTTTGTGATAAATGGATGAATCTTTGACTGTTTGAGTTTGTCTAGTTTTTCTTTAAGTACTGGTAGTGGATGGAGGTTTTTATCATTGGAATGATTGTGCAGGGTGTTCATGTAATTTCCTAGAATGCTTCTATTTCAACACTAACATAACCCCTTTCTAAATATAATAGTTCTTGTTGTGTATCATGGGCAGTTAACATAATCCTGCCATGAACTCCATGCTTTTATGCCTACAAGTATCAAAACAATGAGCACTATTTTATATGAAAATTTTGTGTTATTTAAATACTTTGGGTTTTTTTTTTGTTATCTTTAATTGTTTAAATTTAAATGACTCTCCTGGTATTCATAATATGTTGTATGCTTATTGTCCAGTAGTTGGATTCTCTACTTATCTCAGTGCTGCAAGCTGATGGTCATTCTCTTAACAGTTGAATGCAAATCCAGTTGTTTAGAAAGAGCAAGTTTTTTTAATGGCAGATACATTAGCAATGGAGTTGAAGTCAGCTTATTATTCAAATGACTTTGTATGATATGTTAGAAAGTAATATAGTAGTACCCTAAGTACTTAGGGTTTATAATATCCACTTAGACCAGTACTGTGCTAATATTAGAATCCAATAGATGTTAGAAAAAATAATAATATATATTTTATTGTTTTTTTTTTCTTTTTGGAGGGGGGTGGTTGGAGCTCTCAATTTAGAGACATGCAGCACTCCAATATTTACAGTTCTTTGTTTTTATTTTATTAAAAAAATAAAATATTTTATTTAAAATCCTTAAATATTGCAGTTATGTTAGTCTAATAAATGTGTGTAGATGTTGATTAGTATCACAAACAGAAAATATTTTATTTTAATTGGATTATTTACTATTGTTATTGATTAAAAAAATTGTAGGTATAATTAGATAAGAAGAAGGAATTTATGTTAATAGAGTCATATAATTTTCAATGCTAATCTATAAAATGAAATTGAAGAATGTCTATTTATAAAATAAAGTAAGAACATTATTTTTTTTTTTATAAAGGATAAAACTTTTAATTGAATAGATGTAATTATGGAGAGGGAGTGAAACAGATTTAAACCACATAGTAATAATTTTAAAACAAAAAAGAAAAGCTTTAAATGGTAATCAGTTTTAGTTTTCGCAGCTGGTTTGTTAGAATAAAGATTGGAGAACATTTGTTGTGTAAAATATCAGATAAAAAGTTCAGTCAATACATTTAGCTGTCATGGAGGAGAATATACATAGCGGTAATTTTGATAAAAATTGTTCATTAAGTTGAACTGCAATTGTTTTATAAAATTTGAAGCAATGGAAAATAAAATTATTGCAGACTAAATTTAACATATGCCCACATAAAGCCCTGAGGCCATGTGGAGCTATCTATGGCCAAACTAGTGGAAATAATGCCATATAAAAGAGTTTAAACAAGAAATGAGATCCCAGAAGCTGCCTTAAAATTATCACTTATATGAGATTTAAATCTGTTGCCACACTCAATTAAATATCTACTTATAAGGAATATGATTTAGTCATTAATCTTGATAAAAATTTATTTAGTCATTAATGATTTTTGTAAGTTGTTATTTAAAAGATGTGATCTGTCTGTAATATCAATATTTCAATGCAAACATATGGGAAATCTATATTCCACTGAAAGAAGATTTTTTTTGGAAAAAAAATTATATCAAGGAAATATAAAGCACTGCTTTTCTAGGATTGTGAACATAAAGAAAAAAAATAAATGCTTTGAAACACCCGAATAGTTAATCTCTTCATCTGATCTCGAAAATGTGGAAAATGACGAGTCAAACCCCTTTCTCTAACTTCTTAAGTTAGCAATTCATCTTTTTGATTTCTGTTCACTTAAAACCTATGATTATTGCACAGTTCAGTTCCAAAACAAGAGATATGAAGAAAAAATATGCTATTCAGTTCAATTATTTATCATACTCTCTATTTTTATCCAAAATTGTGCTCTTTTTACAAAGCAGGCAATAATTATTATTTAATAATTTATGTAATAATTATTTGATAATCTAGAACAACAAACATATTTTTTATTTGTTCTAGATATCAAAAAATAATATTAATTTCATAAAAGATATTAATATTGATGTGGATTTTTTAAATATAATTATTCATTTATTATAGCTTCCACACACATCACCTGTTGACCAGGTTATTTATCCATAACTTATATGAATTGTGATTTTTTTTAATTAACTATACTTTAAATATTTTTTTAAAACAATAACAATAATATAGGTGTGTTTTAAAATACTTTCCAGCTTTTATATAATGTTCATAGTTTTAATTTTTTTTGGTTTTTGAAAAAGATACACTAGTTTTTTCCACTGTTTCCTTTTAACTAATTATCCATTAATTTATACATTTTCTAAAATTAAGTTATATCATTTTGATTTTTATAGTAAAAATAATTTTAATTTAATTTAGCATCTATGAAAATGCTTTTTATATTATTCTTAAATAACATTTTAACTTATTTTAAAGATAAATAATATACATCTTTAATTCTTAATGTTATCAAAAATATTTATTTGAAACAATCTCATGTTTATGGTGATTTTGACATATATACATTTTTTTCAAAACTAGTTGTCACCATTATTATTCATCAATGTGGAAAGGTTTCAAACTTTTGGCATTAAATGAACCTTTAATTCCATTATAATTTTTTACCAGAAAAATATTTTTTCAATATTCTGAGATGATTTTATAAGGCCCTTAATATAATGGAAAGAAGTTTTTATACTCTTTTAACTGAGGTTTCTTAACAGGAGTTTTAATTAAGATAAGATCTCCTACATTAAAATGATAAGAATGAGTTATAATTTTATTACTTGTTTTTGTCCTGGTTTTATTAAATTCTCCCAGGGTTTATTTTGATCTAAGATTTGTATTTTTTCTTCTAATACAGGTAAATGAGATTTTTAAAAGAAGTGGACTATGTTTGCCAAAATGGAATTGAAAGGGAGTGAAACCAGTTGATTCATTTTGAGTTCATTTTATGTAATTAAAATTAAATTGAGAGAGTTCAAACTTCTCAAGCATTTGTGACTATTAGTAACCAATCAGATCTTAAGCACTGGGACAGGGAATTTAACAAGAAAAGAGTGGTTCCACTCTCTTCTTTACTTGTCTTTCTATATATCCAAGCCAGTCCAAAGTATTTATATCTGAGAGTGTGAATCTTAAATATCATCACACTTAATTGACTGAGTTCAAATTATGAACATACAGCGTGAAATCTTTCGATTTACTATGCAGTAGTTTTTCGATGTTATAACTTTGCAGCAATATATGTAAATAATATTTTTATAAAGTGCAGACGGTATTGAAAATTAAATTGAGAGAGTGTAATTAATCATTTCTTTCACACAATTTGCCCAACCTTGATGATTTTACTCATATAAATTCTGAAAAGCTGATTGAATTTTCTCATTATTCTTTCACATGAGTTGAACTAAGGTTTTTTTTTTCTGGATGACAATATATATTTGATATTGTATTTTGTCAATCAGGCCTTCCATTTGGCTGAAAGAAAAGGTCATGATCAGTGATGATGAAATAGGGTTTTCCAATCACTAGGATTTGATGAGTGTTTAACATATTTATAGTGTTCTTGGCATCTTCTCTTCTGATAGGGTGTGCTGTGATGTATTTTGAAAAGATGTCATACATTTCTACTAGGTAACAAAGTTGTCTATAAGGAGCCAGTAATTTAATAGACCTTTTCAGAATAATAGGTTGCCTCCATATATTGATAGAATGCTTGAGTATATTCCTGGCCAGTAAAACATTCTCCAATAACCTGATTAATTTTTCTTGGACCATAACGGCCATATAAATTATGACTATATTGGACCATTTTCCAGAGGATTTTCTAAGTATTTAAGTTTAAACATTAGAATGTATAAGTTTATATTTCTCATGATTTATTTTTGTATGTTCATATGAAGGATGACCTTCATCTAATTTTCCATTTAAGTATTCTATAATAATATAATATCCTGTGTATTGCCTTTGAATTTGATCAATTTTCTTTAAATCTTCTTTCACTGATTCATCCACAGCAAAGGTTATAACAGCAATATGTGCATTTTCCATGGATAAATGTTGTTGCACATCTTCTTTATGATTTCTGTTTAATATATCAGCTGTAATATTTTTCTTTCCTGGACAGTAAATAATGGTGTATTAAAATTTTTGAAGAAACAAACTCCATCTTATTAGATAGTTATAGGCATTTATGCTCAATAATGACCAGAATCTTTGATCCTAAAAGAAAATGTTTTAGTTTATTGAATGCCCTTATAATTACAAGGGCCTCCTTCTCTGTCATGTTATAATAATTCAGTTCCACTCCTTTTAACTTGTGACTGAGAAAATATAATACTTTATGCTGCTGTATTTTATTCAATTGAAATAAAACTGCTTTAAAGCCAAAGCCACTGCTATCTAATTGGAAATAAAATGGTTCTTTAAAATTGGCATAACCCAAAATAATATTTTCAAAAATCTTTTCTTATTGGATTGAAAATCTTGCTCCTGAGACTTTGTTTATAACTATTTTTGGTCTTTTTTCAATAACTAAAAAATTTTGAGCAGAATTCTTAGAGAATCTATTGTAAAAATTACATTAACCTAGAAATGCCCTAAATTGTTTTTATTAATTAGGATTGAAAATTATTTCATGGCTTGGATCTTCTCAGGGTGATGTTTAATTCCTTCTTTGCTAATGACATGACTTAGGAAACATATTTCCTCCATTATGAATGAACTTTTATTTAAATTAATTTTGATGCTTTTCTACTGGCATTTCTTATAAAAATAAACTTAAAAGCTCTAAATGTTTGAAGATGCAATAATAACATCATCAACATAAATTATTATAAATTCTTTTAATTTATCATATAAAACCATGTTTAAGCATCTAAGTAAACCAGCATCCAAAAAGCATTCTTTTGAATACATATGGGTAATCATCACATTGAAAGGCAATATACTTACTATCCTAGGGGTATAATAAATAGCTGGAGGTAAGATTAACCATAGTAAAAATTGATTTGTTCTTGAATTTAATTAGCAAGTGTTGCAATAGGTCATACACCTCTTTCAGTGGTTGTTATAGAATTAAGCTGTCTGATATCTAAACATAATCAAATTTTACTATTATTTTCCCTTACTATTACCAAAGGATTGTTGTATGGTGGTGATTTTTTTAATTATACCCTCATTTAACATCTGGTCTATTTGCTTTTTCACTTCTTATCCTATTTTGATATGGGATAGGATAGGATATTTCTTGATAACATTTTTCTTTTAGTCTTATGCAGTGAACATAACTATCAATGATACTTAGTTTAGTATAGAATACCTCAATATATTGAAATAATAACTTTATAACCAAGGTTTGTTCCTGTAGATCTAATAAGGTTGACTTTTTGACTACTTCAATTATGCCTTAATAACTAATTACTTCCTTTGTATAATTAAGTTTAGGAAATAAATATTCTTGCTATCCCACCAAACTTTATAAACTCATCATTACTCACAATTGCTTGAGAATCATAATTACAACATGGTATTTATGAAGAAAATCTAAACCAAGAATAATATTATGGATAGGATCCAACATTATTAAAAATGTGTACTCTATAACTTCTGTAGCTATTATTAATCTGAATCCACACTTGTTTATGATCAATCTTGCCTTCCTTCTCATTGGCAAAAATAACAAGTGTCAGTCTTACTGTCAAAGTCAATATCTGGATATTTAAATTTGATATTTTATTAAAAATGCTTTGATTCAAATTGGAAACTTGGCTGCCTGTATCAATAAGTACATACATATCATGTCCTTCAATAATTACAGGTATCAGTGGACACAATTAATTATATCAAGATGTTGCTTTTCCTATATTATCAAAAATAATATTAGAAAAAGAATGAAGTATTTTCTCCATATTAATTGGAATGTCCTTCTTTGGAATGAGACTCTCACCATGAGGAACTCCATAACAAGGTTTTTAATGGCTTTCCTGATTCTGTTCAAAATTCATATATGAGGCTTTGCAACTGTTCTACTTGCTTTGCTTGATTCTCCTTCTCGTGTCTCTTCTATTTTTGTCAGATTAATTCCATTACTTCCATTGTGATTTATATTACTTCTAGGATTCACAGTATTATATTTGTTTTTTAAAATTCTCCTGGTTCCTAGATGAAGGTGAATAATAATTTAGTATACTTACAGTTGATGAAGATAACTTATTATTTTTTTGTTTTCCAGTATAATCATGGAATAAATTACCCATATCAATAGTATATCAAATATTTGCTATTCCTCAATTGGAATTAATTAACTACTATTAGTACTTACTGTACATACTTAGGTAAATTGTAACATATTGTCCTAATAATTTGGACTCTGATAAATTAAATTCAATCAAAGTTCTCAAATGTGATACATACCTGTAGAAAAACTGAGATAATTTTTTTCCTTGACCCCATTTGTATCTTCTTGTGACACTTGGCATTGAACTCCATCTTGTCATTCTTTGTTCCAAAATGTTCAAATAATGAAGCCCATCAATTCTTAGCTGTTCCATATGAATTATTATTGATGATAGCAAATTTTTCATATTCTGTTAAATAGTGAAATAGAAATAACTATCATGTTATCCAAGTGCTCTAATGAAGTTTCTCCAACTCCTTTAAAAATTTGACAATTATAAATTTAGTCACTGGATTAGATTTTCCTGATATATCCTCAGCAATTACTTTTCTTAATTCTGATTGTGAATTCATTACCTATGATTCCAGGAATAATCTCAGTAATGCCTTTCCCAAGGTATTTGGCTGCAATTCTCTCTTTTAACAGAACCAACCTCTGATCCATAAATAGGAATAGGGTTCTTGGTAATATCATGATAATAAGAATCTTCCTTACTGGATAATTTGTTTACTACTATTTTCTTATCAACTTTCTTTATTCTTCGCCAAATTTGACTTCTAAATTCTGACATTTTTGTTTGCAACTCTCCTTAAGTGTTCTTCTAAATTCACAATTTGTTTATTCGTTCTATCACTGATAGTAGTAAAATTTATTTCTTGTTATTTAATTGTATTTTATTTTCTAATTTTTCTAATTTGGAATTCAAATTTTCAAATTTAGAACTCATCTCTTTTAATTTGGATTTATCTCTTCTTTTATCTTTAAACTATTTTCTTTCATATTTTCTTTTATCTTTAAACTATTTTCTTTCATCTTTGAACTATTTTTTATTTCATATCTTCTTTTTCTTTTGCAATAAGAGTTTGACTCTTTTGTTAATGATACTACTGTTTTTTTTCACTCTAGATAATATTATTTTATGATCAATAATTTAATGTAAGAAAGAGGTCAAAATTTATTCTTCCATAATCTACAAATTCCACCATGAATCAGATGAAAGTATTTAAAATAGACATATATCTCAAAATTTCTTGAAATTTGTTTTATTACTATTATATATTAATTAAATTTTTTTGTGCGTTTTTAATTGCCACTCCCAAATAAAAAAAATTTTGCATGGTATAATCTCTTGTCTTTTTTCATTTTTCTCTGGTTTCTTTCATCATGTTATTACAATATATTTCAAAAGTATATCATTGCATATTTCTCACAATTTCATTTCTTCATTTGATCCAATAAATCTCACATCATATTGATTATTAGTGCTGCTATTAATATAATAATGAAATTATTTGGTAGTCTCTTTATTTGAAGTATCAATAATGCATCATCCATATCTCACTCTTTTAATGGAAAAAAAAATACCTAACCATCAACTGAATTCACTTATATCGTGTGCTATAAAGCAATCATGGGCATTTTAACATTTAATAAATAAATATAAATATTGACCACCAGAAATTTCATGTCTGACAATAAACCATGAGATAGTAAAACTAGGTATTCTAATCTTAGTATAAGAATAAATATAAATATGAAAAACCAGGAATTACATCTTTGGCATCTATTCTTTATTGACAAATTCAGGCATTTACCATATGGTATTCCATCAATATTTGAAAAACTGTTCTTATGAATGTAAACTTACAAGTTATCTACTCACATGTAACATACCATTTTAGTTTAACAACCTTTCCAAATAAATACATTTACATCCATTTAAATATGAATTTATTTTACATACATTAAACAATCTTCATTGGGACATAGTTTTACTCCCCATTGATCAGCATGTTTGCTGGCGCCATCAACAAAACCAACAATAACTTTATAACATCAAACTCCTTTATTAGGTCATCAAATTTAAAAATATATACTTCTACAATACAATTTTCTTCCAATATAAAACTATCTACCCCTATCTTTGATAATTCGAAATTGTACTGGTATAAGAAAATATTATTATTCTCTCTCAAGGTAAAAGTTTATTGAAGGCACTGCCAAAAATTGTAAGATATAAATAAATGGAATATTTTTTTTTTTAATATTGTAATCATTATAAAGCAAACATCAGATTTTAAAACAGAATTTGATATATTATCATAAATCCACATTCATTTGTTTGCTTTTTAAAAAGCTTAAAAAGGAATTTGTTTTTTTATGAGAGAATATTTATATTAACATCTTCGTTTATTTATAACTATGTTTTTAAGTATTTATAAAACTCAAATATGATATTTTAGAATATTATTTGTTTATAAAATTAAATTAAAAAGAAATCGCATTCAAGTTATTGAATTTTAGTGTAAAATAGAGATTTTATAAAGAAGTGAACGGTTAAGCATTTTCAAAAATATCCACTATGTGTAACAATATGATCTTGTGTGGTAAGGGAATGTGGATTCATTTTTATCTGCAATGCGGATTACTTAGTTACTAGAAGCATTGCATTAATATAGCTAACATTTTAAAAGGAAATTCATCAACAAAAGAAAAAAATAACGATTTTAAATCCCACCACACACATTCTTATGATTTGAGAAAGAAAAAGCTAGCTTTGAAGAAAGTATTTGAAAATGACGGCTATTTAGCTATTAAATTTTTACTACAAGGAAGCTCCCCAAAATAATACTATGAATTCATCATTTATCCGTGAGAATATTAGAATTAATATATATATATTTTAAATGATCAAATTTCAATGTTAAAATTTGTCCCACAATGTTGCTTTCTATATATAAAATGGGAAAAAAAAAAAACTATTTAAAACAAAATTGAAACAGACAACTCATTATAAATTTAAAAAAATATTTAATACATTAACATGGCTTTTGTTCTTTGGAACCTTTTCGAGATGTTTCTTTTTACACAATCACACTACCAATTATCCAAAACAACTTCCCCAGTGGACATTATTTACATTACAATAAATATAATTATTAAAATACATACATTAAATATAATTAGTAAAGTACATGTATGTACATAAAATGATTAAATTTATTACAATCTTTTTTTTTTCATAATATATATATTGCAAATAATCTAAAAAACAAACCAATAATAATTATCCATTCTTTTTATTTTTAAAATTATAACTCTACAGTTTCCAGTAATCTATCAATGCACATTTCCCCCCTAATTGTGCTGGACCTTTAACCATGTTTACATATTCGTTTTCTTCCTTGTAATTTTTAACATGCTTTATTACCTGAATATTTTTTTCACAATCCATTTTATGTCCAGTATCCAAAAAATGTAGATATGGCCCTGATCTTATATATGTTCTGTTAATTGCCCTATTATGCTCCTTATCTCTTTCCATGGTCACAACTAATTTTATAAACCAACCCTACCCTATTTTTAATATTACCCATCCTTTTGGAATTACACATTCATTTCCCTAAAGATTTATTATTTTTTCACCCTATATTAATATCATGAAATAACTTTTTTTTTAGCAATGTCTTATCAATGTCCATATTCAGAACATTTGCATAAGACATTGGTAAATGAAAAGTTACCTGATGATATAAAGATAAGATAGGAAAATAGTAAATCTTTAGAGAAATGAATGTGTAAATCAAAAAGGATGGATATTTAAAATAGAGTAAGATTAGTTTATAAAATTAGTTGTGATATTTGCAATATGATATATATAGATCAGGCATGGAAAGAGGTAAGGGACATGATCGAGCAATTAACAGAAAAGATATAAGATCAGAGGCATATGTACATTTTTTGGATACTGGACATAAAATGAATTGTGAAAAAATATTCAGGTAATAAAGTATGTTAAAAATTACAAGGAAATAAATGTTATAAAACTTTGTATATTCAAGAAAACTTAAACAAATGTGTAAACATGGATAAAGATCCAGCACAATTAGAGGGAAATGGGTATTGTTAGATTATTAGAAACTTTAGAGTTATAATTTTAGAAATAAAAGGAAGGGATTATTTTTATTGTTTTTTTTAGATTATTTGTAAACATATATGTATTATGAGAGAGAAAAAATGATTGTAATAAGTTTAATCATTTTTATGTACATACATATATATATATATATTACTAATTCTATTTAATGTATGTATTTTAATAATTATACTTATTGTAATGTAATTTTCATTGATGGAAGTTGCTAGGGTAATTGGTCATGTGATTGTGTAAAAAAAACATCTTTAAAAGGTTATATTAAGAAATGAAAGTGAGGTTGATGTATTAAATGATTTTTTTAATTTATAGTGGGTTGTCTATCTTAATTTTGTTTTAAATTGATTATTTTTAATTTTATATATGTATATATTTAATAATTGTAGCATTGGTTTGTATTCATTTATTATATTGAAGTTTCATTTAGCATTATACCATCTTTAATATTTTCTTCTGTATATATAAATTTATAATTAATTGCAGGATATATACCATATACTGCTTTTGTCAATGAAAAGATTAAATATTTAAATCATACATTCCATAATTATATAACTCTTATTATGACAATGTATTTTCCATTAATTCTAAATTTACTATACTTTATTGCCTTTTTTTGCTTGTTTCTTTTAAATAAAATTACTTGTTGATTAATAAAGCAGGCAGGAAGCATACATACAAAATACAATTTTAAAGGTGTTTAAAATTTGATATTAATGATATATGAAGGTTTTTTTTTTTTGTTTGTTCATTTGTTTGTTTTGCAAATAACAATAATATATTTTCATAATTAATGTTAGTTTTACAAAGAGATTTTGTAGTAATATATATATATAAAGAGTCCATGAACAGGCCTAACTGGAAGTAAACCCACTCATGAAGTATTGATAATATCTAATAGGGGGGAAAGATTTTAACAAAAATTTTATATAAAGCTCAAGATCTATAAAAAGTTATTTACTCTACCAAGATGACTAATAATAATAACAAATATTATCTGATTTATAAAGCTATGTCTGATTCTAATTATACTAACAGCAATAGTGACTTGGGGTATTCTCATAAACCTTAATAATATAATATCAAGATATTCTTATAACTTTACACAAAATGCATAAACATGTATATAATAGATGAATAACTCTTCTACATAAAACTACATGTGTATTCTATTTAATAAGGTTAGCAAATTATTTCACATTTTCAAGTTACATTTGTTTAGATCAAACACTTAGGTCTGGGTTCTTAATAAAATATAACAATTACTATGCTGAAAAATTATTAATCTCAATTTTAAACCAATCTATTCTTGATATGACTAAGATAGCAAAGGGATTTTATTGTATCTATTCATATCACAATGAATCCAATATTAAAATGCAAATGGTGTAAATAAAGTGAATAAACAAATATTATTTTTTTAAAAATAAAGTGTTAGTGTGATTGTATTTATAAGATGTGTAGATGATATTGATGATTTTCAATTAATGACAAACAACTATATAATAAAAAATTATAACAATTAATTTATTAATTATAAAAATATGAAAAATATATTAGACAAAGTAATCATAATAATAATAAGTTCTCTGAAAAGATTATGAATCATATTGCATTATTATACTTGATAAATATTTTCTACTTGAGTTATAAATACTCATGTTTTATCAAATACTTGATGTGACAACAAAACATTCCATTGGAGAAGATTGTACAGGGTTTATTTAATTTAAGCATTAAGTACATAAAATGGGAAAATGTTTCATTGTATTCCTGAGTACTTTAACAATAATATTCATAACAATAACAATCTTTCCTTATAAGAATCAGGCTTATTGCTTAAAACCATTTTATGTATGAGTAAAGCATTTACCCAACTAATATTATTATTCTTAAAATATATAACTTTAATAAGATCTGGCTCTCACAGGTGCTTGTAGCGTGACATAATATACATTTAAGCTTATATTAAATCTAAAACTTTAATGCAATATTGTTAGGAGTCAAACTCAACTAAACAATATTATTTTTGATTATCAATGCCACAAGGATAATTCAATATACCATGTACTCCTCATTAACTCACATGGGCACCTCTTGAGCTAAATAAGAAAGGTAACCTTATAACAAACTGCATATTCTAAATATCTTTTATTATAGAAAAATATGAGATTCATTTAAAGGATCAGTAAAACATATGAGAGATCAAACATTAATCGGGCTGTAACATAATTTACATTAGCTTAAAGTTTAAAACAACTGATCTCCAATACATAATACAATTATAAACGCACACACATTTATACAATTTCCCTAATAAATATAATATATTACCTGTGTGTTATGATTTTTAAGAACTTTTATTAAACCATAATAATTTTAAAATATTAAAATCATTAAACAAATTAACTAGCTATAGGAGATTTATGGAATTTATAATCTACAGTCATTAAATAAACAAGAAAATTTATCCAGGTGCACTTTTAATTATTTCAATCATATCAAAATATCATTTGACATTTCTGTAAAGGGATAAATTCCACAAAGATGTATTCAACACACTTAATCCAGATATGGGTGTAATTGATTGTGAAGGTTGAGATTTTTTAGCAGAAATTTATTAATACTGAGTCTCCAAAGCATTTAACAAATCAACAATTATTTATTCTTATGCCTGCTTGTATTAACATTAAAATTAATCTATTTAAAGGAGTTACTGTCATAAATTATAATACCTTTAGGCATATTTATGAAGCTATGATATCAACGAATATAAACCTATTTTCCTTCGGATTTCTGTCGTCACAGTAGTATCACACAAATATTAACCTATTGGTTAAATTAGCTTTGCAAGAATATCCAAGGTTTTAAGTATCTTACCACCAATATAATATGCAGCAATTTATTGATCCATTGCTCAAGTCAATTTTATACTATTCAGCTAGAGTTCAGATTGTTTTCACAAAAGATAAGATCAAGCAATCCATTAATCCATTGACTCCAATTCATTTATAATACTTATCCCCTGTTTTAAGTAGTTTTCACAAATATAAAATTAAACCATTTGGGGATTCATAATTTCTATTCATTATAAACTTTAGGTTGATTTGCCAATATAATTCCAAATGAGCAACTTTAATATTTAGAGAAGAGATGCAGTGTTATTACAAGCTGCAGCATTTCATAAGAAATTTTAAAAATTCACAGATGAATCAAAATATTTAAATTTCATTTTTTCAAGTGCATTACTAAATAATAAACATTGTTAATAATTTAATTTCATTATTCTGGATGATGATGTAGAGGAAACATTTGCCCTCAAGAGGCAAATGTATAGCTGATTTCTAGGCAGACATGTTATTGGTGAAAGATAATAAAATGGCTAATTCTGGGCTTAAATCCTATGTGGTCCTTCAAAAACTAACAAATTTTGACAAGTGATTGTATTTATAAGTTTCTGCCATATGATTAGTGATTTCATAATTGTGTACCCACCATATTTCACTTTTTGGATTTGTATGGGAGGGGGGATGATGGATTCAGTTCTCATTGCTAGGGAACGATTGGAAGCATCGAGTTTTGTAAGTTTCAAAAATTTAAAGCACCAAATTTGAGACAGAAATATTTAGGAATGAGAGTTTAAAATTCCATACTATATGAATTAACAGTAAAAAATACACAATTGTTTATTTGACAAATAAATGAATTGCAATATTAAAATATTAAAGTAAATGATTCTATTTTATTTGTTTTAAAGTTCTCATTTTTAATAATAATAAACCCATTTTATTTACCACTAAGAATAAATTCATTTAAGCATTTTACGATTACACAATTTCAAATTGACTATGTTATAAAACAAACAAACTTTCATGCGTGCACACACACACACATGTTTAAACACAATATTCAATATTCACCGCACTTTAAAAAAAAGAGAGAGAGAGAGACATATATTTAAGACGCTGTAATTGATAAAAATCTGTATGGGAGATATTGTGGATAATTTTAATAATCTACCTTAACAGATAATAGTATGTGAGAAATATGAATATTACTTCCAATTTTATCATTTACCACAATAATAGTTTGCTCTATTTGATAAGCCAATGAGTTTTCTTAGAGTTTGTAATTACGATTATTAGTTTAGATGCTAAGATTTCTAAGTTTTTTAAAAACAAGCATTATTTTACTTATTACTAAATGAAATCTCATCATTTGATATAGGACATGGGTAAATGTAGTGCACCTTATGATTTCTAGAAAGTATACTACATTTATTTAGACCCCCAAACACTTAAATATGACATTCCTGAACAAAATAAAGCGTATTTTTGTTGTTTGCTTCTTGAAAAATATTAAGGATTTTAAACTTCTCACTCGATAATTTAATATACAAATTAAGAAGCGTATGAAACACTCGAATGAGAAGCTATAAAGATTCCAAAAATTATTATACGCTAAGCACTTTCGAGGCCATTTGCCTCATATTCATAGCGGTAATGCGAGATGCAGAACGAGGAAATAGGCCAAGGAAACAAAGCGGTATGCAAAATGTATGCAAATGAACTAGATAGTCCAACATTTGGAGATGTCAAAGCAGGTGTCCCATCTATTGATAGAGTTTTTTTTTTTAAGTGTCATAGCATCGGCCGGGATGCGAACCCGTAACCCGGGCAACTGCCTGCAAGTGCAAGGCAGTCGCACTGACCTCTCGACCACCAATGCAAGACTTGATAGAGTTATTATTGCCATTAATGAAGTATGCTTTTCTGATTTTCCGCTTGATGTCGTTTTCCTCAATGCAGACTCTTTTGGGGCTCAAGGGTTCAAACACATGTCCTGTCTTCTTGGAATGTTCTAAGAATGTTGATGAGTTATCATTATTTTTCTTTGCTCTGTTATAGGTGTATCTATGCTTTGCTGTCTTGTTGATTATGCCTGCTTTGGTTTCTCCAAAATAAATGGCCTGGCAACCAAGTTGTGGGCATGCTATGCTGTAAACAACATGGGGGGGGTCTGAGAAGGTTCGATTTTGTCCTTAGAGTTATTGATTAGACAATTAGTGCATGTGGGTGTATGAAAACTAATTTTAAATTTGTTGGACAAAACCTTAATTAATTGGTAGGAGATTTTAGGCTACAAACTCAACACTATTAACAACAAAATTAAACAATTTTATAAGAAAATTGTAGACAAAAAAACGATATTAAACTTCCATATATTACTCTTCCACACATACCTAAAATCTCCTACCAATTAATTACGATTTTGTCCAACAAATTTAAAATTAGTTTTCATACACCCCCATGCACTAATCGTCTAATCAATAATTCTAAGGACAAAATTGAACCTTCTCAGACCCCCCCATGTTGTTTATATGGATAGCATGCCCACAACCCGATTGCCAGGCCATTTATTTTGGAGAAACCAAAGCAGACATAATCAAGAGGACAGGACAGCGTAGATACACCTATAATAGAGCAAAGAAAAATAATGATAACTCACCAACATTCTTAAAACATTCCAAGAAGACAGGACATGTGTTTGAACCCTGCAGCCCCAAAATAGTCTGCATTGAGGAAAACGACATCAAGTGGAAAATCAGAGAAGCATACTTCATTAATGGCAATAATGACTCTATCAATAGATGGGACATCTGCTTTGATCTCCAAACATTGGACTATCTAGTTCATTTGCATATGTTTTGCATACCGCTTTGTTTCCTTGCCCCATTTCCTCGTTCTGCATCTTGCATTACTGCTATGAATATGAGGCAAATGGCCTTGAAAGTGCTTAGCATATAATAATTTTTGGAATCTTTATAGATTCTCATTCAAGTGTTTCTTACGCTTCTTAATTTGCTTCTTGAAGTAACAGATAAAGTTTAATTGGAATTAGAATTTATTGCTGAAAAAAAAACTTTTTCTGTACAAGTAATAAATAAGTTTTTTTTTAAAGGGATTTTATTTAAGAATGATATATAACTTTTTATTACTTTATAAAATAGAAAAAAAATACTAATGGCTGTTAGTGTCAAACATCTATGTGATCATCTAGAAAGCGATATTTTTTAATTTTTTTTTCGTATGTCAAATGCGTTGACTGGGAAGCGAATCCGGGCCGGCTGCTTGGAAGGCAGCTATGGTAACCACTAGGTCACCAACACTTGACTACGATATTTTTAATTTTCTACTTTTCCTATTAACACATGTACAAATTTAATATAGCATTATTCGTTAAATGGAAAACCTAAATATGTAATTAATAAGAAAACTAAATTATGTACTATTATTTACTTAAATAATAATAAAAATTAATTGCATTAAATAATGTGGCTAAATTGTACAAGCATGTCCAAAGCTTTGTTTCCATTAATATTTATCAATTAATATTTTTCAATTATTAGATTAAAATTTAAGAAATAAATTAATAGTACCAGTTTAAAAATAATAAGAAAATATTACAATTATGCACACAATGCTATTTTGGTTAAGACTATTTTAATAAATAAATAAATATCCATAAAAATAGAAATGAAAACAATTATAATTTTAAAAAAGATGCTGAGAACGGGTGTAAATTCTATAAATAATCAGGTTAATTAATTATTGATTTAATAATTAGTCAATATATATAAATATTGCTAATGAAATTAAAATTAACTCTACAAATTTTATTTTAAAGTTAATATATATTGAATAATAAAAAAAATTGCAGTTAGAATTAATCGTTGATTATAGTATTTCATACTCTCTACAAAATTTCATTGTTTGATATACAGAAGCGGATTAAGCAGTAAGCGAAATAAGCTGCCACGTAGAGCCCTGGAATGCTAAGGGGCCCTGAGATCTTAAAATGTCTTTTCCTTAGGATTGGAGGAAAATTATGTTGTTTTTTTGTATATAATCAACTCTCCTCTAACACGGTATTATTTAAGCTTTTAAAGGAAATTTATTTGAGTTTTGGTTGGATTTTAATTTTTAACTGGACATCAGGGGTGAAACTAATATAGCATAAATAGGCCCAAATTTAAGTTAATCAGACCCCTCCCAAAATAATAATTTGATATAAATTTAAATACTCTATTTTTGAAAAAATTATCGTAAATAAATTTTCCTGTTTTCATGAAGCTGATTTATCTCCAGAAGGTTTTTCTCTAAATTATATTTTGATTGGAGTTAGGTAAAAATTAATTTTCTTTGTTAACATCTAAACAACATTATCATTTATTAAAAATATATATTTTAGTAGGTATTGTTTGGGGGGGGGGGGCTAAAAGCTTTTAAACTATTTTACAAAAAAAAATTTTTTTCTTCACAGCAAAAAAATGAAGAGACATAAAACTGGGTCAGAAAAGTTTAAAAAGTTATAAAAAAAACCCTGAAAATTGTTGAAAGCCAAAGAAGTTCATTGCATAAATTTTTAAAAGTTAATACAGAGACAGAGCTGCCACCCACAACTATGTTAGATAATTCTGAATTGCCTACATTTGAAACTTCTTCTAAAGAAGAGAAAGAAGAAGTGCAAATTGAGAATCAAGAGGTTGAAATTGCTACTGAAAAAAGGTATTGCAAAAATGCAGAAGGTAGAGATAGTCCAGAAAGACACTTCGATATAAACATCAAAGTAATAAATGATATAACTTTATGGCCAACAATATTAACAGATGCTATTATTGATCATATTCTTAATAACAAACTCAAAAATATCAGGAACATAGAGAATTTAAAATCAGTGTATAAAGAGAGAGATGAAATGTATTACAGAGGACTTTCTTATGATCATTTCTACAGAAAGAAATCAAATGGAATAATGGAAAAGAGAAATTGGTTGATATTTTCAGAAACAGGCAAAAGTGTTTACTGTTACTTTTACAAACTCTTTTCAACAATAAAATCTAATTAATAACTGGTTTACAAAATTGGAGATCAATAACTATTTTATTGGATCATGAAGTTTCAAAAGAACACCTCTGTCATGTGTACTATGTATAAAAGATTAACAAAATTCAATAGAATTGATACTCAACTATTACAAGTAAAGGAAAAAGAATGATTTTACTGGGGAGAAATGTTGAAAAGAATTGTGTCAACAATAAAATTGTTGAATTGCTTAAGTTTATGATTTAGAGGTCATGATGAAAACAAAGATTCCAATAGGAAAGGAAATTATTTAACCTGCTTGGAATACCTAAGTGAATATGATGAGTTTTTGAAGTTACATCTACAAAAATACACCAATCAAGGATGAGGAACTGTAAACTATTTATCTCATATTATTTGTGATAAATTTGTAGATCTTATTGAAAATCAAGTAAGAGCAGAAATAATTAAAGAAATCAAATCTGTGACTTATTATAGTATAATTGTTGATTCCACTCCCAAGTTTTGCATGTTGATCAAGTAAATTTTGTGATATGTTTCATCCTATGGTAATATAATGGAAAGATTTGTGGAATTCATTTCCATAGATAAACATGTCTTCATATTTGGAACAAGAAGTTTTACAAACTTTAATAAAATTAAGAGTGAATATTAAAACCTGTTGAGGACAAGCATTTGATAATGCTTCTAATATGTCAGGGAAGTACTAAGGTTTGCAAGCACCTATTAAAGAATATAGCCCAAGTGTGGTTTTTATTCCATGTGCTAATCATTCCTTAAATTTGATTGGAAATTTTACTGCAGAAAATTGTAGCACTGCAATTGAGTATTTTATGTGTGTGAAGAATTTATTCACATTTTTTTCTACATCAACCCATCACTGGAAAATTTTAACCAGAAATCTAGAAATGTGTAAACATTCCATCACAGTGAAAAGAGTTTCTAATACAAGATGGTCAGCAAGAACAGATGCTGTATTGGCTATAAAACTTGGTTTCACCTATGTAAAAGAGACTTAACTGAAATTTGTAATCCAGAAGAAGAAAGAAAAGTTACCATAGCGGAGGTAACTTCAGTTCTAAAGAAAATGAACAAATATGAAATGCCCCTAATGACAGTGATTTGGAATACTATTTTACAAAGAATAAATGCTACTAGTAAATCACTGCAATCAGTAGAGTGAAAACTTTTGAAAAGATCTATCCCACTGAAGTCATTAGAAAATTTTATCAATAATTTGAAAAAGTTGAAAAAGAGGTAACTGATTTATCAGGGCTATCATTTAATGTGGAAGATGGACAAACTTACAGACAACAAAAGAGAAAAATGTTTTTGATGAAAAAGAAAAAATCGGACATGAATTTAAAATAAGAGAAAATTTCATAGTCAATTCATTTTATGTATGAAGTTGTTATAGAGACTTTGGAATAATTTTTGATTGGAATTTATAGCATAAACTTTAATCTTGAACTTCTTTTTTCTTTAAAAATAGTCAGTATAAACAATATTCATCAAAATATAAAATTATAAAATTACAAACCAATTTTTCTTTAAAAAACTTGTTTTTTAATTATTATGACTATATGAATTTTTATTTCAAAAGCAATTAATTATGCTTTGGAATTATACATTAATGATAAAAATAAAAAATTAAAAATAGATTCTTATTTATTACATGAGATTTTATTGATTTGTAGTAAAAATTTGGTTTTTAAATTTAAAGATAGGTTTTACGAACAGGTAAATGGATTAAGCATGGGGAGTTGCTTAAGTGGGTTTTTAGCAGATGAATATATGAATATTTTTGAAAAAGATTTTTTAGATTTAGATGTTGGTCCTTGTTTTTTTGTAAGATATGTTGATGACTATTTCATGGTTTTTAAAGGTAATAAAAGAAAAGCAAACAGTTTTTTAAATTACATTAACAATAAAGAAAAAAGTATTAAATTTACCATGGAAAAAGAAGTGGATAATAAAATTGAATATATGGATGTAAAAATTGAAAAAATTATAAAAAATAATAAGATAAGTATTAATACATCTGTTTTTAGAAAAAAAACATTTCATGGTCTAATTACTAACTGGTTTTCAGACATCGATAAACATTGTAAAATGAATATTATAAAAAACAGAATTAGAAGAGCAATATTGATATGTTCTAATGATTTATTATTAGACAAAGAATTAGAATTGATAAAAAAGGAATGTTATTTAAATGAATATCCAAATAAAATTATTGGGAAAAATTTTTCAGATTATAATTTGAATTTAATTAAAAAGAAGATTAAAGGAGAAAATAAAATTAATAATAAAGTTAATAATATTAATAAAATTTACATAGGATTTAAAGTATCAAAAAATATTTTTATTAGGATTAAAAATATTTGTAAAAAAATTAATAATAAATTTAACATTAAATTACATCCGGTATATAAAAAAAAGAAAGATTTAAAAAAACTGATTAATTATAATGAAAAATTTGATATGCTTGAAGCTATGTAAGGTGTATATATGATAAAATGTTTAGACTGCTGGAATGTTGGTAAAAGTGTTTCTTATATTGGAAATACTAAAAATAAGTTAAGAACAAGATTAAAACAACATCTATCAGATAAAAAATCTGCAATTTATTTTCATAAATCTAAATCTGGTCACATCAATTACAAAATAGAACTTTTAGAAACAGTAATTAATTATAAAGAAAGATTTATAAAGGAAAATTTTTATATTAAGGAATTTAAACCATATATGAATAAAAAACTAATTGATTTTATAAAAGATAAAGCTAGTCACATCGTTTGCAAATAATAGAACTTTTAGAAACAATAATTAATTATAATGTAAGTTTAAAAAGAAAATTTTTTTATATTAAGGAATTTAAAAAACTAATTGATTTTTGTAGATGATAAGACTGGTTTTAAGATAAGATATTTTATCTAAATATAATTTAAACAGAGTGGTTTAAATAGAAGTTTAAATTATAGTTTTTTTAAATAGAGGAAGGTAATGTTTTTATATTGTATATTAGATTTATATAATGTTTTAATTTTATTTATTTTGTTATTTTTTTTGTATATTTTAGTGGCTTGAAAAAGTCTATAAGGAAATAAATAGTCGAAACGTTGCTTTTGAAATAAAAATTCATATAGTCATAATAATTAAAAAACAAGTTTTTTAAAGAAAAATTGGTTTGTAATTTTATAATTTTATATTTTGATGAATATTGGAATTTATCAATAGAAGAAAAAAAGAACATGATAAAAAAGTTTAAGGATATTTACAAAAATGACATTGATGTTTGTAATTTTGAAGATGAATTTGACCATTTTTTAATATTTCTAAAAGAAAACAAGAACATCATAAAAACCATGCCAGATATCTATTGAGCTTCCAAAGAAATGCCTTGCACATTTCTGAATGTTGAAATATTATTGAAATTTTTTTTAATAATTCCCTTATCTAATGTGTCAAGAGAAAGATCGTTTTCTCTTTTAAAGCATGCAAAAAATTATTTAAGGAGTACTATGGGAGAAGAAAGATTAAATAATATGTCCATTCTGTATATAGAGCAAGAAATTATAAACTGAATTAACACTGCAAAAGCAATTGATGAATTTGCAAGAAATAAAGCAAGATGTAAATTCATGTAAAAATATGTTTTTAATAAATTCTTTAATGAGTTATGGTATGAAGTTTTTGATTACTTTTCTTTTTTGTTAATAACATAATGACAGTTTTCTTGAAAAATTTTTTTTCTAACTTGATTTTGACAGCCCTGAAATTTTTACCACTTGGAGCCCTCACTTTGCTTGATCCGCCTCTGTTGATGCATAATCTATATCAATCTTTATAACTTAATATAAATAATACATGCAGCACAAGTACTAAGAAAAGCTTGTTTAATACTTTAAAATAACTATGCTAGATACATCAGAAATAGTATGCTGAGCATGTTTTTAACTAATTGGCTTTTCTTAGTATACATGTTGTAAGTAATATTTATACTGAATTACATTTTTTTGAGAAAAGTTCAAATTTCTTGGAATCTTTATAACATAATTTTACAATGCAGATACAATAATCCAATTCATTCTCATTAGAAAGTATTATACATTTAAAGTTTAGAAAATAAGCTCCACAAAAGATACCCATAATATTAATTAATTAATACATATGTATGCTTTCTAAATATTAAAGAGGAGAGGGCTTCACATCTTATTTTGGAGCTGATGTAGTATTTCAATTTTATGGATATATAATATTTAAACATTGAACTCCAGTTACTTCTAAGTTTCCAATTGAGCTTTGATATTTAGATATGAGAATTATCTGCGACTAATAAACAAACCATAACTGATAAAAGGTTTCTTTTTTGCCTCCAGGTAGGACTGAAATCGATTCATCAATGCTTCAAATGCAAAAAAAAAAGGTTGTTTGCCTTATTTTTATATTCTTTATTATTATTATTTTTTTATTGATTTAACTTAGCATATTAATCATTTATATAAATATACTATTTAATCATCATGAAGATCTCATGATATTGATAATATATGCACTAATTATGGCTAGTCAAATACTATTGATCCTTTAATTACATGTGCATCAATTTGGCACTTTAAAATGTGTAAATTATAAACGATCTGAATATTTAAAAAGCAATATTTGAACAAGCTTTTCTGTTTTTAGTTGTAATTTCACTCAAAGCAGTTTAATCAGTAATTTTAAAGCTTTTTTTTTTTTTTTTTACAGAATTTCCTTTCCAGATAACTGTATAAATGATACAGCTCTATTTAGAGATATGTCCCTCAAATTTAAAATTATGTAAAAAAAGTATTTAAAAAGTTGGCTTTGTTACAAAAATATATGTGGAAGAAATAGTTATACTATCAGCAGTCAAAAAAGAAATAAAATTGATGTAGTGCAGATAATAAAAATGAGTATTTTTAATATATGGATTTTGGAAACTTTAATTGGTGTAAAGTAGAAAATAAGTTACAGTTGAGCCACAACTATGCTATACTTTGTTCTAAGCCCATTTCACATTCAATGTGTATAGCATATAATAGCTCATGTTTTGTTAAATTATAATAGAATTTCAATAGTTTATTGAATTGTACATATGCAATACTTTTTTAGCATGCACACACACATATATAAATATAACACAAACACTTGTTGTATTTTTATATTGGACTATTTCCATCATCTAATATGTGTATTGAATGTCTTTAGAAAAATTTAACTTAATTTAAATATTCCAAATACATTCAACTGTTAGTAATAACACACCGAACAAATTAGTATATGCACAATGTTTTGAGAGGTATTAGTCTCCACTCTTATTTAAGTGTTGCTGGCCTGACCAGTGACAGTACTAGCATGGGATTCGAACCTGGGTCTTTAGATTCTTGAAGATATTTTTCTAAAGACATTCAATACACATATTAAATGATAGAAATAGTCCAATATAAAAATACAACTAGAACACCATCATCACAAACCTTCAAAAAAACATAACATAAATACTGTTCATATGTATAGTAGTAATATGTAAATATTATTTTATAAACAAAATTTTAAAAATAATAATATTGTTTTTAATAATAAAATGAGAGAATATATTTATATATATTTTAATAAATGATCACTTATGTATTCACTGGAGAAATATGAATAAGAATAAAAAATTAACTACCATATTTTTATTTGTAAATAATGTAAATAGCAAAATGTCTGAAATATACTTCCCTAGGCAATATTCTTTTTTTTTTTTTCAATAACTTTTTTTTTTCTTATATAAAAAACACCTTATTATCAAAAAATTAAGATTTCTCTAATTATTTTACCATTTTAAAAATAGAATCAACATTTAATATGCTCTAAAAATTTTAAAAGTTTTAGCATTACACTCAGTTAATTCAGAAAGAACAATAAAAAAAATTGTGCTTTCAACATAAACTGAAGAAATTTTATTAATGTATATTTTTATATACGACACTGAGAAAAGAAAAAATAGCTATTGAATGTCATAAAATTTGTGAATTTTAATGCTTTTTTAGTTTATTTACATTTTTTTGTTTGTTTATATTTTTTTGGACTGGCATATAAGTGAACTTATATAGTTAGGTACAGTTTAATTTGTTGCTCCACTGAAGTACTTGTAGTTAAGAAATTAACATTTAAGAATAATGCAACATTTATTTTTAAAATTAAATTATCCACAGATAGAAAGCTTAATTGAACGAATTAGATAGATGATTATGTGCTTTTGAAAGAATAAATGACAATTGAAATAAAACAATATTAAAGTGCTAAGATATACTATGAGATTTAATTTGCATTTTTCTAAATATTTTATTGAAAGGCTAAATATATTTTTAAATGTATTATATGGTAGTATATTTATATCCATTTTATCAACTTTTATCGTCATTCTTACATTCAAAAAGTTCAGAGAAAAAAGATTTCATTTTTTGTTGCATAGCTTTACTGCATCAATATTAATAAATGTTTTTTTTAATAATTTTTGCACAGATATTTCCACAGGTAGTAAAATATTTCATAATTTAATAGAAATAATACTATTTCCACTGTAAATGAGAATGGGGCATTGTTGTTCTTTTTTTTTTTCAAAACACTTAAACTGACTAAAAGGCAACATTTTATTTAGACAGAAAACTAGATATAAAAAATTATAATATTTTAGATTATGTTATTATTAAAAATCTGAAGTAAGACAAAATAATATAAAATCTCTTGAAAGTATATTATTGGATATTAGATAAATATGCTTTATTAGACATAAATTCTACTTTAAATATATTGAGAGAAAATTTATTGTAAATTCTTTAGAAGCATTGATACTCATGTTAAGTTTCAAACACCAAATTGAATACTTAGATTTTCAAGCTTGTGTTGTTATTGAAGTCTGAAATTATCTTAAAAAAATCAAATACATTATTTGTTTAAAGTTCATTAAAAAGAAAAATCATCAATGGTTCTCTGATAATAAAGGTGTTTTTAGGGAAATTGATAAAATAAACATATTACTAGTAAAAACTTAGATGTGAAATTTTATAGGTGCTATAAAGACTTAAAATCACAAATTTAATAATAAAGAAGATATAAGATTATAGAATTAAAAATAAAAATTATGTGCACTTATTTGTTAACTATGAACATTTTAGAAGTTTATTAACAATTTTTATTTGTCATTTATTAGACTAGAGATTATTCACTTAATGAATAATTTGACACTTATCAATTAAACTGTAGTAATGGGCTATCTATATATACTTAACAATAATAAAGATATGGCCAATTGATAAGTTCTGGTTCAGCACATCATGTGTACAAAATGATAAAAGCGGAGAAACACTAGTCATTACCTGTAGTGAAAAATCACACTATAAAAATATAATATTCATTCAGAAGTTTGAGTTAAAATCATAATTCTATTTAATCAGGGCATTGTATTACTCATATTCCATACTCCCATATAAATATAGGTTTATATTGTGGGGTTGAATGTGGAATAATAAGCAATCGCGATTATTTTTAATTAAATGTGATAAAAGCAGAATTTTAACAGATAATTCACAGAAATAATAAAAGAAATATATTATTACAAACAAATAATTATTAACAATCAACCTTTGTGTCTGTATTTTAAAGTAACATACTGTAAAATCTTAAGTGTAATTATAATTACGCTAATGCAAATCGTGAGACATAATGTAAAAGAGTAAATATCAATAATTCTGCTGCATAGACTTTCCTAAGTGTTAAAATAATTACAAAAGTCGGCATATCAAAAAATACATGCACCAATATATCAATGCTTAATATCATGAATGTATTGATCATCAATAAATAGTTGTCATCAAGAAACATATAATAATGTGATGTAAGTTGATTTCAAATTTAATGGCTAGTGTCACTTAAATCATTTTAAAAAGAATTATACAGTTAGCCACACATATACCCCTCCATATACTTATAAGTCTGAAGCTAACTTGGAATGCAAGAACCCCCTGGTAACTATCTGAAGCAAAACATATATATAATACAAATAAAATGTCCGTTAATTAAAAACTATTGTAAACTAATCTATTCGAGTATTGAATAACATAGTTAATAAATGTATTAATTAGAAGTAAAAAAGTGAAATAAATTTAATGATTTAAAAAATATTTCAATAGTACAAAACATATTGTCATTTTTGGCTTACAAATGTTAAATATTACTTATTTTTATAGTCTGACAAACAAAAACTATATATATAATATTATTAAAATTCTAGTTTACTGATATGAAAAGTTTAAGTGCTTTTAAGTAAACACATATAAATAGTTGCACATTTACATGTCTGGCAATATCAAATATTTATTATTGATTTTCTTAGCTTTTATAAAGCTAAATTATTCAGTAGTATATAAACAATAAAAAAAATTACACACACATATATAAACCTATTCATGAAACAACCAAATCTGAAAATGTTATTTACATAATTTATAAGTCAGATCCTCAAAAAATCATTTAAATGAATTTGCATATATATATATGTGCACACACTTAGTGTTCTAACATAAAAATAAAATATTTTAATTATTAATTTTGCAACATAATTATTTATTTTGCTTATATTATATTTTAGATTGTATCTGTGTCATTAATATTAAAATAACTCTAAGATATAAAGAAAAACTTTGTGAACTATAAAACCACTGAAGTTTTAAACACAAAAAAATATTTTATATTAAATGTTTATTTTAAAAGAAATTCCGTAAACTGATACTTCATCCAGAACTCATTCTTCCTTAAGATCTCCATTTAACCTATTTCCATTAAGAAGCACATTCATTTATCCAACAATTATGTATTAGTCTTTTAAAACCAATAGAAGCATATATATTATTCTGTTTTGTTTCAGAAAAAATAGACTTTTTTCATTGTTTAGCATTGTAGTTAAATAATAAGCACAGTATATTATATATATTCTGCATAATTTATTTTTTTAATCAATACTCACATATTTGGGTATAAATAAAGGTGGATTTTTTGTATTAGAATCAATATTTCAAGTAATAGATATACTCAGCATATCAACAATTTGTACTTTTAGAAGTATCTGCAATAGCTTAATGTATATTGTTGGAATGCTGGCTCTAACATAGCTTGCTAACTGATAAATAAGAAAAAACTGATAGTTTCAACTTAAATTCAGCTTTTATAATTTTTACACTTCAAATACAGCAAGCAATGTCTGGCAAAGAGATATGAATTATGGGTTCATCGCAATGAATGAAGTACATATTTCAGTTAGAATCCCCATTCAACCAGCTTGCAGATCAGAAGCAACTGCCATTCCTTTTGAAGATATCATTTTTTTCAATTAAAGTGACTCCATTAATAATTTTTATTAGTTATTTATTAGACTAGAGATTATCCACTTAATAAATATTTCTGTAGTGCAATTTTTATTACACCACTCTCATGCAAGAGAGGGACTGGTTTCTATTCACTTTTAACACCTTGTGTAGGGTGTAATCATAAACATATGACTAAAAAAATGGGAACAAGATATATGATTCCAAAGATGTATATTTTATGCTGAACCAGTAGTCATCAATTGACCCAGATCAATCTCTCACATATCTTTATCATTGTTCAGTAAATATAAATAACCAATTACTACAGTTTAACTGATAAATGTCAAACTTTCCACCCTCACAACTTTGACAAAAACCACTAACTGGAAGTATATTAAAATTACATTACAGAAATATTCATTAAACTGACTCCATTGTTTATTGTAAATATTATAAGTAAATCTTTTTATTTTTAATAAAAAATAAAGTTATAACTATTATAATTATTTTGGTTTTAACTTACATTAATCAAAACTAAAAAAATAAGTTTAAAAGTAACTTCTTAATTAAAAAATTCTTACTTAGTGCTTTAAGTAAAAACATATTGGAATTAATTTTATAATTACTGTATATGCTTTTTTTTAAGTAAACACATTTGCTAATAAAAATAGTGTTGTTTTGTTTTTTGTTACATTAAAAAATTAGCTTTTTGTCAAAACTAGAGATAAATAAAATATTTGAATCAAATGAACATTTTTTTTATATTTAATATAAATAATTTGTGGAATTTTAAAAATATTAAGAAATATTTAAATTATTCCAGATTTTATTTTAAATAATGTAAGTAAATTTTGTCTGTGCTTTTTAAGCTTTTAATAACTATGTGCACACTTCAAAAGATAACATACATTACTTCATTTGGGACGAGACTAATCTATTTCATTATTTTTTTTCTCTTGGAGGGGGGAAAAATCAACAAAATAAATTTATATATCAAATCACCTACTCCACTTTTTCCAGAGATATGACTGGCATCTAACAATTAAAAAACACATTCGCCATTAAACAATAAGGTACACTGTGCAACTGGAACAAAACAGAAAGGTTACTTCAATTTAAACATTATAAGTTACTTAAAGTTTAAATATAAATAATATCAAAATCTTTGCAATTTTAATGCTAGGTCATGGAGATTTTTAAGACTTAAAATATAAATATATGAACATTAAAAATGTATTGAAAAATTAAGCTTTGCTCCTTTGAAACATAGAAGTGAGTAAATTGATGCATACCTAAGATAGAAAGACTCCATCAAGTCATATTCCAGTAGCTAAAAGCTTTATCCGATCTCTAAAAATCTTGTTTTTTTCCTGTTTATTCTAAATGTAAATTCTGTTTACATGTTCATCATCATTATTATTTTGTTTGAAAAACAATTATCTATTATTTAATAACCTAATCATTATATTTACTCTTGACATTTATATCATTATTAAAATCAGTAATGTTCATTATAATCAAAATATATTCACACCCTTGTTCCTCAGGCATGCAGTTATATTCAAGATCCAAATTGTGTAGCTATTTTGCAATATTGGCCACAGAAAGACTTCATTATTCTTGGGCCAATATTGGATGCCATTTGCAAAAGTACATAAACATGTCAGTGTATAAGGTAGTATAGGATAATAAGCAATCACTGTTTAGATAAGTGCAAAAAATCATACCCTCTTCAGAAATGATTATAAATAATAAAAAAAAATAACATTATATTATCAGCAACAAATAATCAACATTCATTCTGTGTCAATGGAATTAAAAGAAAAGTACTGTAATATTTTAAGCAATGCTAAAATGAAGCATAATACAAAAAAACAGCAAATATAAATGTTCCACTGATGCATATACCTAAATGCTAAAATAACTATAAAACTAAACACATGAAAAAATATTGGGATCATTATACTAATATTGATCGTCATCAATGCTCATGACCATGTAGAATAATGAGTGTATTGGCCATAATACTTTAGTAATTTTAATAAAGATGAAATTTTCAATTGTGATAATATATGAACTATTTCCATCATCTATGAGTATGTAGAATGTATAGAACATTTTAAACTTTATTTAAAATTTTCTATACATTCAACATTTACTGATATACTATCATTACAAACCTAGAAGGAATTTTACAATTATCTAAAACATTCATTTGATGATAAAATCTTAAACTAAAAGTTATTAATTTTAATAAAAAAATCTCTTGATCTCAAAATCTTACTCAGAACCTAGTAGAAAATGTGTGGATTGACAGTTTCTTTACTATTCATCACAATGGTTATGCAAACTTGTCTTTTATTCAAATTTTAAAAATGAAAGTCATATAATTCTATAATTTGTTTATAGATTTATGAATATTTTTGCTAAATATTTATGAAATATTTATTTTTTTATAATAATATGATGTTTAATTTCAATTTTATTCAAAAATATTTGTTTTTTTTTAGAAATGCAAATCAAGAGAAGTGTAATAATGTTGAGCAGAAAGTTATGGTAGAGTGAAAAGAGAAAGCCTCTCTAAATATTGTGATTGTAATTTTGCCTATTTTTAATAATTATAAGTGGAATTTTAAATTTTAAACATAATTTCATTACATTATGCATTTTTTTATTTATAAAAAATCATTTTGGTTTGAAAAATAGAATCAAATAAACTTTATTTTATTCCAAATACATTTTTATTCCTAATAGTGAAATAACAAAAGCCATTTTTATGATTACATATTTCAGTTTATTATATTTTTTCTTTATTTGCAAAACTAAAATATTATTTTTAAGAACTTTTTTACTTTAAAAGTTATATTTCTAACAAATATTTTAAAAATTAAAAAAATAGAAAGCAGAATAAAAATTTCTTTATTAAAATAAAAGTCAAAAAGTATAACTCAAATGGCTACTTGAAGGTGCCGAAAAATATGCACTGTGAAAGAATTAAATAATTTCACTAGAATAATTAAAAATAATAATGAATAAATTTATTAAATAATAATAATAGTAACAATAATAATAAAGGTTTGAAAAATATTTCAATTTTATGGATATTGAATATTAATTACTTTCATAAATTGACAAACAAAATTAAATATGTAACATTATTTCAATTATAATTTACAATATATAACTTGCAAGTGCTTTTCTAGTAAAACAAATTATTCCAGTTATTATTTTTCTTAACTTTTATTAGGCTAAACCATTCAATAAATAATACACATTATATATATATAGTCTTGCACACACATATGGGTTCTAATATTAAAGTAAAATATTTTAATTACTAATGTTTCTCTTTTTGCCTATATAAGAATATTAATTGTAATTTCATATTTTAGTTTTTTGCTTTATTGTTAATACTAAAATAAAAAGGTTTAGGCATAAAGAAAAAATTTTCTAACTATAAAACCATTCACATTTTAACAAAAGAAAAATATTTTAAATCAAATATTAATTTTAAATAAAATTGAAATATGATACTTTATTCAGATCCTGTCCTTTCTTAAGACCTCCACTAATTAGTTATTGTTTAACTTGTTTCCTTTAAGAAGCCCATTAATTTATCCAAAAAATATTTGCAATTCTTTTTAAACATGTAGATGTGCAAATATAAATATTTTTATTTTATATTATAAAAAGTAGAATATTTCTAGTATGTAGGCAAATAATATGCACAATATATATATTGTTGATTTCTTCTTTCAGTTCTTATATAATGGCATCATATGTAAATAATGATTGATTGTTCTCTATGAGAATTAATACTTCAATCACTAATTTTGTACAACATATTAATGATAGCTTTTTATATACCACTCAAATGTTCTATTAGCCTTGTTTCTGATGTAAATTGCCTGTATGACATGTTTGCTTAACTAATAAACAAGATAAAGCTAGTAGTTTTCATCTCATTAGTTTTTATCATTTCTGAACTTCAAGCAAAAATCACAGTTTTTGCTTCACAAATATAAATCATGAGATCATCACTTACACCTATTGGATATTTCTCCGAAAATCCTATATTTAGCCAGCATGAAGTTTAGGAGCAACTGACCTTTTATTAAAGCTTATTTTGTCAATTAAACTGATCCATTATTTATAATAGAAACTATGGAATATACAAAAATTTATAAACACTAAGTCAAGAAAATCTTTTCCTTCTTAAGTAATTAAAAACAGGGTTATAACTACATTACAATTGTTGTTTTTTTTATTTTATAGTCATCAAAAGTAAAACAGATTCAAAAATAGCTTTTTAATTAAAAAAGTAATTGTCAATTTTTTAAATAAAAATATATTGGAATTAATTTTATAATTGCATATATATATATATCACTTAAATAAAGTAAATATTGTTGATTTATACAAAAATAATACAAAAATAGTTTATTTTTTTGTCACATTAAAAATTTAGATTTTTGTCAAAATCAAAAATAAAACAAATGAAATATTAATAATAGAGATTTTTTTTAATATTTAATTTTTTAAATAATTTATAAAGTACTTCAAAAACGTCAAAAAATATAATTCTTAATTAATAAATATTTATGTCATATTTAAATAGTTTTAAATGAAAATTTTGGCAGTATTTATTTCTTTTCTTTTTTATGATTAAAATATGTATGGGTTACACATTCACTGCATTGTGTACCATGAGATTAATCTTCCTCAATATATTATAATAAACATTTTCATAATTAAAAGGTTAAATTAAAGAAAATTAAAGGTAATTTGGAAAAATAGCTCATAAAAATAAAATCTTCATTGTAATATTATTAATACAGTATTTTCCAAAAATTTATTTAATAATAATAATCATCATCATCAGCAACATCAACCATTAACAATCCACTGCAGGATGAAGGTCTCTCCAAGTTCAATCCATCATCTCTGATCTTCAGCTTCTCTTCTCCACATCACCCTTGCACACTTTCTTATTTCATCCATCCATCTCACATGTGGTCTCTTTCTGGGTCTTAATAATAGTATATACTTAATAAAGTGTAAAAATTTAAACATCTTGTAGTAGAAGTTCATAAAATGTCATAAAAGATTAAAGTTTTTAAACCAGCCAAGAGCAGTTCTTTTCACCCTATTCTAAGACCATCCATTATAATCTTGAGCAATCACTGAATACATGATAGTATAGGGCTATAGTTTCTCATCCACTCAGGTTTTGGACTTTTTCCATATTTATTGAGGACTATGATTCAAAATTTGAACTAATCACATGCATCCAATAGCTATTTTTTATTCATTTATACCAGTATCCATTGATTTCTCAAGCTTTTGACAGATGACTCTAGATTGGGATAAAAATAATGCACTTGGAAACATATGAGTAAGCATATTAAAACGTCATATGATAATTTTGAAGTTTTTAATCATATTAAATTTGAATATGTAATTTTTTGAAAAAAAAAATATACATTAAATTTAACTTAATACTGAAAATAAAAAAGTTTCATGGATTTTATTCAGAAATGAAAATTATCAAAATGAGAAAAGTTTTTTACTGAAAGACAATTTTTTCTGTTTTGTAAATAGTATTCAAACTGGAAAAAGATGTTAATTGATTAATGTTTAATTCTTCTTTGATTATCTTTCACACATGAGACTTTTATACTAAATATTAATAAAATATTTATTTATTTTATAAAGTAATGGTGATCAAAATCTTTTTTTAGTAGAGAACTTAACATAAATATCAAAAATTTTACTTATTACTAAATCAATTAATTTTATTAAGCATACATATGTATTATACAGTACATAAAATGAATAAAATACTACAATCAATATGTAAAAAAATTAAATCCTCACAGCAACTATTTATGGAAATGAATTTAACTTCAAGAAAAAACATACAATAATGAAAGAGGAGTTTATAAATGATTATTTAAATCAAAATCTCTAAAGTATAGCTACATAAAGATATAGAAACTATTGATTTATTAATCCATTTTCTTGATATTTTGAAAATCTGTTATTAATTTTTCTTACATCAAACTTTGTTTTCTAAAAAGACAATATATGTGTTTTTTTTTTTTTTTTTGTATAATGTAGTTTTACTTATATTATATCTTTAGCTATATCTTACTTGTCAATAAATTCAATCAATATTGTACTTCTTTAAAGAGACTTTAAGATAATCTTTATAATATATGGAGGTTCAACTTCTTTCCAGAAAATTACATTCAAGTTCTCATAAATTACTTTTTAGGAAGTCTTGTTTTATTCATTGTCTTATGTGATTTTACAATAATAGACTCTGTAATCTCACAAACAGTAAATTGAATAACATAATTGGTCATAGAAATCTGCCCTTTTATGTGTAGAATTTTTCAAGCAACTTTAACTGAAAATTTTCTAATGTTTTTAGTAAAAGACCAGATCTCATTTTTATACAATAAAACAAATAAAATAACCATAGTTATATGACTATTTAGTTGCAATAGTTAGTTACCTTATTATGATTAAATATCTTTTCTTTCAATTTGTTAAAAACTAATTAAGAAATACTTTTGTTCTATAACATTAAAGAGATTTTCATTGCCACTACCATCTGTAAATAAGCATAAGCTTGTGGTTAAGACCTGTAGAGGTCCCTACTATCGCATTTTTATACACATATTCTTGAGGCTACAGCCTTAGTAAACATATATATAAACAAAAATAGAGAATAATACAAAAACAAAAAGTTAAAGATAAATTTTGCAATAATAAACAAAACAGAAAACACATATACATTTTACCCATTTGTTCTTAAATTTTTAAGCATTAATTAATATCATATTGGATCAAATAAAAGTTTTAAAAAATGATTAAAAATTATTATTTTTAATTTTAAAAATAAATTAAGGGAATAAAATATTTATATTATATATTACACTTTTTAATAAAATTATATTATTGACGTAAAGAATTAATATTTGATTAAAAATAGAAATAAAAAAGAAAATAATCTTAAATTTCAATTTAAACTCTCTTTTAATTTAAAAGTCATTTTCTAACATATAAAAACTTCTTGAAGTTTAATATTAAATTTCATTTAGGACTTAATTAAAATTGATGTTTTTTAATGGAGTTACATAATAAAACAATTTCCTCAAACGCATGTTTTATTAAGCAATATTTTTAAAATATAATTTGTGATTTGTATTGTAATTACTTTACTTAGAATTTTTCGTACTTAAAGTAATATAGAAAAAAAAAAGGTTTAAACAAAAAATTCTGCACACCTGAATTAATTTTAAATATTATATAAAATATTTTTAAAAGTACATTATGGTAAGGGTTTGTGTATATGCACACACATGGTACATTTTAAAATTATTTATGAACAAATAACAATCAAGTATTGAACATATGCTAGGTTGTATAATCATTTTACCTTGAAACCTCAATAGTTTTATATATATATATATGTATATATATAGCAAGTTTTAACTTGTGTTTTTTTATTTTTCATAAATGTACCTTTGAGGTCTTTCTTGCAATGATATATATTGCAGAGGCTTCTACTATGTGGTGATGCTGAACTGAGATCAGACCCATGTAGCTATCTGGCTTGCTATGCTGAGTTTGAAGACATTACATGTCTAAAAGATTCATGCTTGCAAGCTGAATAGAAAAATGCTCAGGGTTTGTGTTTAGATCTATTTTCTTATTCCTGTCCTTCACTGATGATAGCAAATAGCTTGAAATCATGATCTGAAGGTGGAACTAAAGTTAGAGATAGTGAATGCTTGCTCTGACATTTATGTAAACAAACCACGCTTGATGGTGTTTTTGGTAGAATGCCATCTATTGTCATAAATACAAGCGTTAGCAAGTTTTAACTTGTTTTTTTGTTTTTCATATATATATACATGAGTCTGTGTTTAACAAGTGATTGTGCAATGTGGCAATCTATTGTAGAAAGAATAAATTTCATTACTATGTCACCAATCTTATAAAAATTATGTTCAAACCAATTGCAAGATCAGTCTTATATAATTTCTTCATATTAAATTACCTTTAATTCTATCTATCATCAATACATAAATGTATTAATATGTGGTGCAGAGATTCCAGATATTTTCCATTATGTTTACAACTCAGGTTTGAACGTTGCTAAGGAAAATTTAATTTTTTTAGATTCTAATCAGGATATTCTTTTTCAAACAACCTGTAATAAATTAGATAACTATTTAATATTCTCTATATTTAGTTAGCCAATAAAGTCAAAGATAAAAAAAATCTGTTAAAAATATCAATATTAATAAATTAACAACTTTGCTGAATTAGAATTTTTTTACTGTTTTTCTACGAGATGCTATTAGACTGATTATACTATGTAATGGCTGTCCTTCATGACATATTAATATTTTATAACTCAATAATTAAAAGTACAGAATTAATTCCACTGAAAAAATTTCTGTTTGGTTAATTAAATGGAACTGTCATGCCTCATGTGCAATTTTAATATTCAGATATAACATAATTCCTAATGTTGAAATATAGTATTTTTATTTTAGACCTTTAGCAATTTCTTTTAATTAAAACATTACAAGTAAATTTATCTTACATTTACAAGATTTTCTTAGTTTTGTGTATTTTAATGATTGAACTCTTATTTTCTATTTTGTTTTTTCTACTTTTAGAGTTTGTTAAAAATATGAATTCAATCAGAAAAATTAATCTAAAAAATAAATTTGCAAATTAAAAAAAAATGCAAAGCAAAAGATTCACTTTAGTTTCTAGGGTGGAAATGTATTACAATGAATAAATATTAATTATCCAAAACCCAGTATATTTAATGCATACTCTAATAAAACATAACTTCAAAACTTTCTTAAAATGTTAAAATTAAACTCAAAATTACAAAAACACAACAATAAAGATAATATTAGCATTGACAGATGGAGACTCCATCTCATTTTCTCTCCGATACCAGTAAATTGTCATTTGATTATTTTTCTGTTAAAACACTACTATGTTCTAATAAAATTTAATAAAAATGTAATACATTTTTATTTAAGAACAAATAATTAATAATTTTAGAATAATTAAATAGTAAAAAGATAAATACATTATATATAAACTTATTGTTTTAATTTTATAATATACACAAAAATCAATTCAATGCATTTTCAGTAGCATATTTTCACCCCTTCACATTGTGGATAAATTTTCTCTTTTTGTTTCAGATTGGCTTTACCATTTTTCTGTATTCTTATATTTTATCTCCAATATCTCCTATTATTTAGATATTCTAATTAAAATCATTAATAATAAAAAAAATATTTCAATTAAAATTTTTATTGTTAACAGTATAAAATAAATTCCTGCCATTAAAACAATACATTATTGACACCTGCATCAATGGATGAGTGGCATAATAATCAGTAAATAGTCAATGGTTGATACTTTTTATACTTTATCTATATATATTATTGGAAAATTTGATCAAATATGTTTTATTAAATTATATTTTTTAATAAACAAAAACTTATTCACTATTTTATTGTTATATTTTTAAAAACTTCATTAACTGCAAAAATCTTCATAATTAAAATAATTTTAAAAATAGAATATCAACTTTACAAATGAAAAAAGAAGTAATAAAAGAAACAAATAGTAACAAGTAACCAAAATAAAAAAAACTTTTTTATTTTTATTTTCAGGCTAATAAATATATTTAATAAAAAAAAACTCCATTAAATCTGTACATTTAAGACAAATTTTAATAAAATATAAGTTTACATAAAATATTTTTGAAACATTAAAAATCAAAAACATAATAAAATAATGTTGGTGCTTCCTGTTTGAGATCAATTTAATTTTTGTTAATTAATTTTCTGCTAAAAAGTAAATGTATTCAAACAAAACCTGTTTATATACATTGTATACTTACTAAGAAACAAATATGTAATTTTTTTTACAAAAAATAATAATTAAAAATATACAATGTATAAACTTATTATATTCTTTTTTAGAATATCAAAATATTGTGTTGGGCAATCATTGAAGTGTATTTTCTCCTCAGAAGATATTTGGATTACTGGTACCTGTTTACATTTATGTAATCATTTAAGTAATTCAAGACTTTTTTTAAATTAAATTTTTCCTATTGTTTGCATTGAATTTTTCCAATAACATTATTTAAGCCTGATCTCAGTGACAATGAAGTAATTAATTTATGTACCAGTAAAGCTAATAAATTGTATATATAGTGCTAATTTGAATCTTTAAGTACAGTCAGCACCAATAAGTTCTGTGAAAATAAATTCCAAAAAAATAACTAGACATTTTCAATTTTTTAAAATAATTATCAATATAGTCTTTATCTTAACCTTGAACTTATTTCATCCATATGGCAGAGCAAAATCTCAGAAAGGGGACCCAAAAATAACATGAATAATTCTCTGATATGCATGTCCATTTTAGCATATACTTTTGCTGTTACTTACTTCTTGCAGAAACCCTTCTGTACCAATTTTCTAAATTGTGAGGACATGTAGCACAATTTTTTCTAAAGTGCATTTTGTGTATTTGTCAATTTTTGTAATGGCTGAAATGTTTGAATTAACACTGATTTTTTTTATGCAAACAGCATTTTTCTCTCTGCTTTAGTTTGTAATGGTCAGACATTTTGCAAGTTCTGAAACATTGATGTGATAAAATGTAAACATCCCATTTTGTGCAAAGAAAAGGGTGCAATCTTCACCCAGCAGTGCCATCTCTCAAAGCCTTGAGTGTAAAACACTTTTTAATTAAATTCAGCATGATCCAGGTTATCTATCACCCACATTTTCCTGATCTCACATCACCCATTTTTTTTTTTGCAAACTTAAAACTGGGAAAAGGGGAGGGGACAACAGAATCATTAAAATGCATCACTTTGCAAATGTTTTTGTTTTATTTGAAAGTGACAAACAGATTTAGATCAGTGCATTGCATTAAATAGGCTATACTTTTTAAAGTGATTTAATTTGCAACACCTAAAAATAAATATACAATTTTTATTACAAAATTTTGTTTATTTTTGGGTACCCTTGTGTACATAAATTTTAAAAATAACCATCACTCATCAAGTGATCTAGAGTCATAAAAATCTGAATCTCCACACCTGATTTTTGCCAATTTAATATTTTTCAGTATGTCCCTATCTCACAAGATAATGACTGGTTTCTAACCAATTTAACATATTATGAAATGGTGAATAATTTTTTGTATAGAGTTTTTTCAAATTTTTAAAATTATTTATCAGTGCAGCTACTTATTTCATGCTTCATCATATTGAAACCATTACCATTATAAAAATTCAAGACCACATTATTTCACTATATATTCATTTTATGAGCAATATTAATCTCTCACATGAACTAAAAGTAAAATCATTTGGAACTCCATTTCCATGATGACAGCTTCACATTTTTTTTATTACACTGCTCTTGGGGACTTAAGTTATAAACTAGACTTGTTTTCTAATGAGATTTTTTTAATGTGTCAAAGCGTCGGCCAGGAAGCAAACTCTGGGACAACTGCTTGTAAGACAGCTGTGGTAACCACTTGACCATCAGATAGCTGTGCTAACCACTCGGCCACCAATGCTGTGATGTATTGTCAATAAAAAAAAGTAATTACCATCTTTAAAATCCTAAAAAATACCATCCACAAAATACTTAAAATAAAATGTTATCAATTACAAATAAAAAGAGAAATCAAGATTATTTTCAATACTATACCCAAAATTAATAACTAAATACAATTTTTAATTATTATTCAGTAAACTCATTTTACCTCTCAGAAACAATTAGTAAAAGATATCAATATATATATAGCCCTCGTTGTATTTGTTTTTAAAAATGATTTTATTAATTAATAATTTTTAATATTAATCTCTACAAATAACAATCACTTAAGACATTCATTTACATAGCCTATTGTTATCAAAAATGTCACTAATTACTATAAGTAAACAAAAAAAGATAAAATGAAAAGGTGGAATTTTCATGTAAAAATCTATAAAATTTGGCCCAATGGGCAGAATATGTCCCTTCCCTATATCTTTTTAAGTTGTTCTGAATTCAAAAGTTATAATTAGTTTAAAATGACTTAATGAATCTAATATGATAATGCATAATGTTTGGAAATATTCATTCATATTACTCTTAAAAGTAAAAAAAATATGCTAAATTAAAAATACTCTCACAGATAATAATAAAAATTTTCTATTTACTGATGATTGTTAGAATGGTCTGGTTAGTTAGAGCATCATCTTCTTGAATCTAAAGATCACCAATTTAATCTCCATTATGAAAGAAAAGTAATACCCCTTGAAACATTTAACACTAATCATTGTTATTACTTACTGTTGAATGTGTTTAGAAAATATAAATTTTGTATTTTTGTCTAAAAAGTAGTTAACAATTCAACTAGATGATGAAAATGGTCTAACACAGTGATTCTTAATATATGGTATGTGTACCACTGGTAGTGTGTGATGGATTAACAAGTGTTGTGTGAAAGATAAAATATTTTTGAAACAATATACTGTAACAGGCATACATCTGTTACATTATTTATTTTAAAAATTTAGACATTAGAAATAAAGTTTGCAAATAAAAATTTGTTTTTTTAAAAATTGAAAATTAAAAGACATCTAAATTTTATATATATAAAATCGCACAGATGAAAAAAATTATTAAAAGAAAACTTTATTAAGAAAAAGAAAAAGTTTTAAAACTAAATATTAAGAAAAAGACTTGAAAGATTTAAAGATAAAAAGAATGTACAATAAATTAATTAATGTTATTGTAAAATGGAAATGATTATTAATTAGTCCAAGTGAACTAGCCCTTGAGCATTTAAAATATATAAGAAAAGGTCATATAGGAGAGAAAAAACAATAGAAACTAATAGCCAATAAAAGAAATCCCTCAGGAAATGGACCAGAATGAAAAGATCATCATCGTCATGACATAATGTCCACTGGATCCGAAAGTTTATTATAAAAGGAAAGAGATGTGAATTAGAAAGGGAGATATGTGTTAAGTCAGAGAGAGTTGGAAGAGAAGGGATTGAAAGATGCACTTTCAATTCCTTCAGTTGTTCTAAAAAAAAATGAAACATCGTTTTCCCATATTGCAGACTATAGGACATCTGGGCCCGGCAATTAAATACCAGCTACAATAAAGGACCAACGGCTAACTGGATACCAATCTCTTCAGGACGGCATGGGAATTCACGTTCAAAATTACAAGCAACTACAAAAATGGGCCTTTTTAAAACCGTAAGAACTTTAGAAAATTCGTGAACATTAAATATAAAACTTTCCCAGTATTTAAATTATAGCAATAGTATTGCCTATCTAACCAAACTAAATTTGTTAATTGTTTTATTGAATGTATTATTTGTTTGTTAAATCATTTCCATTAATTTATTTTCCGTTCTTTTAAGTTTTTGTTATGATTTTTTTTTTGTTAAACAACTTTTAAAAAAAAAGAGAAAAATGTTAAATTCGAATCGGGCGTGAATGGCTGCATAGATTCGTAAAGTTATGTTAGTTTAAGGGAGGGTAAATCTTAGGTTATTTGTTTCGTGGTTGGATTGGGTCAGTGGATTGGATATATTGGTGTAATTAGTAAATGTAGTATGAGGTCCGCTATGTGCAGGATCGCATTATATGCCGCACACCCCCTGTTTGCCTATGAAATGGGATAGTAAGATGGAAAACACAGTCCCTTCCTATGGAGTTTTTTTATTGCTCTTCTCGTCAGACAGATGTAGTATTCCTGTCTAGACGAGAGTCAATGTCTACTATAACCATGCTGTTCAGATGTACATTCCTGACAGTATGGTATTTGTGCTGTTGTTATTCATGCTGCATTGAATACATTGATATATAAGGTGGATTGACATTGGTTTAACTGCGAACTTTTGGCCTAAGGTTAAATAAGGGATAGAATATTTTCTTTTCAAATACAATCTATGTAGTCTATTCATACTTGACACTTTAATAAAATATTAAATTCAACTGTGCGAACTTAGAAAATAAAAGTTTAAACGTAAATTAAATTCTAAAAATCAAAGTTAAAATGTAAGTTAAATTTTAAAATAAAAGTGATTCTAAAATGATTCAATTGACATTGGTTTAACTGCGAACTTTTGGCCTAAGGTTAAATAAGGGATAGAATATTTTCTTTTCAAATACAATCTATGTAGTCTATTCATACTTGACACTTTAATAAAATATTAAATTCAACTGTGCGAACTTAGAAAATAAAAGTTTAAACGTAAATTAAATTCTAAAAATCAAAGTTAAAATGTAAGTTAAATTTTAAAATAAAAGTGATTCTAAAATGATTCAAAATTTATATGTGCGTAAATAAGTGTTTGTGTGTTAATTACTGGTAGTGGCTTCTTTTATTTATTTTTTAATTGAAATATTATTAGATAAGAATTTATATTTTATAAATCTCTGCGTCTCACTGAGCTAGTGGCATTGGGCTGACGGTCGGAATAAAATATATATAAAATTTTTTTTTCTTACCTTACATATCTGCCTACTATATAAATTTTCTAGGTTCAAATAACCTGGTGGCATCCTGTAGTGCACATACGGTAAGACTCTCTTGAATATCCGACCGTTATAATACTTAATTAATTTATTCAAATAATGTAAACTGATGCAAAAAAAGAAATTAAAATTAGATTTTCATTATATTGATTATTACCTTTGACAGCTCTTGAGCATAGAGAAAAATATTCAGACTTATTATTGCTCTTTAGATTATCTAATGAGCTTGCCAATAGCTCTTAACAAGCTTTTCAGAATATTCCCAATCAGAGACCAGTTTCTGCTTCTGAAAAGTTATTAAGAGCTATTGCTCATTAGATAACATTTGTAATACAAGCTTGTTAAATTAAGTCATGTGATATATGACTTTATTTCTTTGCAATTATATTCTTTTGCTCTGTAGGTTATATGCCAAAAGTACTATACTTCACAATTGCCAGTGCAGTGTTTTTTAAACTGATTTTATAGGTAAGTTTGGAGTTTGCTATAATGGTAATTATGTTTTGGTTATCAAAAAATTAAAACAAATATTTTATATTTGCTGAACTATTTCTTTTTTTATTTATTTTGATACTGAAATTTTTTTTAAAGAAGAAATTTTGATAATTTTTGTATGGAACATGAACTCTAAAAGCTTGAATACAGCTGGTCCAATACATAATTATAATTAAATGTTACTATCATAGATTTTTAAATAATTATTTAATTCATAAATATTTTTAATAAATAGCTTTGTATTATTTCTATTTGATTTCAAGCCATATCATGGATTCCAACTTGGCAGATAATAGCTAAGCACACCCACATATATACATGATTGTGTATACATACTGCAGTTGCATTGTGTAAAATATATTTAAGATTAAAATTAATTTTTTATTCAGTTCTATTTTTTTTTATATTTTAGTTACGAAATTTTTCCAATTGAAGAAATAATTAAACTCTGGTATGGAGATCACAAAAAGCATCTCGTAAAATGACATTTTTTTTCCATTCATTTTGTCTATAGAACCGTGTTTCTCAACTGCTGCAGACCAATAAATTTTTTAATTTGTTTATTATGAACCAAATGAAGTGTTGAACAAAAAAAATGGACGAAGAGGTGGGTGTTTTTGTAGTAATATATAATTATTGCAGTGTTTAACAAATTTAATATATATGTATATATTTTCAAAGAATGATTAAAAAAAAACAGAATAACTGACAAAACTATATGAAAGTAAACTAACTAACAAAGCATCAAACTAATAAACAAAATCTGAAGAAAAACAAAGAAAATATTTAAATAACAGCGAACATCATTATAATTATTAAATTAAAAACTAATACTATTGTTACTGATTTTTGTCAGTAATTAGCTTATCAATTCCTGGAGATATATTTGTGATTCAGAAAACTGGGTTTATTAATAAACGATTTCTTTCTTTTGATTTTAAGACTGTTGTTGCTAAAAAATATTGATACACATTAGTATGTGTCAAAAATAGCAACAACACTTTTAAGGCTCTTTTGTGTATTTCCGGATTTTCAGTTTCAGTGCTGCCATGTGGTTAATAAGCACCTTTGTGCAAGATACATTTTAGCACACCTCCTCCTCATTCTGTGAAATAAGATTTGTAAATTAAAAGACATTTTTTTCCAGCCCTTTTGCAAGGAAAAGTCAAAAATATGATTTTAATCATTTAATGTGTTCAGTAAATACTTCTTCACATGTTTTATTCATTTATTTCTATAAAATAAATATGTAGATGAAAACACATACTAAAATAAAACAAATCAATGTTTAAAAAATAATTTTTGAAACAATAATTAAATAATACCTTAATATTCATGTAAGTGAATTTTTTTTTTCAAAAGTTTGTATAATTATTTTTTGGATAATCCTGCAAAATTGCTAGTGGAGATAGAAAATATCTACTAATAACATCATTTTTTAAATATCTAAGTGTTTTTATCATATTTAAAAGAATCACCACACATTCTCATAACAACATTGCACTGCTCCTTTCCCCTTCTTGGGCCAGATCTGATATTATATAAGTATTATATAATATATAAGTTAATTACTTGATTATTAAAAATATTATGTACATCCAGAATATGATTCTTTGGAATGCTTTGCTTCTGAGCTCCATCCTGCATAGCAAGGAACAAATATAACCAGGCTTATTTTCATTAATGTTTTTGAATCAATATTTAGATCAACTTTAATCAGCAGGTTAGTATTTTATTAAAAGTAACCCATTGAAAATCTCTTATGCATAAACATATTCACATTTTCTATTAGAAAAATTATATTCCTTCAATAATAAAATATTTACATGATTATTTAATTTTTTAACTATTAAAAATTATAGTTTATTATATGTATTGTTTAATATTTTAAATTTTCATACTTACATGTTTATTGATATAACTTATTCCACCAAACTAGGTCAATTTTAAATAGCCCATCTGATGTAACTCTTACATTCCATTAGCACTTTTCTTGTTAAAAAAAAGTTATTTGTTTTCCAGATCTATTCATTATTTTTAAATCAGTACTTCTCAGACACAAAACTTGTTTATCAACAAATTAAAAAAAAATCTTCTCCGTTTTCTTTTCAAAAACTTTATTTTATATAACAATACTGAACATATATATAGATTTATATCATTGAAATTGACTGTAAGAAGATAAAAACAGTTGAAACGTTGGAGTTGATATTATATATGTTCAGTATTGATATAGAAAATAGAGTTTTTGAAAAGAAAAAGGGGAAATTTTTTTTTAATTTGTTGATATATTTTTAAAAGTAATTAAAATGCCTTGCACTTTATTGTGTTTATTCATGTTATGTTGGATAATTATAAATAAAGAAAATCTAACATTTGGTTTGTTCTACTAGATACATTTTTTAGACTTTGTCAATAGTGCAGTCATGTAGAGGTTTGTATTAAATAATACTGTTACCATGAAATTTGTTAAGAATTAAATATTTTGGCATGCAATATTTTTTTAATTGTTTTTTATTCATTCTGTTTTCTTTAGATTTGGACCATAGTGTGAATTATGGATCAATTAGAGTTTTTGTTAAAGAACCCATCAAAGGAAAAGCATGTGTAAAAAAATAATATGGTATCTAAAAATAATATTGTTATTAAAAATTAAAAAAGCTATCTAGTAAAATATATAAAAAGATAATACAGCATAATAAAAAGAAAGATAAGATTTTGAAAACTTTTCAGTACAACGCAGCATTGGAATTGAACCCAGAACTCAAGCCCTGTAAAATATTATTCATAAAGATAAATTCATGATAGGCAGAATTATTGTAATTATGAGGCAATATTTTTAAAATAAGTTTTATTTTTAAATAAATTATTATTTATATGTTATTTTTTATATAAATTAGAATATTTAAATAAAATGATTGAGAAATCTGAAGATTTTTATTTGCATATAAATTTTATTAATTATTGTAATGAAAGAATATTGATCTGTTTGGTTTTGTGCAATGGCAGAATATATATGAAATATATTTCAAGGCTAGAACAATTGTCTCAATGGATTTAAGGTAAGAAATATTCATCTTATATTTAAATAATAAATATTTACACTCAAAATGTATTTCTAATGATGAAATGATTTAAAAATGTAAACAATATTATTTACATATAAATTTTATTATCTTGATGACTTGGTGCCTAGTGATGAAGCACTTTTTTGTTTCACACAACTTGCACACCTGCATTCAGTTAGCCAAAATTGAGTTGTATTTGTTGAATTAATTAATAACTTTAATGTACCACCAACAACATCAACATACTGTTTTTTTCTGTTCCAAATCAGTTAGGTTATTTTCTTGTTCAATAAATGTTAATTAAAATCCACATATATCAACTTCATTTATTAATTCTGAAAATGAATGAAAGATGTCATAGTTTTTTCCTTCTACATGCTTGCAACCGTAGTTTTAACTTCTTTTTGACTGTAATACATTTCCTGCAGGTTTAAATTTAGTTCATTTATTAAAGAAAATATGTTAGACAAGTAAGCCAATTTAGCAATCCAATTGTTGTTATAAAAAAATATTTCTAATTTTGAAATTTTTGTTTCTGTAAATCTTCCAACTTTTTAATTCATAAAGTCTTGTTAATATTTTCCCTCTTGACAACCATTGTACATCTGCATGATGTAGTAAAATTTTCATGTCTAGATCCTATTTCATTGCATAAACTTGAAAATAGTATCGAATTTAGTGTGTTGCATTTAATATAATTTAATATTTTTATCAATTGAATAAGAACATTATTTAAGTCATGAGACAATTTTTAGCAGCTAAATTCTCATTGTAGTGTATAACACAATGAGAAAAAATCATTTTGTTGTCCTGCTACTTTTACATTTATTTTGCAACTCATGAATGTTTTCCATTTCTCCATCAACGCATAATCCAACACAATGTTTCCAATTAAATGGGTTTTTTTTTATGTAAATATCAATAGCTTAAATATGTCTGAATTTTAATTATATGATTAGGAACTTCAACACAACAAAAAAATTCGTTTACATCATTGATTTCATAAACAACAAAACAAATATAACATAAAAACATGGCTTTATTAGTAACATCTGTAGTTTCATCTATGGTGGGAATAATGATTTGATTACTTTTTGAATTAATTGATTTTCAACATCAGTCACTAATTTATTAAATCTATAATGAATCATATCTTTAGAAAATGGCAAAGTTATTATTTTGTTCCCAGAAACCTTACCTAGGATTTCAGAACACACATCTATTAAACATAGTTTAATTAAGTCTTTAAGAATAGAATACTATTTTTTTTTTTTTTTTTTTGCATATAACAATCCTTAAATTAACTAAATATGATTCTTTTGCAAAAGGCTTATCAACTAAAATAAATTTTTTAAAAGAGGATTTTTGTTTTTTAATTCAGTACTTTTATCTAAAAAAAATCCAATGGCTTATTTTGTAGATTTGAAGGTTTAATGTACAAATGATGCATTAACTTTACTGGCTTAACACATTCATTGGATAAAATTTCTCTGCAAATAACACATTGAGATAAGGCAAAACTCTCCATAGAGTAGTGCCACCCTGTGCCAATCAGAGTAATCAATGGATGCCAGAAAGCTTGTGCATAAAATCCCTAGCTAATGCCTACTCATCCAATATCCCAGAGTAGTTTCTGGCTTATGGCCTTTGTCAGTGAGGAGCTTTGGATCTGAGAGCATTGCACCTAGATCTTAGGATCTAATGCAACCCTCCAGCAACCACCTTTTATCTCTACTTAACTATAAAACTATGAGAATGAAATTGGAAAACCCAATAATAGTTTCAATTTAAGCTCAATAGCTTATATAGTCATAGATCTAGATGCAGTGCTCTCAGATCCAAAGCTTCTCACTGACGAAGGCCACAAGCCAAAAACTAGTCTGGGGATATTGGATGAGTAGGCATTAGATAGGGATTTTATGTGCAAGCCTTCTGGCATCCATTGATTACTCTGATTGGCACAGGGTGGCACTACTTTATGGAGAGTTTTACCTTATTTATAAACAATTATGTGCTAGTATAAGAGATGGTGATAATGTGATGCTTAATGGTTAACACCAATTCTGCCCCTAATAGGATAGTGGTGACTATGGTTGTTAAAAAGCCAAAGACACCAAAATGTATGGGTGCTGAACTGAATTCAGACCCATATGATTATACAAGCTATTGAGTTTAAATTGAAAATATTATTGTGTTTTCCAATTTCATTCTCATAGTTTTATAGCTAAGTAGAGATAAAAGGTGGTTGCTAGAGGGTTGCATTAGATCTTAAGATCTAGGTGCAGTGCTCTCAGATCCAAAGCTCCTCACTGACAAAGGCCACATACCAGAAACTAGTCTGGGGATATTGAATGAGTAGGCATTAGATAGGGATTTTATGCACAAGCCTTATAGAATCCATTGATTACTCTGGTTGGCACAGGGTGGCACTATTGTATGGAGAGTTTTTTCTTGTTTATAAACAATTAGGTGCTAGCATAAGGGATGGTGATCATGTGATGCTTAATGGTTTAACACCAATCCTGTCTAATAGGATAGTGGTGACTATGGTTGTTAAAGAGCCAAAGACACCAAAATGTATGGGTGCTGAACTGATTTCAGATTCATATGACTATATAAGCTATTGAGCTTAAATTGAAAATATTATTGTTTTCAAATTTCATTCTCATAGTTTTATAGTTAAGTAGAGATAAAAGATGGTTGCTGGAGGGTTGCATTAGATCCTACGATCTAGGTGCAGTGCTCTTAGATCCAAAGCTCCTCACTGACAAAAGCCACAAGCCAGAAACTAGTCTGGGGATATTGGATGAGTAGGCATTAGATAGGGATTTTATGCACAAGCCTTCTGGCATCCATTGTTTACTCTGGTTGGAATAGGGTGGCAATACTGTATGGAGAGTTTTGCCTTGTTTATCAACAATTATGTGCTAGTATGAGAGATGGTGATCATGTAATGCTTATTGAGATCTGGGTAAATTTTCTTCCAACTAAGGCCAAACAATGAAACCAAACTTTAAATAATCTGGACTGAATTGATGAACAACAACACATTTTCATTTTGTCTGAGGTGAATCATTTAGTGCAGTGGTTCTTACATTTTTTTTTATTCGTGACCCCTTTTAAATTTAAAAAATTTCCAATAATTCCGACCATCGATGTGCAAGAAAATATCAAAACAACATTGCATAAAGTCTATATTTTATAATATAAATGTAATAAACCATCTTTGAAAAAACATGTATAAATAATCACAGGAACTAAAATTTAATAAAAGTAACTGTAGTACTTACAATATTGTAAAAAAAAAAAAAAATAATAAACAATATTAATAACATTATTAACAATACATTAAACTTAAATTTAGTGGAATGGGTGAACTTGCCTATTTAGGCACAATAATTGACGAAAACGCAGTTGTTTTTTTTTCATATGTTAAATGCGTTGACCGGGAAGCGAATTCGGGCCATTTGCTTGGAAGACAGCTATGCTAACTACAAAGCCACCAACGCAGTTTTACACAAATAAGTACTAGCAAATGGCTCAAGAATTGCTATTGCCAATTCACACAATAACAAATATTATGTCTTTATTGTGAGCCAAAAAGAATTTATTGAATGTTTACTTAACTCGTTTTTAAGTTTCATCAAAACTGAGTTCGAAAAATTCTTCTTGGGTAATTATAGGCAAATGTTTTTACTTTCTCCATTTCTATTAGGAGTGGATTTTGAAACTAAGTGAACTGTAATATTTAAATCTGATGAATAATATGTATCAAATTTTTCGTGTAAACTTGGCAAATGATTAATTATGCTTTTCTTAATTATTATCCAAATTATTTTCATTAATAAAATCATTTATACTTTAAAACATTTCACATGTGCTATTTTCCACACTTGACTTCCATATAGTTATTTTTTTTCCTAAATGCATAAATTTTACCATACAAAATTAAAATGTTTGTATTCTCACCTTGAAGAGATATGTTTAATTCATTTAATTTTTCAAATATATCAGACAACTAGCACAATTTACAAACCCAAGTTTCATTGTGAAAGAGATTAGAAAGATCACTTTTTTTTCTGATAAAATATATAATCAGCTGTACTAATCGTTTTAAAGCTTGTTCTTTTGATACCCACCTAACTTCTATAGATAATAAGCGTCATTAATAATCTGACCTCATATCTTTGCAAAAAATTTGTAAATAATATACAATTTAATGCATGAAATTTATAAAATTAATAATCTTTATGGCACCAAACTGAGATCTGTAGACAGGGTTTTAGCTACTACTGTTTCACGATAGATCATACAATTGGTAAACATCATTTACTCATTCTTCATAGATTTAACTTTTGCTAAAAATCTTACATGCTGACCATTCATCGCTGCTCCACCAATATAGTTATTCCAATTCAATCCTTCTTCCTTGAAAAAATAGTTGACTTTTAAAAAAATATCTTTGCCTGTTGCACAACAATTCATCGGTTGACAAAATAGTACATCTTCATGTATATTACCATCATAACAGTACACATTTGTAGTGTCTGTTGACTAATCCAGCTGAATTGAACATTTCTGGCTTGCTTTGATTTTCAGAATAAGTTGCTGAAATTTGTCACCACTATATTTCCGAAATTCTTTTAGTTACTGTATCATTAGAAAGAGGAATTTGTTTAAATTCATCTGCATACTTTTTTCCATGAATAGTTTCTGTTATTTGTACCAAAGTGGTTAAAACCAGTTCTTTCCTGATTACATACAATTTTTTAGATTTTGCTATTAAATGTGATACCTGGTAAGATGCAAAGTGTATGTTTCCTGAACAGTAACATAATTTTTAATAAACTTTTACTTTTATTTGATGCATTTAATAGACTTTGAAAATATTCTATAGGTTCTCTTGAATAAGCATCATGTTTTGTATCGAAATGTCTTTCTAATTTTGCAGGCTGCATACTTCTGGCCACTAAAGTTTTATTGCATTATAGGTATAAATGTAGTTGTTCATTATAATTAACAGCAGAAAATGTAAATCTATATCATAAATATGATTCATTATACATCCTCTTTTTCTTTTGAGATTTATTAACATTTCTTTATTTTTACTGCTTTCTGAGAACATTTGCATCTACACTGACATGGTTCCTCTTTAACCATTTATCCATATTTAGAAATAATATTTTGAAATAAGTGTACACATTTTATAAAAAATTATAAATGATAAACAAGTTCTTTATAATATTTTCATAAAATATGCTTTTGGTTTAGAAAAATGTGCTATGCAAACCCTAACATATTTTTACATAACCCAACTTTTAAATGTCAATTTCTATCAGCAAATTTAATGAATATTGTTAGATATGCATAAAATAAAATGTGGAGAAATAATTTACTGACTTATTTTATGATATGCATGATATATATATATATTAATCTGGTTGGTGAAGCTTCGTTCACAAAAATCACTAGGCACTAGACAAAACACAAAATGTATCTTTCAACAAACACATACAAATCATACAACTACAAATATGATAAATTCAATATACAAATGCCACCCTACTTATGAATGAGTTACATTTCAAAATAGACCAACAAGAGTGTTACCAAACGGACACTGTTAAGTGGGAACCATTAGGAGCAACTAAATGCAGCTCTCGGCACCTAACAGGGTGCATGCATCTAAATGGAATATTTAATTTGAAAAACTGGCAAACTGATTTGTAATTTATACAAATTAGCAAGGTTTGATAACTATTAATGGTATTATAATTATATGTATGAACTGTTAAAAATGTGTATTAGGAAAACAAAATAACATGTATTAATATTTGTATTTATTTAACATACATAATTTTTTATTGAAATATGCAGATATTTATTTCAATATTTATGACTATTTTAAAATCAAGTACCTCAGATAACTATGATCATAAGATGGATTTGTATTTACAAAGAATGATCTTCAGAACTTTCCCCCAATTTTTAGGCTTATTTTAAGTAGAAAAGAAATATTGTAGCTGTATATTTGTGTTGATGGATGGTCCAGGACTTGCAAGGGGAAATTTTATTTTAAGATTAGTATCTAATACTAAATTTGCTTTTTTTCAAATATCCATAACAATGTTTCAGAACATTTACATGTGTAACTTTGGAACATTGTTTTTAAATTCTATAGCTTCTGACTTCATTATTAATTCCTGTTTTCATTTCATTGTTCGTCAACTTACTACATAAAATAGTAGTACATGGAAAAATGTCATAACTCACATAATTTATTTCTTATATTAAATAAACACAAATATTAATACAAAAAATGGAAACTGTTATTTTGCTTTCCAAATACTAATTTTTAACAGATATACGTGTCTATTTCTAAATGTTTTTTGTATAAATTACAATTTGTCAATTTTTGAATTTCAAAATTTCATTTTTGGAGAAATGCGTGTGCTCTGTTAGGTGCCACAAACTGCATTTAGACACTTCTGAAGCCATCAGTGAGTAGACTTTAAAGGCACTACTCTGTGAGGTTGCCACAAGGCAGGAGATGTGCAACTTAAGATTTGGACTTGTGGAAGTATTGCAAAAAATAATTTTGACTTCATGGCAGTCTATTTTTATGTCCAAATATTTGTAAGTAGGGTAGAATCTGTACAGTGTGACTGTATAGTTGAGCAATTTGTTCAAAGCACATGTCAAAGGATTTTTAACTTACATGAATAGAAATTTTTCTTCATAGTAGGAAATTTATATAAAAAAAAAAGTTAAAAAGGGGCAATTTTCCAAATTTTTGCACAAACCCCCCAGAATTTTTTTGTGATCTCCCTGAGGGTTGGGCATTTAAAAACCACTGATTTGGTGAATAAATAATATTTTCATTAGCATTGAAAGTACTTATCCTTGGTTTTTGAAAAATATCTGCAATAGTTTTGGTTTTCATGTTATTATTCATTTTTAAATGGCTAAAAACTAAATATTAAGTACTTAATATACTTTAATTTATAGTACACACCTATTATATACTAATTCCTATCACTGCACACCTGTGCAATTCTAATCATATGATTGATAATCGTTAGGATATTTTTGTACATACCAAAGTCCACCTCATCTAGAAAGTGCATGTGTAAAATTATTAATGAAGCAGTGGTTTTACTGTGAATTTGCTGTTACTAAAAAATAGACACATTTTTGTATTTCTTCTACTGTTTTGTTTTTTAGTTTATTTTCTATGAATTCTATGAATAAAATAACTAAAAAACAAAAGAAAATCTTAGAACTGGATTAAAGATAAATTTAATTAAATTAATCATAATTTAAAAGATTGTAAAAAATATTTCATAAATATGAACAAATTTATATGCTTTTTGGGACTATATATTATTTATAATACTTCACTCATATACACTTTAATGCAATTAATTTTCTTAAAAACTTCTTTATTTTCTTACAGTTTCGACTGTCCAGCAGTCTTCTTCAGAGCTACAAGATTTGAATAATACAAATACATAATTATCATTTCACATATATATGTATAAATCTTATATAAATCAAAAATATATATATCTTCATCATTTTACATGCATATATAAAACACACACATATATACATATATATCAAAATATACACATATTTTCTTCATATATATACACACATATAAATCTATATCACCTCTAGACATATATATATAATCCATATCTACATCTATATATATATGCACATCCAATACCTAGACATACCTCTTTTAAACATACATTCATATACAGATAGATATACATACACCTACAGACATATATACAATCTTCATATATCTTTACTAATACACATCCATATGTAGATATGGATTATATATATGTCTAGGGGTGATATAGATTTATATATGTGTATATATATGAAGAAAATATGTGTATATTTTGATATATATGTATATATGTGTGTGTTTTATATATACATGTAAAATGATGAAGATATATATATTTTTGATTTATATAAGATTTATACATATATATGTGAAATGATAATTATGTATTTGTATTATTCAAATCTTGTAGCTCTGAAGAAGACTGCTGGACAGTCGAAACTGTAAGAAAATAAAGAAGTTTTTAAGAAAATTAATGCAAAAAAAGTGAAGGAGAAAAATAAGAGAATATACTTTTTGGGACTACTAAAATTTTTCTGTGGTTACCAATTGAGAAACACATATTTTTAAATGTCAAATCATAATGTATAATGTTCAAGGCTAATGTTTTATTCTTATCATTTTTTACTTTAATTTTAAAGATTTTAATAGCTAACGTATAAAAGTGAGAACTCATAGTTTTCCAAATTTGGCTCAGATTTGTAAGAAGAGTAAATAACAGCCCAAAAAGATTAGGGATTCTGGTATATTAATATTACCAAACAGAAAATTCAATATTTGTTATTATCATGGGTGATTTTAATACTATTTTAACAGGATTTAAATTTAAAATATTATTGCTCATCATTCAATTTAACAGCATTCTTATAACTTCTACTTCTGAGCAGATTTTCCTTTTAAATCTTTCAATTACATATTCTTTTAACTAAATAATATTCTCCCTATACACTGCCTTATGAAGTTTAGCCTGGTAGTAAAGTAGAAAAATAAAACTTAATGATTCCTGTATTAATTTCAAGGTAAGAAAAATATTTTACGAAAATATCAGTTTGTTCAATTGAATAGAACTCTCATGCTTCACCTTTCACTTGTGTTCTCAAACATCATATAATGCCATGAACAATTAATTACTGTATTATATAATATATCCTTTCTACAATTGTCAATAAGTATTTTTTACAGATCACAATTTCATAATACTTGGTCTCATTTTATATTTCCATGTAATTATTAATGTAGAAGTGAAAATTAAAAAAAAAAAATACATTAATGCAGTTCTCTGCTTAGTAAGTTCTAACTTGTTGGGAATACTAGTGTTATATTTATTTTTATGGAGTGGGGAGGGGATTAATTATATTCTTTGAGTGACTGTCAGTTATCTAAATCAAAAAGTGAAAAAAACTTCTTTAGAACAATGTTGTCTATGCATGAAAAGATGTTATTAATAATAAATAATAATATAACATAGGTTCAAAGCAATTCTTTGAAGAGTTACATGATGTTGAAACATTAAAATGAATATTGTATTTATTAAACTGAGAGGGAGGAGAAGAGTTTTTCAATTAAAAATGAAGTCAGAAAATTTGTCATTTAATTAATTTTTACTTTTTAAAAAAATTAAAAACTAAATAATAATACAACAATTTAAATGAACATTACTTCTAAGTCAAGATGTTTTTCAAATAAAAAGATTTTAAATAAACAATATAATCAATGCAAAATACAAAGTTTATTTTTAAATTAATTTTTAAAAAGTTAAAGAAAAATTTTTTTTCTTATAACATGCAGTGGGGCAGGAAAATGTTCCCTTTTTTATCTTTTACATCTTTTAAAATTCCTTATGAATCTAAATTTTAGATATATACTGAATTTATAAATTAAGTTGTAAATTGTATTGCTACAATAAACCAAAAGTTCAAATCAGAGCTCTCTATCTTTGTCTCTCCCTCCCTCATTTTTGAAAAGAAATTTAAAAATTTCTAAAGAAAAAAAAATACAATCAAAATTTCCAAACCGACCTTTCTTTTCAATTACAAATAATAAAAAAATTGTTTGAAATTTATCTACATTTAAATTGTTATTATGAAAGTAGTTTTACAAAAAATTATCCATGAAAACTTACCATATTTTTTTGTTTCTTCTGATCTCTCTCCCACTCCTCCATCCCCAATCTCCCCTTTTTCCAAAACCCAGAAGTAAAAGTTCACACACAAAAAAACTGTCAATGAAAAGTAATAGTAAGAGATATTTCATTACACATTGAATTTATAAATTAAGTCATAGTAGTAAATTGCTGTTTTTCTAAAGAAATATTCACTTGATCAAATAATCATTCATGTATTCCTTCATAATGTCAAAGCAGTGTTTGAAAAGTCAATTAGAGAGAAAATCAAAATGTAGATAACCTACTAAATTGATAATGACAAGATTTCTGGTAAACCTTATAAAATATGAAAATTCTAATAAAAACAGGAATATAAAAAAAAAATCCAAAAGCAAATTAGTAAAGAGAATTCATAATTTTTGAATTTATACAAGAAATATTTTATTTTTTGATTTATGATGTATTGTTATACTTCATACTTTAACTTTGTATTTGATTTCATAAATCAAAGGTAGTTTAAATATTTAAATCTCTGGACAAAAACTTCAAAAATATACTCTCAATATTTTAACACTAATTTAACCAAAAATATAAGTCCATTCTTGCATAAAAGCTTACTTCTTATTCATTAAAATTTTGTTTGGTGCAATAATTTAATAACAGAATAATGGACTTGGAAACCAAAGATTTTTGAATTAGAGTTCAACCTGAAACCTTGAATGTTTGAATGTCAAGTTACCAGTATTCATGTGTCATAAAAATATTAAGTGATTAATCAACTGTTTGATTAGCTTTTTGGTTATTAAAATTTTTTTGCCAAAAAAAAAGAAATGTAATTTTCAATTGTGAATATAAAAGATTATAAGCTGTTACAAAAGTCATAATACAACACAACTAAATTTGAAAATACTTTTGTTACTGTTAATTTATTTTTATTTTTATGTCTTATAGTCACTTTATGTTGGATATGTCTTGCAATTTTCAATTACAAATTTTATTAGAAAAACTAATTACTTTGAAAGCTCTCAGAAATGTTAAGGAGACTGATTACAATAGAGATAATTTCATCAGTAAAATATCAAATGCATTGATAAAAATAAATAAAAATTGCCTAGAAGAAAGTATGAAAATATAAAATAGTCATAATAACCACAGTTTGTTTTGGTAAAATTTCTTGGCTTTCCATAATTGATGAATATATTCAAAGGAAAATAATATTCTTTATAATTTTCTCTTACGTTTGCGCCTGACTGTTAAGACCCATCACATTGGTGTTATGTAAGTCAAAATATTTCACCTCTTAATATGATGCATAGATGCAGCAACAATGACCCTAAAAAAAGCAACTCATAATATAAAATGACTAATGTCATTGTTTGTGGATAGTAATTAATAGGATGGTATTACTTGATATGTAGGGAGAACCTTGTTGATTTATTTTAAAAATACATTAAAAATTATTACATCTCAAGAAAGATTTTATAAAATCTTTAACAAAATACTTGAAATAACATAAGTGCTAAAATCTCCCTTCAGAAAATAATTGCGATATATTTTAAAGCTGTATCTCTCACCCTCAAGATTAATACATTACTTTAGATTGATATATTCCGTATATTATGTGAATAATACTGTTTTGCTGGCATTTGTTTAAGTGAGTATTTAACTTTTATAATCTTATTGAAATGTTTCAATCAATTTCTAAAAGATACATTTGTTTTTTGATCTTTATATTTTTTCCAATTATCAATTCAATTAGTTTTGTTGCCTTTCTAGTTTTTCGAAAATATGTTTTGTTGTTGTTCCGCTATTTATTTATTCAACTATTTAAGATATCTTTAAAAACAATATTTTTCCCAAATATTTATTTTTAATTTGTACATTCTGTTCACATTCTTTCTCACTTATTAATTTTATTTTCATATTTACTTATTATATAAATCAATGTTTTTACTTGCGTGCTCTTTATTATTTATATCTCTTTGTAATTTGTTTGTTAGCATATTTTATTTTTTCCACCGTTACAATATTTTATTTTTTGAATAAACTGTTTTAAATCTGACCTCTAGCGGAATTTTGTAAAACTACTATAATGAATTCAGTTTATAAACTTTAAATTGAAAGATAATGAAAAAATTTTTTTTACATATATTCTATTGTGTTTTTGTAAGTAAATTTGTGAAAACACTTTCTGAAAGATATATAAAATAATTTTTATTAACTGATATTTGATCTAAGGGAAAAAACATGACTTTGCTAGAAAGTTTTGATTTTAGTTTATCAATATGAGTTCATCATTTTGTATAGTGCATCTTAAAAATATAAAAGTTTATTTAAAATTTATGAAACAGCTCAAAATTGTGATACTAAAATAAATTGTAAAAAAACATAACAAGTAATTGCTAACTCCTTTAACAAAGATTAATTATTACTACTTGATTATAAAAACCTGTTGCTTACTTTACTTGCCCTTAAGCAAAGATTGCCATATTAAATATATTTAAAACATATATTCCATTATTCTATATGTACTAAAATTATCAAATACATGGCCTATATATTGTATTAAGCAGATAAGATGATTTAGAATTAAAAAAAATAAAAATCACAGTTTAATCCAATTGGGCTCTAAACTCAAAGGATTCTGACATTAGTGAATATTCTGAATTATTTAAAAAACATTCTAAGAAATAATAGCTATACATTATAAAATAAAAAAGTATATATCAAAATTTTATGTGGATAATAATTACACCATACTTATAATTGTTTTTTTTTTTTTTAAAAAAAAAAAGAGTAATAAAACATTACTAAAATCTAGTATAAGAATTACACCGTAAAATTAAACATTTTTCTATCTTATTAAAAAGAGTAATAAAATGTATATAAAAAAACTATATATTATTAAAGAATAAATATTTTTTATACTTGGAAATAGTTCCTTTATTTATTTAGTAAGATGAAATTCTGAAATTAATGCTAACACTGGTGGCAATAGAGCGTAATTCAAAATATTGGTAGGATATATATAAATCTTCTAAACTTAATCAAGGATAGAGTTTGGTGAGGGTTGTACTTTAGTCACTTAGTTTTGGCTAAAATTTCATTTGAAATTAAGTTAAAAATCTGTGATATTGGTCTAAAATAATATACTACTTAAATCGTTATATAAAAACAATAGAAAGACATATGACTTTGACCCAGTAATCTTTAGCTCTTAATTCCATTACTCTGTTTGACCAGATAAAGTCTTCAAACATTTAATGAAAAATAAAATCTATTCCAGCCTTGGAAATAAAATCATATCTTATAGTTACATCATTCTACAATTATTTATTTATTTTTGTATTATAAGAAGAATGAATAAAAATTTTATTAAAGGATATCATTTAAAAGTTTCATTGTATTAAACATATTTAAGACTGATAGACAAATATAACTTATATAAATGACTTACTTTTTCGTGCATTTTGTATCTTGAGTAATTTTATTTGCAATCAGCTGTGATTATTATGTTCCAGGTACTTGAAAATCCTTGGTTATATATAGAGTTTTGTGGAAAATTATAATTTAATTTTATATTGCACACATAGAGTCAAGATGTTAAACATAGTAATTAATTATTCAACAGGCAGTTTAATAATGTAATTTCATTCATTTACAATTAACTGATACTTTTTTAATTAACTTGGAAAAAAACTAACAAGAATTGTTATGTTTAGGCGTTACTATTCTGCCACAGCATTTTACTTTCAGTATTTTTTGAACAACTTTTTGAATAATAGCCACAATGGTGCACAACATTCATATTAATAACAAAGTTATACAAGAATGAATTAATGATATATGTTTATAATTTTTACATATGAAATTTTTTTAATACATATAATTCTTAGAGAACTAAATCTCCAAAATACTACTTATATAAATGCAAACAGCCCTAATAATAAAATCTGCTGTGCTCAAATGAAAAATTAGTCCATTTTTATCTTGTTATCTAAGATCTTATATAAACATATCAATCATACAATGATAACAATAAAGACAAATATTAAAGCAATAATGATGTTCTCATAGCTTCATTTTAAATTGTTTATATTTAAATTTACAATATAAAGATAATTTCTACTCATTTTAATAATCTTGTAAAGAAACAACCAAACATCACGTATGTAAAGATAGAATATCACAGTACTGATATAATATATAATATGTAGAGAGATTAATCTCCATATTGTTAGCAAATTAAAAGTGGATTAATTTTTCACCTGAGCATAACAGATTCTGATACTAGAAGGCATTCGCATTTTAGCATTTTAGAGATTTATCTTTCTAAGCATTACATTTTTATAAGCATTCTAATATTCTATTTTTTAGATATTTGACATTTAGTGATGTATTTGTATGAGTAAGAAATTAATTCTATATGGTAAATTTAAATAAAAGCCAAGGAATAACTTCCTGGATCCAAAATTTGATATTGCTCTTATCATGATTTACACGTCTATTTAAGATCTTACATGGCAAGATAAAAATGAATACATTTTTCATCTGAATATATCAGATTTTAATACTAGAGGATATTTGTATTTATATAGCTAGTATTACATATTTTATTGATATTAGCATTGGAAAAACATTTATAACCAATCAGAGCTCAGATTTTAATAAAACATTTCACACTGCTTAAATATATTACATTATAACTATCTTTCATTATTAAAATATCAGACTACTCTTTCATTATATGTATCCTATATATGCATATTGTAATAATCAGCTGAGAATTTACAGGTATGGCAAACATCAATCACTAGAGAGTGTCATTAGATTTGCAATCTGGATTTTTCTATCTCTATGTATAAATAGTAAAATTCTAATGCTAAGTAACATCAGTCTTCATTGGATATCTCATATACTGATATTTAGAAAATTTAAAGTTTACTGGTAGAGATATCCAATCATAAACTTCTACAGAGTCATTAATCACTATTCATATTTTATGTATGCCCACTAGATCTGTGAGAATCTTGATACTCCTTTGAATATTTTGTTTATCATAACATTGGATTGTATAATTGGTAGAATGATAAATAATAAAAAATTTGAGGCCAAAATAAATACACAATTATTACATTTGTTATTATTATTATTATAGTCTAACACTCAGTATAAAATATTCTTTGCATGTATATTTTTACAATTAACTTTTCTAATGTTAATATTCATGAAACCTAGAGCATATATAAAAATGTGATATGGCAGTAGGCCATAACTACAGAGTATAATGTAATATATCCACATGTATATAATCTTTTCTATATATATTTCCTTATACTGTCATGGACCATAAATTAAGAATTTGCCAATAATGTATTTAATTTTATTTATATAAATTGGTTGGCTGTATATATCAAAATTAAATTAGAAATATGTCAAAAGAAAACAAAGTATTGTAGCAGGTGAACTAAACATTGATTCAAATCGAGCAAACTTGATATAATCAAGCATATAAATTTTATCACCTTTTAATTATCATCACAACATGTATTCAAGAAAAGAGCTGTATGGTAGATTATTATTGCATAAATAAATAATTAAACACATACTTGTGGAATACTTCAAAATACATAGAAAATAAGTACACAATTATTAATGGCTATACTACAACTTTACTTCAAAATCTAAAAACTGGGGAATGTGAATCATTAATATGTTGTATATATGCTTCAAAAACATATATATCCAGAATGTGGCATGTAAATTTCTTAAAGTGCATTACACATTTTACTAATTATTTCAATATCTAGCAATATAACTGTATAAATAACATATATGTCATATTATAAATGAAATCTATTTTAAATCTTGTAATTAATAAATTAATGTTTTCTTTGCAAGTATGTTTTTTTACAAATAACTTTTCTAATGTTAATGTTCATAAAACCTATAGCATATATAAAAATATGATATACAATAGGCCATAATGTGGCATATCCACCTGTATATAATCGTATTTATAACTATTTCCACATACTAGCATGGACCTTATACTAAGAATTTATCAAACATTTTCTCTAATAGGTTACCAACCAATTCTTTTCTTTTCCTCTTTTATTTTTTGGTCCTAACAAAATATTTAAGCAACCTGAGAGCACTATAAGCTAACAATTTCAATAAATAATTCCTATTGATTAATTTATTCTCTATATAATATTACATAACCCATATTATATTCTAAATAATATAAAAATTTAATTTAATGCAATGAGCATTTTCTATGTGTTAAATTCTTGTTAAATAATCTTAAAATGAACAATTTTTGTGATGTTTAGACCCACAATTGACTCTCTCATTTTAAAACTTAAAATTAATATAATTTTAAGATACTGTTTTATTAAGGAAATTGAAAATCATTACATTTAGTCCCTACCCAATAATTATTAATTCAAATAAAAAGATATTAACAAATAAATGACAAAATAAAATAAGAATTTAAATCTTTTAGATGAAAAATAAGTTTACTTCAAAATTTAAATAAAGTTCAGAACCCCTATAATTGAATATAACTTTTATATGATTATCTAGGATTATTAAAGAGTAGAGTTCTGATTATTTATCTTTCTGCAGGTTTCTATGATAATTTTTATTTACAGTTTAAGTATTCATTTCTTTTTTATTTCAGCACTTTTATATTATATGTCAGTCAGGATTTTAAATCTCTTATGCAAAATATTGTATTTTTCATAGTTATATATCATTTGTTTAATTATAGTTGAATTTTGACAAATTTCAATAGATTTTTTTGTCATAATTGGTTCACATTGGTAGTAGATAATTTGTATCAGATTGGCATGTAGTTGATTAGATGCTCCTAAGACCATTTCTAATGACAATGTCTCTTTGTCCAGGGCAGAATTCTCAAAGACAAAAATTTCTATAAAAGCTCAATGCATTTAAAGGAATTTATTCATGTCATATAGTACCTTGTAAATACAGCTAGAAGATAAAAAAAAATTATGTTACAAAACTATTTAATAAATTTTTATCTAAGAAAATATTAATCTCTTAATTATTAAAGAAAAGTCATTTGTAATATATTTCTATTTCTGAAAACAGATGCAAGATTTACATAAAAGAAAACCCTAACAAAATACAGTTATATTATACATAACAAAATTATGACTGTAATATTGAGATTAATTAGTTTTTGGTAACATACTCTATTCAAAATATAAATATATTTTTGATTTTCTAAATTTTAATTACTTTATATTATATCTTATTAAACAGAATGCATCTTGACTAGTTTTAGTTCAAATTAATTAAAACTTTTAAAAGGGATCTTAGTTAAACTTTTCTTTAAAATTATTTTAAAAGAAATTATTTTACTGAAATTAAACAAAATTCTCTACATCTAAAATTGTATGAGTGTCTATATCTATACACATATGTTTAGCTGGTTGTATTATCTTTTGATTTTAATATATAACACTACGACTAATCTTTTCCCTTATTAACTAAATGTCATAAACATAAAATAAATATTTCAATTTCATATTCACCATGATGAAGCAAAAACAATTTTTTCTAATAGCATTTGAATTTAAAAATTGCACATATAATAAACAAAATAGATCATTTATCTCCATGTTCATTATATTACCTAAATCATTCCATGTTTTATGATCTGTTTTTTTTTTAGTCTTTGTTGGAATAAACTTTAATCAATTTCCTCTTCAGGTTCATTTATGATGAAAATTCTGATTTATCTTGCCTATCAATCTATACTTTCTTTTTGGCTGTAATGCAAAGATTTGATTTGCTTTCCTATACAATATTTAAAAATTACCTTATATTTTACATTTATATAGTGTATTACTTTTAATAGACCAATATGATGCATTCATCTAAGCTTTGGTAAAATTGTTTTGCAAGATTTAATGGCATATTTTTTTTATTTCCATAGTCCTTATAATACTAGTCTTCTTTACTATAAGTACTAACAATTTGATTATTTCTTTTATCATTTTATGTTTATAGAAAGTTTTCTTATTAACTAAATGCTAGAAATGTTCAATTTTATTTGTGTTATTGCATCATCAGGCATTTCATTAACATGATGTCAATAGATTTTATCCTCTAAATTGACTATTTTTCTATAATTTAATCTTTTCTGAATCATTGTTTTTACTTATACATTAATATTTTTGTCAGCTCAACAACAATATCTTTTACCTTACTTTCTCTTTCTTGCTTAGGCAATATTATTTTACTCATATTCTCATGACAACAACCATTTAGGATAAAATGATTAACATTATTTTGATCAATGTCATAGCTTTATATAAATTTGTAGCATTAGTTTCATTATTTACTTGACCGATGTCTAATATTATTATTTTCTTCCTGGCGTTTCACTGGTGCAACTGAAAATATTTCAGGGACATTGTTATCTGTAATATTTAGAATATGATCAGAGTTATCTTCTCCCTCTTGTTTCAACACTGTCTCCAATTGAGCTTTGTCTAACTTCTACCAAATTTTGTTCTTTAGGTTTTTGCTTGTTGTCTTCATCATCTCTATATTTACCCTCTTTTAAAGATCTAGCATATTCTCAATTATAAAACCTTCTATCCTATATTTTACAAGTTCTTCTCCAACTATCAGCATTTTATGATATATGAAACTTAATTTTCTTGGTACAGCATGACTACAAACTTTGTAGCATCTAAATCATATTTAATTTTAGTTCTTCAACTATACTTACACTCTCATTTCTTTTTTTTACTACAATGCCTTATCCAAAATATGATGATTCCATTGTTTTCTTTATTATCTCTGACACTCTCACCATTAGTAATATTTCTTTTAAATCCTACTATAATTCTTACCCACTTTTGTTAAATTACTGTGTTTTTTCCATTTTATACTGATTTTGTGCTAATTTTTTTCCATTTTTCTCCATTTTGTCTAAATATTTTTCCAATTCCTTTATTATTATGCAAATCATGAATGTGCCTGTTTTCTTTTCTCTTGTTGTTCATTTTCAAGTACTTACTAGTATCCCAAGCTCTCTAAATGTTAACCTCAGAGCTATTTTTTTCATGATATGTTATCTAGCTCTGGATTTATATATCTGGTTTTTTTTTCAGACTGTCTCTAGCTTCATTCTTCTTTACTGTCTCCATTCCAATTTTTTTGCATACATAAATAATTAAATGTATAGTTTGTCATTGAACCATGTGCAAATATTTCAAATTACATAGAAAATAAGCCCAGAAATCATTATTAAATATACTAAACCTTTACTTCAAAATCTAAGATCTGGAGTGCATGAATAATTAATATACTATATAAAAGACATATATTGTGAATTCATATATATATATATATATATTATTAATAATATAAAAATATTATTAATAATGACAGAGTACCATGATATTACCGATTATGATAACATTGATAGTAGTAACTGACATTTCAAGACAGTGCTCAAAGTAAAGAGAGAAATTATAACCCTACAAGCTAGGCTGGACTTTTTAAAAAGATGTCTACACTATGGCATTTATTTAAATTGCTGCAACATAAGGATTAACAGATCTATATATGGTTTTAGTTATATTATCAAAGCACTGAGAAAATATCAAAAAAATTAAAAGAAAATTAAGTATAGCATTTGCAGTGCATGACAAATACAGAGAAGAAAACTTTATTCTTCTTGAAAAGTACATAACTAGGTGCAATAATGTAGAAAAAGAATTAGACATAAAATTTTACAATAAATTTTTAATTTTTAGCTAGCAAACAAAAAGCCTAAATCTTTCTTGGGTGAAGGTTTTGTTAATCTTCCAAATTTTAGAGTATCATTTAAGCACACTTCAATTCTCAATTCTGGACCAAAATATATGGGAGGAGGATAGTTCAATCCTCATTTGGAAATATCTTCAGAATTAAAAAGTGAACAAAAATGATCAAGAAAGGACAAATTGTCTAACAAAGCAGCCAGAGTTTTGAAAACAAATTTTTAAAAAACTTACTCTCCCTGGTTTGAAAGCATGAAGGCATTTAAAAAAGTTCTGGACAAACACAAAATTATTTGTACGAAAGTTTCTTATTTTTTTATTTAATCTCTGTGATAGAATTTATATATATTGTAACGGTATATGATATACATATATGTTACATCACTGTCAAATAAAAAAGGAAAAGATCGCTAAAGAAAGTGGAGGTGAATTAATAAATATCTAAAAAAAAATATAAATTTTATTTAAACCAATATGTATAATTTCACAGATGGCAAACTATTAAATGATTTCTTAAAGGTAATTTCAAGTTAAAATCTAAAGATAAAAGATTATTTTAAAAAAATGTAATAAAAGAAAATAACAAAAGCTGTTGATTATTTTCTATTTAAAAATTATTTTAAATCTTAGATGGAAATGATTTTCTATTTAAATAAATGATACAATAGCAAATAGGCCATTGATGGCATTTAAACAATCAAATCAGATAAGAGATTAAAAATTAAAAGTTTATGCTGTTTCTTGCTCAAAAGTGAACTGCCCAAAAAACAATGCAAATGAACACATGATCTACAAAGAAAATCATCACCACCAATAAGATCATCACAAAGCCAGGCAAGATCAATCCTGGAATTTAATAACAGGGAATAAAATAAAATTTTGGTTAAGTAGAGTTTGTTCTTTTATATTGCTCTTGTTGATTATGTAATTATTTAAGCATATTTATGGGTATTGCAGACCTCCAAAATGTAGGGGTCATGCAATAAGTTTTTGTTTTTCCCATATTTGTACCAACTGATGTGGTCTCCAGAGTGTTGATTCCCAGAAAGTGGAAACCAAGGACTCATCTTTCCAAAAACAACATTAATAGTAAATGGACTTCAAATGGAAATGTGTGACACATCAAGGATAGCAAAGATGGAATCCAGTAATCTAAAGCCACGGAAAGTATGAACTTTTGTTTTAAATGAAATATGAACTTTAATTAATTAATACAAACTTTTCAAGTATTAATTTTAAGCAATACCTAACTTTTAAAAATATTTTGTCTGACTAAAGTAGAAATTTAAATTATTCATTATATTGATTTTTATATTGTAACGGAATAGCGTTAGGGGGGGTTTGACCTAAGGAAAATAAATATTTGTTGATGACGAAAAAAAATAAAGGAAAAAACCTTTTATCAAAACCTCTTTTTTTTTGAATAAAAAAAACAACCATCTCTGTCTTCTCCAGCACGTCTCCCAGCAACCCTGTCCTTTTTTTTTAATTAAATTAAAAAAATTTTTTTTTTTTTTGTTTTGTTTATTTTTTTTTTTTTTTTTTTTGTTTTTTTTCTTTTTTTTTTTTTTTTTTTTTTTTTAGAAAAGGATGGTGGGGAAAAATAAAATTTTTTATTTATTTTTTTTAAAAAAAAGAGGAGAAAAAAAAAAAATTATTTTTTTTTTTTTTAATTGGTAAAAAATATCTAACGATTTTTTAGTATTTTTTGTGGGGGGGGTTATTTATTTGGAATTTTTTAGGATGTTTAAAGGAAGGAGGGTGGGTGTGGTTGGGTATTTAGAAGAGAGGTGAAAAAGTGCCTGTTTGTCTCTAGACTTCTGACTCCGGAAAACAATATGTAAGAAAAATGGAAAAACTAAATTAAATTCAGTGGTGAAATGTCACAGAAACTATTAAATAGCGGATCCTTGATTAGAAAAGAACTAATGCTTATGAGTGATGATAGAGATTGGAGGAAAAATTCAAGGTGTCCGGGGAAAGAAGAGAGAAGAAAAAGGAGGAAAAAAGACAAAAAATTGAAAGTTGTTGAAGGCGAAATTAGTTGAATTGTAGCGGAAAGTATAATTAATTTTCTTGCGGAGCTTCCGATTAAATGTGGGACTACCTAACCTACACTTGTGTGATATCGTAGAAATGCGTTGTGAATCCAAAATTCGCGGTGCCAACCTTCGCACCTGGCTGTGTCGTCCTAGATTCTCCCTCGGAGAAAATGAACTCAAGACACACACCCTGAAGTCACCCAGAACCGCATGCGGAATTAATAAAATATCGCTCAGGATCCCATTCAGTCTTCTCGTCCACAGGTAGTTTTATTTAACATTTGTTACATTCATACACCAGATAAATATTAAAGTGGAGAGATTACAAACATTAAGATAAACTGATTAAATTGAATACCAACATAAAGAACTCAACCAATATATGAAATTAATACTCAGAAAGAGTTGTAAGTTAATATTCGTTCCGTAATTGTGTTATCTAGCTTACTAAATTACATATCTGATAATAATTTTATTTACCCAGTTTACAAATAAATCATTCACTTAATTAATGTTTATTTTATTGATCGTGGAATTTCAAATTTTTAACCAATGTTGAATGAGTGGGGAGTGATCTATTTATATAGTTTGAATGGGTGTTTAATATGTTAGTAGCGTAGTATATTTATAGCATTTATAATTGTCGTACCATTTTTATTTTTTAGGTTAGTTTTTGGGGGATTTTTTTTGGGGTTTTAGGGGGGGCCTCCCCCTTTTAAAGGGGTTTTTATAGTGTTTTGAGAGTGATGAGTGAGATATTTTGGGAATGGTGGGGGTGTTTTTTTTTTTTTTTCTCTGTGGGGGGGTGTTTTGGTTTTTTTTTTTTTTTTGTGGGGGGGGGGGGGGGGTGGGGGTGGGGGGGGGGGAGGTTTTTTTTTTTTTTTTTTTTTTTTTTTTTATTTTAATTTAGTTTTAAAAAAAAAAAAATAAAATGTTTTTGTTTTTGGAATTTTTTTAAATTATTTTAAAAAATTTTATAAAAAAAAAAAAAAAAGAACGAAAAAAAAAAAAAAAAAAAAAAAAAAAAAAAAAAAAAAAAAAAAAAAAAAATTTAAATTATTAGACATTATATTGATTTTTATATATTTGCTACTATCATTTCCATTCTCATTAATTTTATTTAAATTAATTATTTAAAAATAGGTGCAAATGGCTGCATAGGTTCATAAGATTGTGTTAGTTTAAGTGAGTTAATTTTGGGCTATTAGTTTCATAATTGAGTCAGTGCAAGTGGAGGGATGCATGGGTGTTTTATGTCAATGTGATCTGGGGAGGCACATTGGATCTCACTCTCTTGTGCCACATTAGCAGACAGGGCAAATATCCAACTGAATGCATGGCCTAAAAGTATAGCCATCAGGTTGCCAATGGTCATATATGTATTTCCTATGCCATTAATCTCTTTACACTCTGGTTGGAACAGTAAACTAGCAAAAACCACTATTCTCCATGTATAAAGAATTTCTTCTATACACCTGGGTCTCTTTTTATGTGTTATATAGATTCCACAGAAAATCTGCATTAAAAAAATTACACAAAAATAGACTTAACTTACCTAGAAATATGTGGGATTCATTCCATAATTTTTCAAAAATCGCATAAAAGCAACAAAATAAGGTAAAATTACTTTAAAATTTGCATAAAAAAAAAAAAAGAAAATATGACTAATAGAAAATTTCAAATATTTGAAAAAAATTGATACAAGACAAACTTTTTTTACTTTTTTTATTAACTATTTAATTTTATTCAAATTAATATGTTTTTATGTGTAATTTATTTTACATTTTTTCATACATATTTTTTGATATGGTAATTTTACTAATTGTTTATGAAGCTTGCAATATCCAGACTGCTATGTCTAGCTGTTAGAGAATGCACTTCCATGAATGCAACTATATGTATATGACATGCTTCCATGAGTATGTTAATAATGACTAATAAGTTAAATTTTCTTTTATACGCATATATACATGGAGAAACTTTTAGACAGAAAAAAGTTACAAGTAAAAATATTTAAACACTTTTAAGGATGCATTCTTTTGAAGTAGAAATTACATATTTTTACTTATAACTTTTTTCTCTCTAAAAGTTTTTCCATGTGTACATATGTATAAAAGAAAATATAAACATACACATTTTAAAAAGATACATTCTTTTTAAGTAGAAATTAAAAGTTCTTAAATATTTTTACTTGTAACTTTTTTCTGTCTAAAAGTTTCTCCATGTATATATGTGTATAAAAGAAAATATAAACATACACATATATAACACTGATATACAACTATAACTCTCATTGAAATTTAAGAGCTTGTTCATAATTCATGTCATTAAAAAAGAAAATGATTTTCCAATTGATTAGAAAGTTGAAGACTTTGATGAATCATTTTTGCTGTAAAGCGAACAGGTTCCACTTTTGTTTTATTATCTTTTTCTAAATCTTCTACGGTATCTAAATTTATTGTCAAACCTTTTTCCAACAGGCATTTAAAGTATGTAAAATTTAATGCGTGTATGTAATACTGGGAATTCCTGATTTTAAGTGAAATATGAACTTTTTTATCGCATAAAAAAAAACCGCATAAAAAGGTATTAAGAAGAAACATGAATTGCATAACTTCAAAATCAAATTAAAAAAAAGCCGCACAACAAGACACCCAGGTGTATATATTTCTCAATGATTACCTCGCCAAACAGTTGCACATTCCTGTACTGGATGAGGGTCATTATTTCTTTAATAATATGCTATAGATGCATATTCCTATCAGTATGGTTTTTTTATGCTAACATCTTCATTTTGCATTGATCACATCATTATATCAGTAAGCTGGTGTTGATTTGGATGGAAACGTGCAACCTAGAGTTAAAATAATTGAGTTTGTTAATTGTGTAGTCTATGTAGCGTATTTACATTTAGCAAAATATTAAAATTGTATTAAATCTCTTAAATGCATCCATCTGTGCATATAATGTAAAGTAAATTTATTTAGTAATTAAGTTAATTTTCCAGAATTTTTCATTTTAATGTGTGTGTGCATAATAATAAAAATGTTTTATTTAATTAATTTTGGCAGTAACTTATTTTTATATATTTTAATTAATATTTTTTTAAGAAAAAAAATCAAGAGTTAGAAAATCTTTAAATAGGCAGCATGCTATTATAAGCTCAGCTTTCCGAGAATTAGTGATCTAGCGGTTAACATAGCTGCCTTTCAAGCAGCTGGTTCGGGTTCGTTTCCCGGTCAATGCATTTGACATATGAGAAAAAAAAAGAATAATCTCTCCTGTACATATATGCAACACTCCAGCAGCATTAGATCCTTAAATCTAGGTGCAGTGCTCTCAGATTCAATGCTCCTCACTGATAAAGGCCACAAGCTTGAAATAAGTCTGGGGATATTGGATGAGTAGGTGTAAGATAGTGATTTTATGCACAAAACTTCTTGCATCCATTGATTACATTAATTTGCACTGAGTGGCACTACTGTATGGAGAGTTTCGCCTTTGTGTTAAACAGCTTGTGTAAGGATAAAGAATGGTGATCATGTAATGATTAGTGGTTTATTAAAAATAGATGTAATTATAGAATGAACGATTCTCTTGAGTAATAAAACAGTGTCATATATTAATAAAAATTCACTCGAGATGCATCTTTACTTTTCGTTTTTACTTGTTATAAATTATCGGAAGCCATTATTTTATATATATAACTAATATTTTTCCTTATACTCTCTACATATATCGATTTCTAAAAAAATAAGCATTTAGTCTGAGCAGTAGAAAAAGTTTTAGAAATAAATGATATTGATATGTCAATATTATAAAAGGTTTTGCATTTTAATCTTTTAAAAATAGTGAGTCAAGAAACTTTTTTAAAAAACTTTCTTATTTTGTCACAAAGAGTTATATATATAAAAAAACACTTAAACGGTCAAATTACATAGGTATCTTATAGCAAAACCTTTTTAATTTTGTATTTAAGTATAGGTATTACTTTTAGAAAATTTTTACTATACGTCAATATTTCGTATTTTTGAAAATCTAAAACTCAAAAGATCAAACGTTGAGTACATACCTAAATATTAAATATTAGTACACACATATTTTTATATAACATACATATAAATTGTGCCATATAGATATAATAAATAAATCAACTAGTGTGTCACATTGTATCATAAAATATTAACATACATGCTTTTAATTACTTCAAAGTAATGATTGTGAAATAGAAGATAGATTGTTTTCAGGAAAAAAAATTGTTGTTAATTGAAAGAAGTTGCTTTGATTCGTCTTTGAGGCCTTAAAGGAACCGTGCCATTCTTGTTTTCGAAGGTTTATTACTATAGATTATGGGCTGCTCATTAACATGTATCAACCAGTATATTATAATTTATTGACTTTTTATTTCTGAATTTATGATCAAAAAGCATTATGATCTTAATTATCCGATTCTGGAATAGTTTTCAATTGAAATACCTGTTGAGTTTTCGTGAAAGCAGGATACGAATTAATTTTACTAGTAAATATTTACAATCATGACCGACAAACTAAATTAAGTCTCGTTTCCCAGAAAGCTATAAAGTTTCTAGCTATGACAGTACAGTATTTGGAAACTGAAGATAGAGATATTAAGAAATGACTGTTTGTGAACCCAGACTGCTATGTGATAATACCCTTTATCTAAATACTTACAATTGAAGGTAATGTTCAAAGTGAAGGAAGATTATACGAATTGAAAGGGAAAATGTCAATATTAAATGGAATATTGGCGGACTTTGTGAATTTAGAAAAAAAGGTGACGAGACAATTGATTTTTAAAATGCACACATACTTTACTATTAAGGCATAGCATTCATTATAAATAAACTACTGAAGAACAGTATTATAGAAATTAATAGTACGTCAAAGAGAACATAATTCAGATTTATTTTCCAGTAAGTTATTATTATAATGAAGAAATAGGAGATTTTTATATGGATGAACAAAATGCATTTGATCAGACCAAACAACATTTTAAAATTTCCACGGAGACTTTAATGTAACTTCAATCTTTTAAAAAACTTTTCTCAGAACAATGTAATTCAATAAACACATATAAAATATATATAAACAAAAGTTTGGTTTAATACATTGACAGCATAGTATACCATGCTATTAAAGTATTAAACCAAGCTTTTCTTTATATTTATTTGTATGTATTTATTTATTTTGGAGACATTAATGATAGAATTGATAAATGATTGAAAAGTGCTGTGGGTAAATTTTATTATGATAATAGAAATGACAGAGAACAGACATGTTAAATTAGCAAATATATATTATTATTATTATTATTATTATTATTATTATTATTATTATTATTATTATTATTATTATTATTATTATTATTATTATTATTATTATTATTATTATTATTATTATTATTATTATTATTATTATTATTATTATTATTTTGGAAAAAATTATCACTGGCTAAGTCACTAAATGAAGAGCCAGTTGTTCTGATATAAAACTAGTACACAATAATTATAGACTAAGTTTGAACGATGAGCTTCTTGCTGTGATCATGAAATTAATTTGTCATAATAATAACTAATGTATCAAACGGGTATATTTTCTAATTTGGAAAATCATTTACTAATGATTGTTATAATACGTGTAACAAATCCAAACAAATATATACCAACAAGATTTATATTATAATTGTATGTGTATTTTCCTTAATAAAAAAGAAATGGAAATGGTCATATTTAATAAAGGTGCAATAGAATTAATTATATTTTGACTAACAGAAAATATACATTTCAAGATTGTAATGTTCTTATATGTTTAACACAGGAAGTGATCAATGATTAGTGAGATATAAGATATGTCTTAATGCAAAACCAAATAGAGAAAAATTATTTTTAAAAAAAAAGTATTCACAGTTGATATTCATAACATTCAGAAACATCCTAATAAATTTAAATTAGACCATACAAATTGTTTTACAATATAAACAGATTTTAAAGATAGTTCAGTTTGAATAAAATCAATAAGAAGTTAACTGATGCATTATTAAGAACTGCAACTAAGATAGCTGATGCAAAAAGAAATCACAGTAAATTTTCTCCTGATACTAGGCAATGTGTTGAAAAAAAGAAGAAATGTGGAAATATATAAAAATGACCCATTAACAAGAATTGGGAAACTACAGATTTGTATAATATTAGATTAAATGTTAACAATGATGTAAGAAAATATACTTGTGAATTAACAAGAAAATTTACAGAAGAAAATAAAAAGCTGAAAAGTATAAAACATCTTGGTATGGTAGGAAATTTTTTTCTGCAATAAAACAAAAAGATGGAATTATTATTAAAAAAAAGATGACATCATGGGATGTGTGAATATTTTTATAAATAATTATATAGCAATAAAAAACAAGAAAATAAACTATCCCCCTACAATTACTAACATCTTCTGAGTTGTGCATCAGTTTAAATGAAGAAGTAAGACATGCAATTAAATTTATGAAGAAGGGGAAAGCTCCAGATAATGATGGAATTGTATGAAATATCTTTAAAAAGCAGGTGAAAAAATAGAAAAATTATTGACAAAATTATATACCAATTGTTAAAGATTATCACAAAAATGCAGTAGTAATATTGATACTTAGGAAAAGTGATAAAAAATATTACAAATCACAGACCAATCAATCTTTTATCAGCTCTATTACAGAGATCATTACAAATCATTTACAGCAAACATTGGATTTTAACCCACCAAAAAAATTATTTGGATTTAAAATTGATCACATTTATTCACATCCAAGTATTGAGAGAAATTATAGGAAGGATCAATGAATATGAATTACCATTATAATTTGAATTTATAGATTATGAAAATGTACTTGATTCCACAAGCATTTCTTCAGTTATTAAAGCATTGGATTATTAAGATATAGACCTAGAATATGTTTCATATTCTGAAGAATATTTATTAAAATGCAACAACAATAATTAGATTATATGGTCATACTATAAAAAAATAACAAGGAAAAAGATGTATGACAGAATGACTTTGCATGTGATAACCATTAGTTTTGAAAATAGATGCTACAGAAGTTTGAAAAATGTAGTAAGAGTTATCAAATGAATGTGAAAAAGCAGAACTGAAAATAAATGCTAAAAAGATTATAGTAATATTCAATGAATTTTCTCAGAAGAAACAAAGAGAATTTATAATGATGAAAAAAAGTTGACAACCACAAATATCTTGAACTAATTATTAACACAGATGGAAACATAATATATAAAATTAATCATAGAATTAAAGTTGGATAAAGTCCTTTTGGTAGAAATAATATTAAAAGGAAATATGCATATATGTATAAAAAGATTTTAATATAAATGTGTTTTATCTGTTCTTACATATAGCTCTGAGACTTGGATACTTAACAGAAGAGAAAATTTAGACAAGTCAACACAATATGAAAAAATATTGTGTTAGGAGCATTAAGATAGAATCTAAAATAAAATATATGGGTGAGATAACAAACAGATATCACTGAATCATTCAAAGAATTAAGAAACTGAAGTGGAGCTAAGTTGGATGTATTTTTAGAAAAGATGATAATAGATAGTTAGACTAAGTCATAATATTGAACCCAAGAGATTGTAACAGAATAGACCACATGTCATATGGATGGATGAAAAAATGACATTTGCTGATATGATGTGGAGAAGAAAGACTAGAAAACAAAGAAACTGGATTAAACTTGAAGATACTTTATCATGTAGTGGATTAATAATTGAATAGGATGAATGATGATAATGAGGAGATAGTTTATTTATTATATTTTATGCAGTTAAGAATATTTACATCGAAATTATAAAATATTAAACTGTACTCTACATATTATAGTTTATTTATTGCTTATTATATAAAATCTTAGAATTTTTATCTCTTATATATACTATTATTCTAGAGTTTAGCTGTAATGTGTCTAAATATTTATATGAAGTAATAATTAAAGAATGTGTGAGTTTATTAAATTTGTTTAAAATTTTATTTTAAAAAAACATATTCAAAAACTTGGAACAACTATTTTCAATTAGATTTTCTGGATATTTTTCCTCTTTATTACATGACTCGGCGCGATGATAAAATGACAAACTAGAGAACTAAAGTAATTATGAGTCAAAGTTTACCATATTACTTCTGACCTACTGCTAGCATTCTCTTCCTTTTTGAACAACTAAGTGTTTGTTATAGGATTTGTAGTTCAAACTCTCGTTTGTAATTTATAACAAACAAAAAATATTGCTTTCCCAAATTAAATTTTAAATATCTAACATATAGCTTGCTAAATAAATATCATTCCACTTAAGGATCCAAAGCCAAGTCTATATAATTATTTTGATAATAAAACCCAAGATTATAATATAACTCAGAATAAATTGGTCAAATTATTTTTATATATAATAATAAATAGACTACGTGCGCAATTATAACTCATTATAAAAATTTATGAGACTAGAAGAAGCAGTAATTAACAACGTTCTACTCACCTCATAGAATTCTAATGTCATGAGAAATCTTAGTATGATATAAAAAATACAAATTTTAGTTTTTAGAAAGTGAAACTTATTTTTTTAACTATTTTTTTTTCTAGCTTTAATCGAGTAAAATTGGAGTGCATCTTTACTTTAATATTAGGAATAATTTCAATTACTTTGTTCTCACTGTTTCATCAAAGTAATATATTTTTCAGAAGATTGGTAACAACTTTCAAAAGTCTTTTTATGCTCAATAATTTAATATGTCCACCAAATAATAAGGGATCGTTCTTGGTTTTCAAAGAAATATCAAGTGTGATATCTGAAAATTATAATTTTGAATATAAATTGCAAAACAACTTTTTACAATTTATCTAAAATGACATTCTCTATAAATGCAATACAAATCAAGCTACAAATTTTATTCCATCAACTTGCTAAAAAACATAAAATAACTTTATAAAGCACTGCTCTTTTTTCATTCAATATTTAATATTCAAGAAGTAAACTTACATGTAAAATATATGAAACAAATAAAGTATTAGGTAAAATTATTCATTTCAAATCAATAATTGGCATGATAAGTAATTATTTTTTAAGTATATCTATTGGTAGAAAAGCCATT